>SNVD02009094.1:0-356189 GCA_013180625.2 Boswellia sacra | reverse complement strand
GGTCTACTAGCAGTTAAATACAAAAGAGAGCCAATCATACCTCGATATTTTGTTACCTCAACATCTTTTCCTTTCTCATCTTTTTCAAGCTTGGTTAATGTACCCATAGGTGTGTTATATGTCCTTGAATTATCCATGCCAAACTTCTTGAGAAGATCGCTTGTGTATTTAGCTTGATTTATGAAGATCCCATCCATTGATTGCTTGATTTGAAGTCCAAGGAAGAAATCTAATTCTCCCATTAAGCTCATTTCAAATTCTTGTTGCATACACTTGGAAAATTCTTCACACATAGAAATATTAGTAGCACCAAATATAATATCATCAACATAGATTTGAACAATTGATAAATCATCATTTTTTGTTTTTAACAAAAAGAGTAGCATCAACTTTTTTCATTTCGAAACCATTATCAATGAGAAATTTGCTCAATCTATCATACCATGCTCTTGTTGCTTGTTTCAAGCCATAAAGTGCCTTTTTGAGTTTGAAAACATGGTTTGGAAAATCATGATTTTGAAAACCAAGAGGTTGCTCTACATAGACTTCCTCCATAATGTAACCATTTAAAAATGCACTTTTGATATCCATTTGATATAATATAAAATTTTTATAACATGCAAATGCACACAACATTCTAATTGATTCTAATCTAGCAACCGGTGCAAAGGTTTCCTCATAATCCATACCTTCTTCTTGATTGTATCCTTGAGCAACAAGTCTAGCTTTGTTTCTAATAATGGTGCCATTTTCATCTATTTTATTTCTAAAAATCCATTTAGTACCTATAATAGAATGATTTTTGGGTCTAGGGACTAATTCCCAAACTTGATTTCTTTCAAATTGATTCAATTCTTCTTGCATAGCCAAAATCCAACTTTCGTCATTTTCGGCTTCTTTAAAAGATTTTGGTTCAAATTGAGAGACAAAGCAAAATGATTACAAAAGTTCTTAAAAGAAGATCTAGTTTTCATACCTTGTGATGGTTCACCAATAATGAGATCTTTCGGGTAAGCTTTTGCATACCTCCATTCCTTTGGTAATTCTTGGGAAGAATCATTTACTTCCTCAAGCTTTTCTTGTTGAAGTTGTAATTCATCTTGGCTCTTTTCATCAAGCCTTGATTCCTTGATTTGCCTTTCTACCTCAATAATATCATCATCTAAATTCTTTGAAGAAATAACATTAGTTTCATCAAATTCAACATGCATAGATTCTTCAATAGTAAGAGTCTTTTTGTTAAAAACTCTATATGCTTTACTATGGTTGGAGTAGCTAACAAAAATTCCAACATCGACTTTTGCATCAAATTTTCCAAGGTTATCCTTGGTGTTTAAAATAAAACATTTACATCCAAAAACTTTAAAAAATCCAATGTTGGGTTTTCTTCCTTTCCAAAGTTCATAAGGAGTTTTCTTTATTAAAGCTCTAATATGGACTCTATTGATTATAAAGCATGCGGTATTAACGGCTTCGGCCCAAAAATATTTTGGCAAATTATTTTCAAGTAACATGGTCCTAGCCATTTCTTGGATAGTCCTATTTTTCCTCTCAACAACACCATTTTGTTGTGGAGTTCTAGGTGCGGAAAAATTATGTTCAAAACCATTTTCATCACAAAGATTTTCAAACGCGACATTGTCTACTTCACCACCATGATCACTTCTAATGGATACAATAGAATGCCTTTTTGATTTTGGACTCTTTTTGTAAATTTTGAAAAAGCTTGTATGGCCTCATTTTTAGTTTTCAAGAATAACACCCAAGTGAATCTTGAATAATCATCCACAATGAAAAAACATAATACTTTCTACCAAGACTTTGAGTTCTTGATGGTTCCAAATAAATCCAAATGAAGTAATTGTAGAGGTTTATTTGTTGAAATAAATTTCTTTTGTTTAAAAGAAGTTCTCACTTGTTTTCCAAATTGACAAGCATCACAAATCTTATCCTTTTCAAATTTTATTTTTGGAAGACCATCAACTAAATCATTTTTAAAAATTTTTGAAATTGTGTCCATGCTAGCATGACCTAACCTTCTATGCCATAACCAAGCATCATGATTAACAATGAAACAATTTTCTACATGATCATTAACATCAATATCAATTGTATAAATATTACCACATCTATTACCAACAAATAATGTCTTATTGTTACTAACATCCTTAATCACACATCTATTAGGCTCAAAAGTAACAAAATACCCTTTATCATACAATTGACTAATGCTAATCAAATCATGTTTTAAACCATTACCAAGCAAAATATTTTCAATAATAAGTGAAGAAGGGTTACCAATATCACCATGTTCCGATTACCCTTCCTTTGGCATTATCACCGAAGGTCACATATCCTCCTTTCTTCATGATTAATCTTGAGAACTTGGAGGCCTCTCCGGTCATATGCCTTGAGCATCCACTATCTAAGTACCACTTGTGTTTGCCACTCCTTTGTCTCTACAATCAACATTAAAAGAGCGACTTTTTAGTACCCAAATGTTCTTGGGTCCTTGGGGGTTAGTTATGGTACTTTTTGGAACCCATATTTGTTTTAGATTAGGATTTTTCCTAATATAGCAAGAATACACTTTATGTCTTTTACTTCCACAATAAGTACATGAATGATTAGGATTATTCCAAAAAGATGCATGAGCAAAATAATTTTTAAAATACTTTTGATTTTTATGAGTTTTATATCCTAAGCCTCTTTTATCAAAAACACACCTTTGGTTTTGTAACATAGAGTTCAAATTTTTGGTGCTTTTTGTAAAACTATCAACAATATTTCTTAAGTCATTATTTTCCTTTTTCAAAATAAAATTTTCTTTTTGTAATTTATCAAAATCTTTTTGCTTTAAAATCTCATTTTCAGTTTTTAAAAAATGTATTTAACTTTCCAAACTTTCAAAATCTTTTTACTTTAAAATTTCATTTTCATTTTCTAAAGCTTCATTTATTTCCACCAACTCTTCTAATTGAGATAACATTACTTTTGACTTCTTTTTGAAAGCATTGATTTTTGAATTTTGTTTATCAACATGCACATTTAAATTTTGAAATGCTTCAAGTAATTCATCATATGAAAGCTTAGGATCATAGTTTAGAATACTTACCTCATCTTCACTTAAAGCCATGAAGTACATGTTTGCCACTTCACAATCTTCTTCTTCATTCTCCTTCAAGATGATTTCATGAGTTATGAGAGAACCCATAAGTTCTTCTAATGGTAGTTTGGTGAGGTCCTTTGCTTCTTGAATTGCCGTCACCTTTGGCTCCCAAGATTTTGGTAGACACCTAAGAATCTTTCTCACCATTTCAACATTAGAATAAGATTTACCAAGAGATTTCAAACCATTGACAATATCCATAAATCTAGTAAACATTTCAAAAATTGATTCATCCGGTTTCATCTTAAAAAGCTCATAACTATGAACTAGCATACTAATTTTAGATTCTTTAACTTGACTAGTTCCTTCATGAGTTACTTCAAGTGTGTGCCATATTTCTTGTGCCGTAGAACAAGTAGATATTCTATTAAACTCATTTCTATCTAGAGCACAATACAACACATTCATAGCTTTAGCATTCAAACTCAATTTCTTTTTATCATCTTCACTAAACTCTTTAGGTTCTTTAAGCATGCATTCCCATTTTCAATTTTTGTAGGAACAAAAGGTCCTTCCAAAACAATAGACCACAAATCATAATCAAAAGATTTCAAGAAAATACTCATTCTAGTTTTCCAATAAGAGTAATCACTTCCATTAAAAAATGGAGGTCTAGAGATAGAAAATCCCTCAACATATGAAGTTGAATTAAAAGTTGCCATAGCTCAAAAATCGATTAAGATTTAAAAAATTGAGCAACCTTGCTCTGATACCACTTGTTGACCCAGGTATGGCAACCCAAGAGGGGGGGTGAATTGGGTTTTTATTTATAAAAACGGATTTAGAAAACTTTTCTTGAAAGATCAAAATTATTTAAATCTTTCTTTGAGAATAAAGGGAAGAAGATGAAAATAGAATGCAATCAAGAGAATGGCAATAAAGAACAATCATAAGTGCAAGTAAATGTAAAGAGATAGGGATAGAGAGAGTGCAAACTCAATTTACGTGGTTCGGCAAACCTTGCCTACGTCCACGGGCTCCTAGCTCCACGAGCTAAGCTTTCCACTAAGTTGTAGAAATCTTTACAACTTGCTTGATGAACAACCTCACCAAGACTTTTTCTTCCAACCCTTGATAACACCACACCAAGAGTTCTTCTTGATGAACAACCTCACCAAGGCAACTTCCTTCAACTCTTGATAACACCACACCAAGAGTTCTTCTTGATGAACAACCTCACCAAGGCAACTTTCTTCAACTCTTGATAACACCACACCAAGAGTTCTTCTTGATGAACAAACTCACCAAGGAAAGAGTTCTCTCAAGGATAACTTTTATCCTTTACAAGAAGTTCTCACTCTCACCACAATACAAGAACAAAGAAAATTTTTACAACAAAAGTACAACTCTCTTCAAAGAGTAGATAAAGAATATTAAAGCTCTCTAGACTTGATATTTCTCTTGTTTTTTTTGCTTGATAGAATACTTCTCTTGCCTTGTTGAATGCATGGGAGAATGGCTCCTTTTATAGGCAAATGAGATGAACTTAATCAAGTGAAGACACCATCTCCAAATTTTCTGCCCACCATAAAAACCGTAATCTTGTCTGCCATTTTTGTCAATGTTCCGTTTGAAATTTGAAAATTGTAAAACATAAAAGATCTGCACATTTGAATAAGCTTTCCAACGCATCAAGAATCAAGTCATTTGGATATCTGTAGCTCAAGATATGGCCAAAACACCATTCGGTGCTCATGTGACTTGATTTTTCCTCCATGTGTCAGTCCACCAACTTGAATGATAATTCTGTCAGTCTTCCGTTTGAAATTTGAATTTCTTCAAAACATAAAAGATCTTCATATTTAAATAAGCTTTCCAAAACATTAATATTCAAAGAATTTGGATATCTCTATCTTAAGATATGGCCAAAACACCATTCGGTGCTCATGTGAGTTGATTTTTCTTCTCTGTGTCAGTCCACCGAATTGCATGTCAATTATGTCGGCCTTCCATTTGAAATTTGAATTTCTTCAAAACATATGAAATGTGCCCCATTAAGTCATCTTTCTAATGCCACAAGAATCAAGTCATTTTGATTTTTCTAGCTCAAGATATGTCCAAAAGAGTATTCGGTGCTCATGTCAGCTGCTTCCATTTGTCTTTCAACTTGCATGATGATTTGGACAATCTTACACTTGAAATTTGAATTTCATTAAAACATATGAAATGTTATAAATTGAGAAGCTTTCCAAAGGCTCAAGAATCACATCATTTGGACATCTGTAGGGAAATATATGACCAATTGATTGAACATTGCTCATGTGTCACATTCCTTGAGTCAATCCTTGTTCTTAAACTTTGGTGCCTTTAACATGTAGTCTTCTCCTTAGCTTCAACACTTCATTTTAATAAGCCTCTTCTTGATTTTACAATTATTTCAATGATCTTACTCTTGCACAAAAATAAACATGTTAGTAAATCACAATGAATCAATGTGTATTGTTATCATCAAAATTATCATGTAGCATTAGGGCTAACAATTTGCATTTGCCTTCACAAAACCAGTGGACCCAGGGTTTGTAAGCTTCACTATATTTGCATATTTATGTAACAAATTAAGAGTCCTCCTATGGTCATCACCCATGACATTAGGGGCTTTCATCTTAGCCCAATACAGCTTTTGTTTTGAGGGTTCAAGCCCAAATATCCTTTTTAAGTCCTTTTCTAACCATTCAACACTAAATTCAGAATTATCCCTAAAATTTTTCTCATATTTTTTAGCATTCCAAAGATAGGTGCACTCAGGGGTATTGGGGACCTTTTCACACTTATGGTCAGGGTAATAGGTCTTAATTTGGAAGGTAATAAGGTCTTGTGTTTTAGAGGCGTGAATCCTTCACGGGCAGCCTTTTGTACCACACTTATAAATGATCCTATCTCTCTCATTTTTAAGCCTTTTTAGCCTAATCCCACTCTACACTGAATACTCTCTAAGCACTACCCTAAAATGTTTGTAATTATTAAATGTCTGTCCCACCCTAAACATAATCTCTCCTTCTAAGCCAGGGGTAAATTTATTCTGCCTATGGGTCTTAGCCATTCTGTCACTACCCACTTCATCATCTGAACTACTTATCAGTTTCTTTAAGTTCTTACCATCACTCTGGTAGTGAGAGTTATCATCATCTTCTAAATCTCTTTCATTGTCTACCTTACTACCTAGCCCACTATCATTATGTTCAAAGTCATATCAGATTCAGGTTTGTATTCTGCATCTGAATCATTCTCAAGGTCATACTCACTATGGCCTATTGATAATGCTACCAATTCTTCATCGCAATCTATATTTTCATCATTAGGCAGCTTATTTTCTACCCTAGGCAACCCTATTTCTGGTCTATACTAAATGTCAGGTTAAGGCAATTCAGTTTCTGCCTCATTGTCTATATTTCTTTCCCAATTTATCTTAGGTTCTGGTTCTTTTTCAATATTTTCTCCTATATTGGGCAACTCTGGTCCTGGTTCTTTTTCACCATTTTCCCCTACATTAGGCAACTCTGGTCCAGGTTCATTAACATATACATTAACAGGCTCTAGAGGCTGACATTCAATTATAACTTCATTTTTAGGGAACTCACAAGCAAGTGGCTCACTTTCTAAGGGAGTTACCTCTACTGAAATGGTTATGTCAGAAACACCATTAACTTCATACATTTTCAACACTTCAAAATTTTTTTTATTAGTATCTATGTGAAACCCCTCACCATTCCAGGGTAAATTAACTGTGAAATTTATGTCCCTTTGATCAACAACTCCTAGTTTGCATATCACATTAGCTACTTGAAATAACCCTATTACACTTACGTTATCGGGGTCTACTAACCCAACTGGAAACTCACTACCCAAATATTTCAAAGTTATAAAAAAGTCAACCATGGTTTTGTCATATGCATCATCAGGCATTGAGAGCCAAAATTCAAGGAAAAAAAAGAAAAAACAAAACAAATTCATGAACTTAGTAAACAAATTACATCATATTTCACACAATCCATTTAACAAATGAATTACATCACATTTCATACAACGTTTGTATACCTGTATGCCACCTATTTAACAAATTTCATACAACTTATTATTATACATACATGCAATTTAATATGAAAATAATACCACAACCATCTTTTTCATCATAGTTAGCTCACTTGATACATGCATGTAAAATTACACAAAATTACACCACATTTCATACAATCAATCTATCACATGACTTACAATCCACTTGCTATCAAATATAAATAGCCCTAATTTCCCACATTTCATAAGCAAACTGTAATCCACAGATAATATAATATCATGCAATCTAAGCAAATAACAAACAAAACTTAAAAGCGAAGAAATTGTATAAAATAAACATGCAAGTGACAAGGCATACTCAAACATAGCTAGGGATAACATCCAAACCTATTTTTGTACAACACTGGTTATGCGAACTCCCTTCAGACTGCAACAGACGATGATGACTCAAGTCCCTTTGTCCACAATTAGAGCTAAGCACACAGATACTGACAGAGAATAGTGTTCCAAAAAAAAAAAGGTTAGTATCACACGAAAACAGTGGCCATGCATGAGTATAAGGGTATTGTAACACTATGAACTGCATGCATGTTAATAAAACAATCAAAAACAATGTAGATATCAAATAAATTTCACATTTTTCCATTAACTTTAAAAAATCCCAATTTCCCAATTTCAACGGTTTTGATTTTCGTAAAAATAAACACATAGTAATCAAACGATGTTTGCAAATAACATTGACACACCAAATCCATCTTATAAACAGTATAAAAAAATTCAAAATTATATTTAAGGTGTAAGCAAACGTAGTAGCTCTTTTTTGTTATTCATGTAAGTAACGAAGAGCAAACAAATAGAAAAGGAGCTTACAAGTGAGGGTCACATGATGCTTCAATTGACTTCCTCAGTGCAGAATGATGAAGGTAGAATGAAGATGAACAGTTAGGTCAAGAGTCAAGGAGCGCGAAGACGAGTGAAGAAAGCCAAATGAGAAAAGCTAAACGACAAGCAGAGACCAGAGAATTTGAGAGAAATTTTAAAAAAGAGATAGTGGATTTTTTTTAACGTTTGAATTCTACTTTCTATATTATTTGTTGCCCCTCTTAGAAAATGACGATCGTAACCCTAACTTTTTAGCTTATTTACAAGCTGTTAATAGAAAACTTAAGAGAAGGAAATTTCATAAGTTAGGGGTATGCGATAATAAAAATGGGTAAAAGTTACTTTTACGTGAAATTTCGTTAAAAGGTGAGGGTGCTCTGTGATAATCTCCCATAAAAATATGTGTGTGTGTGTGTTAAGTCATCGACAGCGATACGTAACAGGTGACTAGTGGCTATTGGAAATATATTATTGACGGTGATACGTAACGGATGACATATTTTTTTTAAATTAACTAATGAAAATATTGTCACCAACGACAATACGTAACAGGAGACTCATAGCCACTTGGGTATACCATTGACGGCGATAAGAAATGGATGGTATATCCCTTGAGAATGATTATGAAAATTGTGTCACCAATGGCGATATGTAACGGGTGATCAGTGGCTACGGGTTGCCATTGACGGTGACACATAACAGATGGCAACTCCCAAAAAGTGATTATTGAATCACTGACAGTGATATGTAACGGGTGACTAGGTCACTCAGATAAAACACCGACGGTGATACGTAGCAGATGGTATGTCCCTCTAAATATGTGCTGCATAATACATGTCATTAACGATGATACGTAACGGATGATGTGTTTTGAATGTAAAACATGAGGTGAGTATTACGTCCTTAGAGTTTGTCATCTCAATGTGTTTAAAATGATTAATGCACATTTTTTAGACATATGAGATAAGCAAAAGGACTTAGTTACTGTTTAGCTACTTGTAAATACCGACGGATGATTAATGTACATACCTCCACGTATGTACTCTACTGTTTAGCTTATCAAAAAAGTAAATTAGTTACTTGTAAACTAAGAAATGAGTTGTACGACATAATTTATTATTTGTTCTCTGCGAAATGTCTTACTATGCGTTATCTAGCTACTTACTAAGCATTGTACTCACTAATTTTGTTGTGTGCCTCAGGTATGCATTAGATTACTGATATTGAAGGACTTTTGGCACAATGACACGAAGTTCCCTTAGCAACCATTTGATTGCTGCATAATCCAAATTTTGTGTGAATCATTGTTTTGATTCTTTTTTATTATTAATGTATATAACTTGACTCGATGGTTGACAAAATTTGGAAACTTTGGATTGTGTAGTACTTTTGGTGATAAATGAAAACATGATGGCCATGTTTTCTTATTTAATGTATGTATGAATGCTTAGAGTCATATCCGTCCCTTTCGGGTACGGGGTGTAACACTTGAAGTTTAGTTTTTTCTCAGGAAAAAAGTGGAATTTTCCTATGAAACAAAAAGAGCCCATGTCATTTCCTTTTCTCTTACTTTTGAATTGTGGACGATTTGTTGATGAATAGATCCAGATGAGCTTATGAGGCAAAGGGTGAATAATTACTAAATTTTAATTATCATGTGATTTACATATTAATATTGGATTATTGATTGAAATTGTGAAGTTAACATAGTATTGATCAGTCCTAACAAATATGACTCAAAATTTCAAGTTATATTCATAGGGCAGAATCAGTCATATAATAGTAGAAAGGTTGTTTTTTTCCCTCCTCCCCCTAAAGTTATTTTGTAAAATTGCAATACCATCTGTGCAGTAATATGTTTTATACGTTGGATGGACATGAGGCCTAACCAATTATGGCCTTGCTCAACTTTATTTGTTTTCAGAAAGGTTGTGCCTGTTTACTATTTCTTTTTGGCTTATGTTTGGTGAAATTTCTTATACTTCAATGTATCATTTAATTTTCCTTTATTGTAAAGTGATTTGCTGTTAAATTGAGCTTTTTCTTTTGTTTGTCTGTCTGTTCTCCTATGTGGGAGGTTTAGTATTAATTTGGGGGCCACTTGTAGAGTCAGAGATGCCAATCTGGATTTAAATGATTGGAGAATTCACTTGCAATCTGATTCGCGTCAAAGAATTACCAACAAGATGTAAGTGTCCGCTTCTTTATCTGCCACCTATGATCTATCACTTGAAAAGCACTGCATATTTACTTGTTCAGAGTTTTACATATGCCACGATATTCAGGAACTATGGTTTGGATTGTCGATTGGTAATTTGAACATTCCCGTTTCAAATGCACTACTTTTGGCAGCCTCTTCTCTTTTCCGGTCTTTTGGATTGGCAATGTAATTTGTTGTTGAACTTTAGGCACAAAATGGTTTCATCTGTACGATTTTTTTCCACTGCAATGCACTTGAACTCTTCAAGTTCATCATGAATTAAACATTTTAAAGGCCAAAGTAACAATCAATGAGTTTATGAACAACAACATTCTAGGTGTGACAGCCTACTTTTATTCTTTCTAGCTTTAGACATATTGTTAGTTGTATCAAACTTCCATGATTCTTTTGGATCATAAAGTGTGTCATGGATGGTTTTGACTTCTTTTCTTTTGAATTTCCTTGGGTGGATTGGTTATTACAATTTTTTATTGGTTTACCAGTTAGAGTTTCTCTTTGTAGGAACAACTGGCATAGTCAGTAACTCACTAGCTTTGTGTTATTTTGCATAGAATGGATACATTAAAGAGGCATTTTCCTTTCTCTCGCCCAGAGCGATAATATGAACTTGAGAAAATTGCTACAAGGTTCGAGGAAAAGATATATGATGTTGCAACAAGTCAAGTAAAATCTATGCTGGCTTAGCCAATTGACATAAAACCAATTAACATTTCATATGGATGATGCAAATGCTTTTATAGTTAATAATAATAAAAAATATCACCATTACCGATGATTGAACCTGAGTCACCTACGTGACAGCCAGGAATACTCACCACTTTTCTACTATGACCTGATGTTTTCCCTTACAAGAAGGGGACATTTTGTTCTTTGTATAAAATGATTAAGATTCCTTTTTATTGTTTGTAAGTCTAACTTAACAATCGTTTGAGAGTTTTTAATTGATTCAGAAACTCAAATTTTTGGCTTATCTAAATTGAAACTCTAAAAGGGGCTTCATTCTTTAGTTTGAAAGCTCTATCCTACACATTTATTATAAGTATTTAATTGCAATGAATCCACATTGCAATGATTGGTATTGATAATTTTGAAATGGCATCAACGATTAGACAATTTGGTCTTAGTATTCCTGGCTTGTAGAATCTTTGAGGATTTAAGATGAGAAGATACAATGTTTTGTGGGATAAAATTGAACTTTTAGCATCCTTGTGGGCTTGGGTTACCAAATCCTTTCAAGATAGTTCCTTCTTTTATCTACCATAACTGGGAAAGAGTATTGATCTGAGTTTATTTTTATTTTTTTATACACTGCATCATCAGGATAGAAAATACACAGTCTGTTTTGTTGTGCACACAGATGTCAGACTTCTAGCAGTACTTTTTTGATTTGTTATTTCCCCTTTCTCGACGAGGATCTGTTCTTCTAGTAGACATACATCTGGTCCACATTCTTGTACAATCTGATTCTTTTTTCTAATATTGTTTGTTTCTATAAAAAAAAAAAGTTATTCCATGCTCAGTAAAATTGAAAGAAACATGATTTTTTAGGTATCTAACCTTGTAACATTATAATGTTTGTTTTAAGATATTTTTGGTTTGTAAAACACAAATACATTCAATTTAATAATAATATTTGAACATCAAGTTGAAAAGAAAGATGGTATTCATCCTAGATCTTTTGTCTCTTCAAGTTTCACAAAAATTAAGGTCCATTTAAATTTCAAATTAAGAACAATGCAACTAAACTTATTTTCCACAGAGCAGTTGCACCATGAGGGCATTCTTTTTTCTTGTTTGGTAGGAGACATAAAATTTTGCTTCCACCTCAAATTTCAGTCAGATTATCTGAGAAAAACATCTCTCAAGATGCTTTCAATGAATGTTCCAAGTCCCAGCATGGCATGCCTTATCCTTTGCCATCAAGTGCTGGTGCTAGCAACAGTCTGCCTAATTCAGTTAACAATACACAAAAGGACATTTTACTCTACATTATGCTTTATAGTAGGTCACTTGCAATTTAACATGCACTATTACGACTTTCGCAAGTTGAATAGGTTACCTTTATCCACATTCGAACACAAATGCATGCGCTTGGATTATACTACTTCAATGGAGAGATATAATATCTATGTTTTACAACATGGATTAAAGTATTGATATTGTTTCAACAAGGACACAAGGTGTCGGACACAATAACTTCCTAAAACATGGATATGAATAGTTAATCTATCTTTGAAAGTGATATATGTTAGGTTTAGTACCAAACGTTAAAAATGTGTTCATTTAACATATATAATTAATGCATCTTGGAAATGGTGCATGTTAAACAAAATCTCAACTGTTTAAATTGTATTTATCAAATAGTATGCAAAGTATGTCATAGTTTATGTAAAAAGGATGACCATTAATTTTAGCTTTGAAAGTTGATGTTTCCTTTATACGTATTACTGCAATTATATTTTCTCGTTCTCCACCAATAAAATCTTCTTGTTATGTGTTCTTTGTTTATTTACTAGCTTGAATATTTGCTTCCAAAATGATAAAATTAGAACAGTTTCATAAGCTGAAAATAGCTAAGACTATTTTGAGGGTTTTGAGCTGCATTTTAGCTTTTCTAATATATTATAATGTGTAGCTATAGATGATTAGAGATTTTTATATTATGATTTACATCTTTCTAGCTCAAGAAACTAGATACCTAAAAAGATATGAACCTGATGAGACATTTGAAATCTTAATGTTATCTAAATTGTCATACGGTATATGAAATTAAAAAAGAATTCCCTATTTATAACCTTGTTTTTCGGAGTGTGTTTTTAATTGTTATATGATATGTTAAATGCAAAGTTTTTGTTCTATGAGGATATTTGAAAGTGCTATGAGTTGACATGATGATGGCTAGTAAAAATTTTATTTGATTATGTATTCAGGTGTTCTTTTGCACTCGAGAACAGTTTTACATAATCAAAAAGGTTTTTAAATACTGAAATTATTTTTTTTAAATCTTTTAATGTTTGATTATGGTAGACAAATACATTTTTTGGGATTAAAAAGCATTTTTATTACTTTTTGAAAATTCCTTGGTAGGTGAGTTTTGTGATAGCTTTTCTTTCTGTGAGATAAATAGTTGGAAACCTCTGTTGATGCAGCTAGAGAAGCGGTATGGATGCAGGTGATAGGAAAACCAATTTGCCCCCTGGATCCTGTCAAAGGATTGTCGACAAGATGTAAGTGTCTGATTCTTTTGCCTCTCAGCTATAGTCTGTTGCTTGAAAACCACTACAAATTTACAGTTTCTCCTTGGAAATTTTAGCTTTTCTTACTGTAAGTGGTAATGATGTGAATGGTAAATTATTATCTCCAACAAGCAAACAACAGAGAGATTATAATTTGTTACTGTTTATATGTTACAAGTGGAAATATCATCTAACTAGTTAAAGATTAGAATTTGTTACTATTTAGTTGTTACGAGTGGGACTACCATCAAAGCTAGTTTTTCACTAGTGTTGTTTTTTTGTCTATTTTGTTATTTTGGACATCATGGCATGAGAGCAAAAACATGGACTGCCATGCAGATAGGGGCAGATATATGTTTTACAAATACGAAACTTAGTGGGAAATTCAATCTTTTAGACTTATGCCCTTGGGTCAAAATATGTCGTTCTTTTCTTTTTCGTGAATTTCATCATTTTGAGTAAATTATGTGACATGAAAATATATGCTTGTTTAAATTACTTTACTATGGGCCTGCATGTGGACTTTTGAAGAGGCAACAGAGTTTAGCTTGATAAAGAAAGACTGCTTATCACTTGCCATTAAAGTTACCCTCTTAGTAGGTTTAGTAGTCAATATTAACTCATTGAGTTGATATGAAATTGTTGAGGCGTTGGCGAATGTGTTTAAATTGGAATTCAGGAATTAAGCTGGAACATTTAGGTTCAAAATTATACATTTATTACTGTGTTAGGGAATTTTGGAATGCGATTGCTGATCTGAAATGTTGAACGTTTCCATTTTGAATGCACTAGTTTTGGCAGCCTGAACATTTTATCAGCTTCTTCACTTTACCGGTCTTTTTGATTGACAATGTGAAAGGTGTTATCAACCTTTTACATAAAAAAATTATTTTTGATGTTTCTGCAGATTCTCCTACTATTGTCTACTTCATTTGCCTCCGTTCGATTCTCCACCGACTGATGAGGTTGATCACATTTTGGATGACCCATATGTTGCTTCTACTACTGGTGGTTTTCATCGTTTCCTTGGTCGTTGGAATGGTTGTCCAGCCGATGATGATACCTGGCTTCCTTAGGATGAGCTCCATCACATCAATCCCCGTGCTTTAAATTTTTACTTGCAGTCCCATTCGTCCGGAGACGGGTCTTTCTAAGTTAAGGGGAATCGATGTAGCATCGCTTATTTTATTGTTAGGGTTATTATAGTCTTTTAGTGTTTATTCACCACAACAGGAAAGACTATTTACGGAGGGCCAAAACCGTCGTAAATAGTCTTTTACAGCGGTTATACGGCGGTTCTTAACCGACGCAAAAACAACCGTAGTAAAAGCTTTTACGGCAGTTTTGGCCCGCCGTAAATAGTCTTATACGGCAGTTTGGTTGTTTGACGTAAAAACAAACAACGAACCAGGATCGATAATGATCACACCTTTTTACGGCGGTTTTGTGTCCGTCGTAAAAAGTTAGTATTTATGACGAACAAAAAACTGCCATAAAAAGTCACAAAACCGCCGTAAAAAGACTTTTTTGCGTCGATCAAAAAACCACCGTAAAAAGTCACAAAACCGCCGTAAAAAAGTTTTATACAGTTTTTGTACAACTATCATGGTTGATGAGAGACCGCCATAAATAGTTAAGAAAATTTTTGTTGCGTCGACTAGGAAACCGTTGTAAATAGTTAACAAAAATTTTTCAAAATTTCGCTGCTTGTGATATTATATGTTTATTTGCTATTTACAAAATAATTAACATGTCTCAGAAGAATGTTTTGATATAATTTTGTAATCATTTATTCATTGAATATAATGAAATCAAATCAAATACAAAAATATCTCATATAATGGTTCAATCATAAATTTATAATCCAAGAAAACCAAATATAACACAATCATCATCCACTCTATTCAACATGTTATAATCAAATAGTTAAACAACATGTTAGTTAGATAGTTCAACAACCTTCACATAATTTAATCATCTGATAAGTAAATTTACACAAAACTTGGTAAACAACCTGCAACCAACCGGTCAAACATTATCAGATACTAACTTTATTGAAAAAAAAGGAATGTATTTCAATATTTGCTAAAAGAAAATAGTCCTTCAATGCCTTCAAATGGCCAGTCAAGTCAGCACGTACAACCACAAGCTGCGAAAATAGAGCAACTACAGTAAACAGAAGCTCTAAGTGATACTAGGAAGAAGTTCAACAAATTCAGCACCTGCCAAAGATGACTGACTGCAATTGCCCGATTCTAGAGAACCCTGACTAACTAGCAAAAAGAATTGATTCTGCAACAAGCATGTGGATATATTCAGGTAGCATATCCTGCAAAATAACATTAAGACACTAAATAGCTAGTACAGTAATAAATTCAATGAAAAAAATGCGTTGCGTTTACCAAAACTAAATGATAAGGCTGAATAGACAAATTATAAGACAAGTTGAAGCTACTTGTTAGAAGCACAAACTGACATAGACAAGTACATACAGCATACACCCCCGCACATAATTCCAGTATTAACTTGAAATGAGGGACAAAAGCAGGAACATATTTAATGCTACAAAAGTTGTTACACATCAATAAAGTTCTGTAGGAATATTAGGATCTGGTGAAATGCTAGACATCATAAGCATTACAAATAGAAGAGGCTTTCATCTACGCATGCATTATTTGTGGTTCCTATTTACTGTTTCTTGTGTCAGTAAACAAAAAATAGCTAAAGGTATATACTGTTTTTTTTTTCAACTATAAAATACTATTTGAGCTTGAGTTAAATCAATCCTCAAACTAACTCACCAACAAACATGGCCAAGGAAAAATAAATAGCTTAAATCTAAAACAATAAGAATCTGTTAAGGCAACCCACTTCCACATAACAATTCAAAGTAAATGCAGTAACTTGCCTGCAATAAGCAGCACCTACCATCCCACCGTAAATAATTTTGAAACATGAGGATTTATACAGTACAAAGATGAAGAAGAGGGAAAAACAGTAGAAATCCTATATCATATGTATTTTGACTTTCAAGAACAAAGAGCAGTTTAGAAAAATGAAGTAACTCTTCTACAACACTAGCCTCCATAAAGTCAGCTTACACAAAATGAGCAAAATCCATCATCATTTTTTAATTCTACCCTGATGTTTTATCCCCCAACTTCCCTGCAACTAACATAAAGCATAAGAGAGGAGAAGATATTGCAATGAAAAAGGAAGATGGAATATGTATTGTACCTCTTTCTTGCGGCACAAACTCCATTAACCAATGCATGTTCAGTGTTATCAACATCTGGCAGGTGTGAAAAAATACGCCTAACAAGTTCATGCATTGTGTGACGAGCTATCTGCTGTAACAACTCACCTTTTGATCCTGCTTGATGAACTATTCGAAAACAAGTATTCACTATGGTGCAAACATGCTGATTACTCAACATAACAGATGCTTTGCTTTTCATACAAGCTAGAAAAACATGAAGTATCTTCATCAGCACCACTTCCTCTGATGCAGGATCGGTCACTTCAAATCGACAGCTTGTCACAACATCTACTACCAAGTGTATAGCCTCTTCAACATTAGCAGTATCTTGATCAATCGCATCAAGTGTTAAGATTTTGTAGACAGACGATAAAGCAATACAGGTAATTGGTCTCATCAGAATTTAAACAAATATGCAAAATCAGAATGTGTTAAGATTTTAAACAAATATGCAAAATCAGCAACTTAAAGAAAAAAATAAAGTCAACATCTTCTTAGGTTTGCATTGCAACTGTTAACGACTTCTATCATATCTTCTCCAAAAATTCAGAATGGCTATTTTTTTAAAAAAAACTATGAAGTTCTCATTTTTAAAAATGAGTATTTAAAAAAATATGAAAATGATCATTTCGTAAAATGATTATTTTTAAAAAAATATATCCAATGGTCATTTTTTAAAAAAATGAATATTTTCAAAAAAAATGAATTCGCCCTTTCAAAAAATGGGCTATTTTCAAGAAATAGGAAATGATATATATTTGTTTGAAAATGATTATTTTTGAAAAATATATGAAGAGGTCATTTTAAAAAATTATAAAAATATGAAAGGATGACTCTTACTGCCTAATCCAGAGATTTCTACATCTCAATCTGGTATAATGCATAAAATTTTAATTAATTAGTTTAGCAACTACTTCACCGACAATCTGGAGAATTCTTGCAAGCTGGGTGAGCTTAGTTGGAAATGACTCTTACTGCCTATAAATAGAAGAGCTTACATGTAATTGGAGTAATGAGAGAAAGGAAGTCAGTAGCTAAGTTAGTAGAGTGCAAAGTGAAGTCCGTAGGTATCAGTAGGAGTTAGTAAGAGTGAAGTCTAGCTTTTGAGTGCATATAATAAGTGTGTGAGTGACGTGAAGAAACAGCGAGTGTCTTAGCCTTGTGTGTGCAAGTGTGAGTCAACAAACACACTTGAGTGCAAGTAACGTGAGCAAGTGGAGAAATCAAAACAAGCTTAGTGCATGAGTCACATAAGGTGTTATGCTCATATTGGAGTCTTGAGTACAAGTGGTCTCTTGGTGTTTTCTCCTTCTTATGTACAATTCATATTGTACAAGTTTCTAATATAAAGTGAAGTTTCTAATATATATAATCTCAAAGAGTGGAACTGTTAGTAACATGAGCAAAATGGAGGGCCTCAAAGTTGGACACTTGGCGTATGTTAGCTGAAATTAACAATCACAAGTTAGGTATCACTAAGGTTGAAAAATTTCTCCACATGCAGAACATCAAACGAAAACACCAATTTTTGCAAACTTAATGCATTGCAACATGAAGAATGCATAATTTGTTTTGTATGAAATAATAACAAATATTTATGTCCCTGAAACACATTACTTGATTAATCCTATAATGGCTGTTTAATTGCTGTATATATAGTGTGCAAGGGCATGCAACCATTTCTATTATAGCCTAAAAATTTACAAAGGAGAATGTCATGGGTACAATCTATAAAAAACTTATTATTAAGTGAAAACTTATATTGGTTATGATCAATATTATTATTTTAACAATTTTTAGCCATAACAGGGTATGCCTTGAAAAGAAGATGCTAAAAGGGGAGACAAGAAGATAAGCATTAGCAAATTCAAACATGAATTTAATTTTATATATAATTCTGGCTATTTGCTAATCCAGGAAGAAAAAGAATCTTCAAGTAATCTGCAATATATAAAGGCGAACCTCTATCCTCCAGATGAGTGAAGACACCCTGAATGGCAGCAAAAATATCATGACCAAAGTCTTGATTTTCTTCTTTTTCTTCGCCATGGCTGAACACAACCACCACCATCACACGTCCTCACTGCATCTCTGTTCCTCCACGAGCCACCACCAACACCCTCACCAACATCACTGCCACCCCTACAACTCGATACCCTTCGTCCACGCCAATGGCAATGCCATCCAAGTACCGTTCCTCTCCATCCAATTCCAACAAATCGTCCCTTTCGTTTCTCTTCCTCATGCTTTTCTCGCTTCGTTCCCTCTACTCTCTTCTCCCTTTCCTCCGCTCTTCCCCCTTTTTCTCCCTTTTCCCTTTCTCCTTCCTCGTCTCTCTTCTTTCCTTCCTTCTCTCCCTTTCCTTTTCTTTCTTCTCCTTTCCTTCCTCTAAACACCATTTTAATATGAAACAACACCAACCCATTTTCTCTCTGCCTTTAATCTCCCCATCTGAGAACAAATTTTTGCTCACCAAATCTTTCTTCTTGGCCTGCGTCTTTATGCTCAGATTCTAGGCTTTTAGATTCAGCTAACCGTCCCAATTCTCTTGACTACCCAGATCCACTACATCTTCCTCTCAAACAAACAACATATAAAATCTAATCCAACTTTTTTTTCAGAAAAATCAAAAACAAGAACTCACCGAATAAGATGATTGCTAATACAACCAAACCGGGTGCTCTCCATGAGCAAGCTATCGCTTCTTTATGTCTTGAGAGGTTGCGCGAGAAAGGAAGAGACATATAGAGAGGGTGGGGGGTAGTGTTGGTGTGCGAGAGTTTAGAGAGGGATGGAAGAGATGTAAACTGAATAAACATACGAGATTAGGGTAAAAGCTATTTGGGGTTTTCTATGCCCTTTAGACGACGGTTTGTCAAACAGCCGAAAATAGTATACGTGTATTACCATTTAAGGCGGTTTTTAAAAACCGCGCAAAAGGTTGCAGTATATACCCATTTCTCTTGCATGTAATGATTTAATTTGGGTTTTATTTAATTTGAGAAATTATCGGTTTAAGGATTTTGACTTATTCTAAGTTGACTCAAACTCTAATATATCTTGATTAGTATAAATATAAAGTTTCATTATTATCTTGTTAGACATTGATTATTTGATATATATTAAAGAATTATTCAGATAGATTGTTGGTTAATTGTTTGTAAGTGTGAGTGTTTGATGGGAGATTGTTTATCCTTGATTTTGGTTTGCTCTTGTTACGGATTCCCCGTCACTTTGATTTTCCTATTTCTTCAATAAGTTAGTATTAACAATTAACATTTGAAATTGCAAATTGCAACAGTGAAGATGGACGTCAACAGAGTATTATACAGGCGCATAATTAAATTGAATTGAAGATTCTTGCAAAGACTCAAAAGGGTGGTGTCCTATCATTATTTTTTTAATCTGAAAGGTATATTATCTTTTTTATTTAAATATTGGGAATGATTGTGTACCTTCCGAGGAAGGAAGAAATGCTGGAAATGTTAAGAGTGTTGCTTCATTCTCTTTTACATATTTTGAGTGTTTTATGTGTTTATGTTTTTCTTAGAATTTTTTTTTACTTGTTTTAATTTAAAAAAAAGGCTAATAATTAAGGTGCAACACTTCGGAAAATGGAATGCCATTAACACTTAAAATGAAATAATTCTTTTTCTTTTTTTTAATATATTTCCATCATAAAACATAACCAAACATTTTTTTTCTATTATTTATTTTTCTTGAAAAATTTATAAACAAATATTCTATATTCATTTCGAAACATGAAATTTTCAAAATAAAAATACAAAACTCATGACCAAACGGAAATATTCCCAGATTCCCAGTGGTGAGACCTGTGGCTATACTTTCCCTTGAATTCAATTTCTCACTGGTCAAGACAAGGAAGCAAGCAAGCAAACAAGGATGGGAATGACCAAGAAGCCTCTCTCTCTGAATAAAAAATCAAGGACAATTACCAAACTATCGCCTGCAGATTATGATCAGGTACGCCAAAGCTCATTTCTTTTTCATTTTTTCACTGAGTTTTCATGTCAAAATGTTTCTTTTCTGTTGTTTTCCTTTATAATTCATCTGGGCGTTCGTTTTTTTTTTATATTGTAGCGAGCTTGAAGTTTTGATATTTCCCAGGAAAAACTGGAATTTTTTTTCTGAAACAAACAGAAACGATGTGAGTTTTTTTTTGGTTTGATTTTTATTTGCGGAAAATTTTGAAACAGACCTAGATGAGCTTATTAAGGCAACAATGAATAGCTATTGAACATTAATAGTTAAATAATTTATATCAGTATATTGAATTATCGGTTGAAATTGTGAACTTAAAAAAGTATTGATTACTCATCATAATTATGATTGAAACTTTCTGGTTATACTAACAGGGGATAAACAATCAAGTCTTTTTCTTTATTTCTTTGTCCATTATTTTAAAATATAAAATAAAATAAAAAGTACAAGTTCCCTTGCCTGCCAGTGCTATAACATCTGTTGACTATTCGATTTGAACTTGTGGATGGAAATTAGAGGCCTTGCTTTTACATTTCGTCTGCTAGTTTAATGCCTTGGTTTGGCCTCAGCAAGTAAAAACCTAACATGCAAACTCCAACAATAACTGAAACCACCAACTTTTCATCGACTAAAAAATGAAATTTCAGCAAGCTAACGCTAGTAACAATAGTTTTCTTCCCTCCTTCGAACCTGTTTCCTCAATACCCAAATATGGTAAACAATTTTAATATCTCTGAAAAAACTAAGCACCTACTTATCCCTTTCAGAAGCACAAATAATGTTCAAAAGTTCACAAACTTACATTACACAGAACAAGATGGAAATTAATAATTCAAACTATGATTATTTCCCACAAAGTACATCTGAATAAAAGAAAGAGTTCTTTTATTTTTTTTTGGATTAATCTCACTTAATCCTGATCAATTGTACATCAGTGTATATATATACAAGAAACAATGTTTAACTACTGATAGGTATCTAATTATATATCATTTTTATATCAATTCGTCCATGTTTCTTTGCTACATTCCTTGGTATTTTTATGCTTTTGTGTGGTTTTGATATTTGTAGGAGTTTTGGAGCAACTTGCACAAAATTAGAGTAAAACCTTTCATTTTCACCTCTGCTAATCAACCAATTTCTCGGAGTTGATTGTATTGATATACAATTAACCGGATAACATGCTATATACCATTGAAAAGCTCTCGAAGTCTATTTTCTGGAGAAATTTACGGTTCACGAATTTATGTAGTGTACCGAAAGTTGTGATAAAAATGGTATGAGAAGTGTATATTTGTAATTCCACATATCACTGTAGCATGTTATTAAATACGGGGGCACTGTAGCAAGTTACTGTAGCAGAGTATATAAACACATTTTAGGGTTTTATTTTCATAACTTGAAGAGGGGAAAACGTGGGAGGAGGCTGCATTTCTGGATTTCTCTCATTCCTTGGAGTTCTTGAAGGAGAAAGAAGATTTTGAAAGAGGAGGAACTACAATTCCAAGAAGATTCATCTACAAAGAAGATTTTCAAAGAATTTGCTAAGTTCTTTCTTTCCTTTTCAATTCTGGAATTTCTCTGTATTGTATTTGTTATTTGATTGAATATGTGTAACTAAATCTGAATTGGTTGAGGGTGATTTCAAAGCCCTTGATATGGATTTTGTGAGTTGATTGTGCAAGAAATTGTTATCCAATTCTCTAATTGAAGTTGCTTGTATTTTCCCATATCTAATGCTTATGATTGCTTGCTGATTGTATTTGGAATGACCAACTGAATATAATCTGGTTGTTGTCTATTGCTAGAGTAGAAATCTTGATCCGTAATTGTCTTGAATTTCTAATCCTTAGTAGCAAAATTGTGATCAGAGATTGCAATTGGAGAATACAACCTAAGTTAAATAATCCGAGCTTGTGTGTTTATTGCTTAGATCAACCTATCTTTCTTATCATAATGCATCCATTGAATTAAATTTCAGAGAGCTTGTTCTAGGTTGTTTAATGGATAGAGATTAAATAAAGAGCCTGTTTTATTTAACAACAAAGTAAGGAAAGATTGGGATAACAGAGCTTGTTGTTATCTACGGTTGATAATTTCAATGGTGTAATTGGATGACAATTCTATGATTAATTCGCAAATCCATATCTTGTGGTAGAGAATGATCCCTTAACCAGATTTCTCTCATTGATTTTTCACTCAAATTAACTTTCTGTTTTGTTATTCTTCATTTGCATTCTTAGTTCATTTAGTTAATCATTCAACAAAACCCCCTTATTTAATTTATTGTTGCTGGAAAATAACAAATTCAATTAGAATCAATCCTCGTGGGAACGATATCTTACTTATCACTTTATTACTTGTGCGACTAGTATACTTGCTAGTTTCGAACGCATCAAGTTTTTGGCGCCGTTGCCGGGGATTGATTTTCTAATCGATTTGTTATTTTGTTTTCATTGTTGATTCATATTTTTGCTTGTTGTTCTTTTTTTGATTGTTTGTGTTTAGACGACATGGCTGTAAACTTCCATCAATTCAGTGGCGGATTTGAGCCACAACTACCATGGAAAGTAAATGAGGTAAGCACTCCGAACATTGAATAACAACTTTTTGAGTTAACTTCTCTTGTGGAAAACATGGCTGTAGGACATATACAGAAATCTTATGCATGTGAGGTATATTCTACCATGGAGCATCCAATCGACATGTATCCAACTTTGCAAGGAGATATGGACAAGCCAATGCCATGGATGGATTTCCAGGACAAACAAGGCAATGGTATGATCCCTTCTCTAACACTTACAATGTTGGATGGGAAGATCACCCTAATTTCAGCTACTGGAATCATCAACCAATCATCCCAAATGCCATACCAAATCAACTACAAGGTTTTAATCAACCTAGAGTGCAGCAACCATTTCAAATGCAACCACCACCAATGCCACAACCAGCACTACAACCAGCTTCAGAAAACTCAGGTATGTTACTCCAGGATATTGTTAATGCACTTGCCACTAACACAATGCAATTCCAGCAGGAAACTGGGGCAGTATCCAAAACCTGGCAAATCAAATGGGACAATTGGCCACTAGCATGAGCAAATTCGAGGGCCAAGGCTCAGAAGAATTATCTTGTCAAACGTGATCAATCCAAGAGAGAATTCTTGTGCGATAACTTTGCAAAATGGAGAGCAATTAGATGTCCTACCAAAGAAATCACAAACTGATGAAGGAGATGACACCACTTCCACCATGAACAAAACACTGACTTCTCAGGTAAATCCTATAACTCCCATTCCTTCATATGTTTCTCCTCCACTTTTTCCTAGTAGATTTGCAAAATCGAAGGAGGAACAAGAACAAGAAATCCTGGAAACTTCTCACAAAATCGAGGTAAATATACCACTTCTGGATGCTATCGAGCAAGTACCTCATTATACAAAATGTCTCAAGGAGTTATGCACCAACAAGAGAAAGTTGAAAGGAAATGAGAAAGTAAGTGTGGGGGAAGATGTTTCAGCTGTATTGCAAATGAAAATTCCTCCAAAGTGCAAAGATCCAGGTACGTTCACCATGCCATGCACCATTGGTAAAACCAAGTTTGAAAGAGTTATGTTAGATTTAGAAGCATCTATTAACATCATGCCATATTCTATTTATGCTTCTTTAAATCTTGGACCTTTTGCGGAAACTGGTATTACCATTCAACTTGCTGATCATTTTAATGCATATCCCAAAAGAGTTGTGGAAGATGTGCTTGTGCAGGTGAATCAATTGGTTTTTCCAGCAAACTTCTATGTCCTTGAAATAGAGGATGAGACATCTCCTAATCCAACTCCGATTCTTTTAGGGAGACCATTCTCGAAAACTATTAGAACCAAGATTGATGTTCATGATGGCACTCTCATCATAGAGTTTGATGGCAAGGTGATATGTTTCAATATTTTTGAGGCAATGAGGTACTCCAGTGACTTATATTCTGTTTTTGTAGTTGACGTTGTTGATTCTTTGCCACAACAATATTTTGAGTTAACTCACAAGAATGGATTGGATGTAGCTATTGATACAAGTGTCCAAAGAAATGGAGGAAGTTGTGGCAAGCTTAGATGAGACCATCGCAATAACCACATATAGGTATGATGTTTCGTACATTCAATTTCCTTTATCTAATGAGAAAATTCTTCCTTCTGTGATGACAGCCCCTGCCTTGGAGCTTAAGCTTCTTCTAGATCATTTGAGGCATGGATTCTTGAGTGAGAATGATCCTTTACCAATTATAATAGAAATGGGCCTTGCACGAATACAAGAAGAGAAACTCGTCCAAATACTTACAAACCACAAAACAGCTATTGGGTGGACGATTGCTAACATCCAAGGCCCAGCCATATGCATGCACCAATTCTTGTTGGAAAAAGGATCCAAGCCCACTAGAGAAGCACAGCGAAGATTGGACCCTGCCATGATGGAACCAACGTCGGGCTGAGGACGTTAAACCAAACGCTTATTGGGAGGCAACCCAATGTTTTTGAAAAATAAATAAAAAAAGAAAAGAAAAATAAAATAAGGTAATAATGATCAATTTTTATGTCTCGAGGAGATTCCTTTCGTAGACCATCAAATTGACCAGGTTTTATCTCTCTTTGCCATCTGTCTTATTTGTTTTATATTTTTTTTACTTGTTTTTGACTTTTGTTTGCTATCGTGTTGTTATCTCTTTTATGTGTGTTTAGTTTTGTTTCTGCTCTTTTCTTTTTCTTTGTTTTGTTTAATTTGATTATTCCGTACTTCGAATTCATTTGTGCAACAGCTTGAGGAAACATCCAAACGGGAGCTGAAGTCATTGCTCGAAGGATTGAATCATGCATATCTGGGAGAAGAACAAACTCAATCGCATTTCGGTAATATCTCTCCTTTTCTCCTCTTTAATGGATGTCGATATCTTTCTGTTGAACCTTCGTAAATATTTCCCTTCACTTCCTCAAAATGCTTGTCCAAAATTTATAAAGTACGGATGACTAGACTTTGGGCGTTGATGCTTCTAAATGTGCCTGCGGATATCCGATGGCTTATCGAAGCCAAGGTGAGATTGTCTGGTGAGCCGGACATTAATCTCGCAAAATACATGCCTAGTCTAGGAAAGAGCTACTATGCCAAGAGGCGAAGAGCGAAAAGGTTACAAGTATGTTATAAATGTGTTAGATGGAATTGTAACCAGACTTGTCGTTCATTAGGTTTTGTTTCCAGGAATAGAGAAGATAAACTTTCATTTATTAAGAATGGTTTGAATAATGAATCGCTGGATAATGTTTTGTTAACTCTCGAGTCACATTCTTGTGGACTTGTTCAGCGTGAATTGCTTAATCTATGGACACAATTTTATGATGAATTGCAATGTTATAGTCTAGGGAATCTGACTAAAAACGACCCTGTTTGCCAGTTTATAAGAAAACTGGATGGGAAGCAAATCCCCAACTCATAGAAGGCGTTTCAGCCATTACTGGACGTAAAACCAGAGGAAGATGTGAGCCACAATCACAACTACTTGTATATTTGAATGTGTGTTGTTGTTGTAGAATTTTTTTTCTTGTTTCGTTTGATCTGATTATCAATGTTGTTTTTGTGTGTTGTTGTTTGTTGATTTTGTTTGTTTTAATTTCAAGTTTTCTTTTTGACAAACCATATGACTACCCTATGGCATAAGTACACGTGGGAGACAAGTGTGGAGGTTTTTTCAACCTCCACCGAAAGTGTATCTCCATTTTTAATGCTTCACGTGGGAGACAAATGTGGGGGTTTTGTCAACCCCCGCCGAAAGTGTATCTCCATTTTCCATGCTTCACGTGGGAGACAAGTGTGTAGGTTTTGTCAAACCTCGCCGAAAGCATATCTCATTTTTTCAAATTTTGGGCGATAAATCTACATCGAGTAACCCCCACTGAAATTATGTCCCCATGTGTCAAATTTGAGAGTTTTACGTGTGTATATATCCATTTTGCATATTCTCAAATTCATTTTATAACCTGTCTTGCACTTGAATCGCATAATACCTAACGTACATCATTGTCTTGCACAAGTTTATAGCACTTTTAGAAATGGAGAAAACACCAATTCGGCGATTCCAAAATATATGCGTATTTTGTGGATCACAATTTGGTAAAGATGAAGAGTTTACAACAGGAGCTCTTGATCTTGGTAGGACATTAGCTGCGAGGGGTATTCATTTGATTTATGGAGGGGGTAGTCTTAGGTTAATGGGGTGTGTGTCGACAGCTGCATCCTTAGGAAGAAGTAAAGTTCTCGGCATTATCCCTAAGCCATTAGCTGTACGCGATATCGTAAGCAACACCATAGGGGAAGAGTTATAGGTTTCTAGTATGCATGAGCGTATTGCACATATGGTCATTAAATCTGATGCATTTATAGCTTTGCCTGGTGGTTATGGTACATTAGAGGAGATATTTCAAATCATCTCTTGGGCACAGCTAAACATCCATCGGAAACCCATTGGTTTGTTAAATGTCAATAATTTTTTTGATGGTTTGTTGTCCTTTCTTGATCAAGCGGTAGAAAAAAACTTCATCTTACCGTCGGCGAGGCAAATCCTGGTTACAGCTTCAACTGCAGGGGAGTTAATTGACAAACTACAAGAATTCGTCTATTCGCCTAATCCAACAATGGCTCGGATAAATTGGTTTGGAGAAGGCAACAAAAGGCGTCAACTGGATTTAACCCTCCATCTGTAATCTCTATTTGCTGGTTTGCGTCGTTTTTGTTTGCTTTCTTTTTAGTGTGTTTATTTGAGATTTTTCATGTCGTTTCTTTTGAGCTTTTTCAGGTTATTTCTTTCGTCCCAGGTAATATTTTCTAATCCGGTTTTTAGAGTGGTGGCTTAAAAAGTTCAAGTTCTCTTGAAACGCATTCTGGATCTCTTCAATCCATAATGGCTGAATAAGGAGGCTAACTTCTAAACTTTTAGACCCATTCTAACTAACTTGTTTTTGTTTGCTGACTTGTTGAACTTTGTTATTTTATGAGTGAGTTTAGTTTTATGTAATTTCGAGTTGTTGTGTGTTTTTGTCTTTATCAGTTTCGATTCGGAAAAAAAAACATTGTGGAAAAACCTGAGAATGGCAGAATATGGGGTTTTCTTAACTCTTGAAACGCATTCTCTCTCAATAAATCTGTAGTTTGTTTATTTCATGTTGTTTGAAGTGTCTTGTTTCTTGTTTTGTTCTTTCATAATAAAGGTATATAGGCTGGAAACCTTAAGTCTGCGGGCTACTGGTCCTAAGGATTGTTGAAATATACAATCTTGACTCAGGTGTAACAACGCCACGTACCTCTTTTCTTGCATTTTGTGGGTCGATGATAAGATAATGATGAATTAAGAATAACTCTTGGAAAATGATAAATGATGCATGGATCTGTGTGCTTGAAATGTTTATTGGTTTTCGCTTTGCTTTTGATTCCTTGCGCAACATTGAGTATTGAGCTATTATCACTGAGTTATTTGTTCACTTAGAGAAAGTTTATGTAATTTAAATGTTTCTTCAGATTTCAATGAATTCTAGAACTTGTTTGACGGTCACTCGAGGCGAAATCCTAGACTGTGCAACATTGGGGAAATGATTTAGGCCATCTTTGGACCGTTTGAGCCTTAATAGCCAACCTTGACTGCAATTGATCCCTAGTTACCCCTTTGAGCCTTTGTAAGCCTTTTTCTTTGTTAACTCACTAAAAGATTTCCTAACCTCAAATGAATTTATTCCAAACAGTTTATCCCTTACTATGAGCATGTAGATCATTCACAATTAAATTTTGAGCTATGTTCTGGTTTTGGGAAGTTAGAGGAGGTTGGGATGTGTCATGGGCAATGCAAGTGAGTTCTATTATGTTTGAAAAAAAAAGAAAAAAAGAAATAAAACCAATTTGTACTTATCGTCCACGTACTTACACATTGAGGACAATGTGTTGTTTAAGTGTGGGGGAGGGAAAGTGTAATAAAAAAAAGAACAAAAGAAGAAGAATAAGAGATCTATACCCTTAAGTGTTCTTAAAAAGAACGAAACAATAAAGTGTGGGGGTGTAGTTTTCTTTTGTTTTCTGCAAAAAAAAAAAACAAAAGATTGAGTGTTCTAAATAAGTTTGGGGGAGTAACCTGGTGAATTGAAATGAAGTTGTGTTATAGGGTTGAGCTCTACATAGTCTTGAATGATTTATGTGTTTGTGGGTGATTTGAGCCAAATTATTATCCTTTATCAAACCTTCACCCAAGCCAAACGTTACAAGCTTAATAAAGTCCTACTTGATCCTTGGTGTTGTGCATATCTACATTAGTGGAGAGTGACCTGAAAAGCAAGCCTATGGAGTTCATTTATACACACATCTTCAATATTAAATATGATTCATTTTTATGCATAAACTCATCCGGGTTACAAGTGATTAGGTGAGAATGGCGCTACACACACACACTTGAGGAATTGAAGTGAAGCGAAACTAATTTTTGAGATAAAATTCTTGATCAAGTGCATTATTTTGAAGTATTCCTTGGGTTATAATTAAGTACAATCTTTGAGGCCTATTTGCAAGTTGTAGCATTGGTGTGTTTTAATTTTTCTTTGATTCTGTTTCGGTTTAGTTTTGTTTCGTATCATTTTAGTTGCTCGAGGACTAGCAAAGTCTAAGTGTGGGGGAATTTGATAGGTATCTATTTATGTATTACTTTTATATCAATTCGTCCATGTTTCTTTGCTATATTCCTTGGTATTTTTATGTTTTTGTGTGGTTTTGATGTTTGTAGGAGTTTTGGAGCAACTTGCACAAAATTAGAGTAAAACCCTTCATTTTCACCTCTGCTAGTCAGTGATCTTCTCGGATTTAATTGTATTGATATACAATGAACCCGACGACATGTTATATACCGTTCGAAAGCTCTCGAAGTCTATTTTCTGGAGAAATTTACGGTTTATAAATCCATTCAGTGTACCAAAAGTTGGAATCAAAACAGTGTGAGATGTATAGAAATATAATTCCACAAGCACTGTAGCATGTATAATACGGGGCACTGTAGCAAGTCACTGTAGCAGAGTATTTAAACAAATTTTAGGGTTTTATTTTCATAACTTGAAGAGGGGAAAACGTGGGAGGAGGCTGCATTTCTGGATTTCTATAATCCCTTGGAGTTCTTGAAGGAGAAAGAAGATTTTGAAAGAGGAGGAACTACAATTCCAAGAAGATTCATCTACAAAGAAGATTTCAAAGAATTTGCTAAGTTCTTTCTTTCCTTTTCAATTCTGGAATTTCTCTGTATTGTATTTGTTATTCTGATTGAATATGTGTAACTAAATCTGAATTGGTTGAGGGTGATATCAAAGCCCTTGATATGGATTTTGTGAGTTGATTGTGTAAGAAATTGTTATCCAATTCTATAATTGAAGTTGCTTGTATTTTCCCATATCTAATGCTTATGATTGCTTTCTGGATTGTATTTGGGTGGCCAACTGAATATAATCTGGATATTGTCTATTGCTAGACTAGAAATCTTGATCAGTTATTGTCTTGAATTTCTAATCATTAGTAGCAAAATTGTGATCAGAGATTACAATTGGAGAATATAACCTAAGTTAAATAATCCGAGCTTGTTTGTTTATTGCTTAGATCAACCTATCTTTCTTATCATAATGCATCCATTGAATTAAACTCAGAGAGCTTGTTCTAGGTTGTTTAATGGGTAGAGATTAAATAAAGAGCCTGTTTTATTTAACAACAAAGTAAGGAAAGATTGGGATAACAGAGCTTGTTGTTATGTACGGTTGATAATTTCAATGGTGTAATTGGATGACAATTCTATGATTAATTCGCAAATCCATATCTTGTGGCAGAGAAGATCCCTTAACCAGATTTCTCTCATTGATTTTTCATTCAAATTAACTTTCTGTTTTGTTATTCTTAATTTGCATTCTTATTTCATTTAGTTAATCATTCAACAAAACCCCCTTATTTAATTTATTGTTGCTGGAAAATAACAAATTCAATTAGAATCAATCCTCGTGGGAACGATATCTTACTCATCACTTTATTACTTGTGCGACTAGTATACTTGCTAGTTTCGAACGCATCAACTACCTAACTAATCTTGCTGAGTCAGCTACAACATGACTTTTCAGCAATTACGTGAGTTATACTCCTATACATGCTTTATCATAATGCTTTATTACAACTGCAGCTTATCAACTACTGACTTTTATCACAATAACAATAACATCCACCAACTATACATCAGTCTGTAGCAACTCTGGTCCATACGTATCCAGCTTAGCTTGATGCTCATCAACAGGCCCCCTCAAGCTAAGCATTGATGCTCTAATAGTCAATTTGTCTCTGAGGAACTGAAATTGGTTGATAGTAAGTGCTTTGGTGAACAAGTCTGTAGTTTGATATTCAGAAGGTACATATCTAACTTTAAGTTGCTTAGCAGTCACCTTTTTTCTAATAAAATGCACATCTATCTCTATATGTTTGGCATGAAACACAGGATTTGAAGCAAGTAGACCAGCACCAATGTTATCACTCCAGAGTATAGGACAAGACACCAGAGTAACATTAAGCTCTTTTAGTGAACTCTGGAGCCATACAATTTCTGTTGCAGCATCTGCTAATGCTCTGTATTCAGCCTCTGTAAAAGATCTTGCAACAACTTTTTGTTTTCTAGAACACCATTGCACTAAGTTTCCTCCAAGAAATACACAATAACCAGTTGTTGACTTCCTATCATCCAAGTTTCCTGCCCAGTCTGCATCAGTGAATGCTTCAAGAGTAATTTGTGCAGCTGGTTTGAAGTTAAGACCAAAATTTGTAGTACCTTTTAGATATCTCAACATTTTTTTCAATGCTTGCCAATGTTGAGAGGTTGGTGCTTGCAAAAATTGACTGAGTTTATTAATAATAAAAGCTATATCTGGTCTTGTCAGAGTAAGATATTGTAATGCACCAATGATACTTCTATATAGAGAGGGCTGTTCAAATGGAGATCCATCTTGCAAAGAAAGCTTAGTCCCGGATGATACAGGAATATGACTACTTTTAGCTTCAGCCATTCTATTCTTAACCAGCAAATCATTGAGATATTTGGTTTGAGTTAGATATAAACCAGAAGCATCTCTGTAAGCCTCAAATCCCAAGAAATAACTTAATGATCCAAGAGTTTTAAGAGCAAACAACTCATTCAAGTCAAATACTAATTTGTTTATGAGTGAAGAATCATTTCCAGTTATCAAGATGTCATCCACATATACTAGAAGATATAGACTCTTTCCTGAAGAATGACAAACAAACAAGCTATTGTCTAAAACAGAATTAGTAAACCCCCACTGCAGCAAAGCTTGTTTAAGTTTGTCAAACCAAGCTCTAGGAGCTTGTTTTAATCCATATAGTGCTTTATTAAATTTACAAACATATGAAGGATGAGTAGTATCAACAAAACCTTCTGGTTGAGCCTTGTACACCTCTTCTTACAAATCTCCATTCAGAAAAGCATTGTTGATGTCAACTTGTTGTATATCCCAGCCATAAGAAACTGCCAATGTTAATATGACTTTAATTGTTGAAGCTTTAACAACTGGACTAAAAGTTTCAAAGAAATCAAGACTAGGTGTTTGTTGAAAACCCTTGGCAACAAGCTTGGCTTTATACTTTTGAAGAGTACCATCTGCATTATACTTAATCCGATACACCCATCTGTTTTCAACAATATTCATAGCATCATGAAATGGAACAAGAGTCCAGGTGGAATTTTGAAGCAAAGCATGATACTCTTCTTGCATTGCAGCTAACCATTGAGGATTTGATAATGATTCCTGGACAGTAGTTGGTTCTATAGTAGAGAGACTAGAGATGGTTGAGAGAGAGTAAGGTAATTTGGTTTAAGATGACCAGTTTTAGATCTGGTTTGCATGGGATGAGTGTTTAATGGTTGGGAGCTAAAAGATGATGATTTATCTAATTGTACATGATCATTAGGATGAGTGTGTATAGTGTGAGAAGAGGGATTATGATCACTTGCTAAAGGAGATTGATCTGCACATGCCAACATAGAAGGAGACTGACTTGTATTGGAAGCTACAACCTAATTGTGAGCATCATATGAAAAGGAAGTAGGAAAAATCCAAGAAGAAGATTTACAACTAGCAAAATTAGAAGAAGAATCAGACTTAGAAGAAGAATCAGATTGAGAACAAAAATTAGACACAAAAGGAAAATCCATTTCATCAAAATTGACACTAATTGATATAAATACTCTTCCATCAGAACTTAAACACTTATAACCTCTATGAATAGGACTGTAACCTAAAAAGACACATTTTGAAGAGTGAAAATTGAATTTGTTTTTGTTATATGGTCTGAGGTATGGATAACAAGCACATCCAAACACTTTTAGAAAACAATAATCTGGTTTGGAATGAAAAAGAACTCCGAAAGGTGAATAATGTGACAAAGTGGAAGAAGGAAGTCTATTAATTAGATAAACTGTAGTTTGGAAAGCATCCCACCAAAATTGAAGTGGCATGGATGCTTGAGCTAGGAGAGTTAGTCCAACTTCTACAATGTATATGTGTTTTCTCTTAGCTCTCCCATTCTGTTGATGCTGATAGGGACAAGGATGTCGAAAAGAATGCCTTGAGCTATGAGATAAGGTAAAAGGCTTCTGTATTCACACCCCCCCCCACCCCCAAATCTATTTGCACACACTTGAGTTTCTTTTCAAATTGTTTTTCAACACAGACTTAGTTTGAAGGGGCAATATCCAAGTGTATTTCGTAAAATCATCAACAAAGTGCACATAATATTTACAACCTTCTTCAGAAGAAATAGGAGCAGGTCCCCAAATTTTAGAGTGGACAAGTTCTAAAGGGAATTTTGTTTTATTTCTTGAACTTGGAAATGTAGCTTGACAAGCTCTACCATATTGACATGATGAGCAAAAACTTTGTTTAGTAGCATTTGTAACATCAAGAGAAAGAAGTTTACATATTTGAGATACAACTTGACAATTTGGATGGCATAATCTTCTATGCCATAGATCAAACTGATTACAACTGACACTTAACATATCTGTAGAAATAGAAGTGCAATTCCGAGTGGAATTTATAGACTTAGAGAAAAGACCAAGGGAAGAAGATCCAGCAATTGGCACATGCAATTTATAGAGGCCATCTTCAAGTGTTCCTTGAAGCAGAATCCTCCCCGAGATTTTGTCCTTAATGGACAGAAAGTATCATAAAATTTAGCAATAACACCATTATCTTTTGTAAATTGAGACACACTAAATAAATTCTTAGTTATTTTGGGAACATGAAGAATTTCTTTCAAAGAAAGAGATCTACCAAGAAATAAGGAATTTAATTGTGTAGAACCAACATGCTGAATAGGTAGAGTATTACCATTTCCAACAATGAGCTGCTCAAGTCCATTGTAATCTGCTTGAATTGTAAGATTGTTCATATTGGAGGTAATGTGATCTGTGGCTCCACTATCCATGTACCAAGATGGATCATTCACAGTAGAAGGACTAGCAACAAATGCTTGAGAATTGCCTTGAAAACCTTGAGAATTCTGACTAGTTTGAGAACCAACCATAGTGTTATTTGCATTGACCACACCTGCTCTATTTGTGTGAGATATAGGGCCTTGATATTGAATATTGAACCTATGATAACATTGAATTACTGAGTGACCAGCTTTTCCACACACTTGATAGATAATCTTTCCTTTATTAAAATTCTTTCCTCTTGCCCTGCCTCTGTTATTTTGTGAACCTCCTCTAAAAAATTGAGAATATTGAGGATGAAATGATTCTGATGATTGCCTATACGAATACTGATTTCCACTGTTAAACTTCTTAGCAAAGTTAGCAGAGTATGACGGAACACCAGTAGTAGAGAAATGAGCTACACTTGCACCTTACACATTAACCGTGTAATTCGAATTATACTGAGCAAGTCTTTGCCCATGAGACTCTAAATGCAGCTGAGCCTCTTCAAGAGTGATGAAATCAGATCTGGAAGTAAAGTTAACCACAACAGACTCAAATTCTGGACCTAAGCCTCCATAAATGTATGTTAACAGCTCATCATCAGTCATGAGATTTCCAATAGCAGAGATCTTGTCTCCAATTTCTTTCATTTTCACAATGTAATCAGCAATAGACATTGAACCTTTCTTTGTAGTTTGAAGCATACTACGCAAGTTCATCAATTGAGATTTAGATTGAGAAACAAATAATCGGTCAAGAGTTTGTCATACCTCAAAGGAGCTTTTACACTTAACAACATAACCAAACATAGTTTCAAAAATCGAAGCCAAAAGCCAACTGAGAATCAGTTTATCCATGCAACACCATAAAGTATATTCTGGATTATTTTGAGTTGAGATGACAGATGATCCATCGGAGGCTCGGATCTCAACAACTAATGGAGGACAAGTTCTTTCTCCAGTAAGAAAATCTTCAAAGCTAGAAAAATTTGTGACTTCCAGAAGCTATAATTGTTCTTATTAAGTTTGAAAGATAGAGAGGGTAAGTTAGGTAGTGGCAGACTCAAGAAACTCATTTGAGAGAAGGTGAAATTTGATCTGTCAGAACTGTTTGGTAATTAAGTGAGAAAATGTGGGAAAGTTTGCCATGACTTTCGTCTCTTGGCTCTGATACCATGAAGAAAAGAAAGAGTTCTTTTATTATTTTCGGATTAATCTCACTTAATCCTGATCAATTGTACATCAGTGTATATATATACAAGAAACAATGTTTAACTACCTAACTAATCTTGCTGAGTCAGCTACCACATGACTTTTCAGCAATTGCATGAGTTATATTCCTATACATGTTTTATCATAATGCTTTATTACAACTGCAGCTTATCAACTACTGACTTTTATCACAATAACAATAACATCCACCAACTATACATCAGTCTGTAGCAACTCTGGTCCATACGTATCCAACTTAGCTTGATGCTCATCAACAACATCAATCATAATTCATAATTGAAGGAATCAAATGGGAAAATTAGAGCTTGTCGACTGTCGAGTTCTCCACCAAAAATTGATCTGGTCTTCTGCAACTCTTCCCACCCATCTACGATTACCCTTAACAGATTAAAAGACAACTGGTTCTGAATATATCGCCATTGTCAGAATGTATCGCCGTTGTCAGAATCTAAATCGAATAATTATACAATAAGAAAATTTCTTTAAAAGGAAAAAAAAATCTATCAAATAACTTTCATTATCTAGTTAGATGAAGAGATTACTTGAAGCCAGCAGCTCTTCAGAGCCTCCGTCAAGCTTTGTCGTAAACAGCAAACCGGAGTTGATAGAACGGTGGAGTGGAGTTGAGAGACGAGTGATTTTAGGGTCTCTTGAATTGTTATTTAAAAAAAAAAACAATATTGAAAGGGGTGAAATTTGTCAGTTTGTTAAAATTATAAGAATATTTTGGATAATTAAAACGTGACTTTTTAAAATTAGTTTTGGAAAGTTGGTGAACACCAACTTTTCAAAATTGCGGTCTGGTGACTTCAGCTACTAGTAGAAGCAGTTTCTGACTGTGTTGCCTAACGCCAAAACTGCAGCAGCTACTTGGAAGAACAATTGGAATATGGATTAAGAATCTGCATTGCTGCCAAAACTAGAGCAATTGGAATATGGATCAAGAATCCTAATCCGTAGTTCCCCAAGGTAATGGCAAAAGCACAAACTCTAATCTAGAGAACATATCGAAGTTTTCAAATAACAGATTATATTTGGCAGGTAAAAGAAGCAGAGACTTGCATCTGGTGGACTAGTCTTTGACGACTACCAGGGCGCAATCGAATTCTTCAAGCATCTGGCTCCAGACTGGTTTTTATGGCTGTCCGAGTACGAGTAGCTATCAAATACTAGGACCCCTCCAATGGCTAAACAAAATATATGTCAAATATCATTCTAAAAGCTTTTCATTCATCAGCATACTGCATGCATTTGCAATAAACGTATAGATACTTAACATTGTAGGAAATAAAACGAAGCATTGCCCAATATGCCCTTTTTACGTTCAATTTCATGCTTAGGCCTGAAACAAATTAATAATAAACTAATTCATATTCTAAGCGAAATTGAAAAGTTAGTCATAGTCGATTCAAGTAAACAATACTATGTTAAATTCACAATTTGAATTCAATAACTATTTATATTGTTTCCTGAATAAGCTAAGTTGGATTTGTTTATCATCAAATACAATTGAACAATCATTTTGAAAGAATGGGAAAAGAAACGACATGGGTTCTATTTGTTTCATAAGAAAGTTCCAGTTTTTCTTGGTAAAAAAAATGGGAACTTCAAGCAGGCTAATACCCAAAATCAGGAAACAATGAAGCAACCGCTAAACAAATGAACACTCAGATAAAAGATAATAACGCGAATAGAAAATAAAATTTTGACATGAGAACTTAGCATTATGGTGGTGTGGTGGTGTGTAGGGGTGGGGAACTTTGGGTACCAGATCATAGTCTGCAGGCCATAGTTTGGATAATTTCTTTGATTTCTGATTGAGAGAAAGTGGCTTCCTGGTTATTCCTATCCTTGTTTGCTGCGTTGTTTGAACAGTAAAAACTGAATTGCAGTGGGAGTTTCTTGCGAAGGAAACAATGAAATTACTTCTACTTGTCTGCAACATCTATTATTTATAAAGGGGGATCCTTCAAAAAAAAAAAAAAAAAGACCAAATATTTCCATTTTTCAAAGGATGCATCTGCATGTAGCATCAATCATATCCTAAATTCAGAATAATCATTAGAAAATCATCCATGTCACTATCACCATCCAGCATTTATGTCTTCAATGTGAAGACTGAAAAGGGTAATGTTGTAGCTTGAGTCCTTGGTTAACATGCCTTTTCTCTCCTTGAATCCTGCCAAGGATCTTCATCTAGATTATGGTGCCATATATATATATATATATATATAGAGAGAGAGAGAGAGAGAGAGAGAGAGAGAGAGAGAGAGAGAGAGAGAGAGAGAGAGAGAGAGAGAGAGAGAGAGAGAGAGAGAGGAAAATGATATTTTAATACAAATTTTTCTTTTAAAAAAGAAGGCTTATTATATAAATTATGAGAGAATGGATAATTTAACAATGACAAAGATGAGGAGTTGTTTTAATTTCAATGATTAACTGAAAATAATCCAATATAAAGATGTGTTAAAACATTATTAAACTTTTTTTTTGTTCTATTCAGGCCCCCAATTTAAATTATTTCTATTTTTTATAATTTTATTTAAAATAAAATTATTAAAGAGGTAAATATATTATAAATATACAACTCGAAAAACTCTATTTTAATTTTATGATTCTCTCTAAACTATACCTAAAACAACCAAATATATTAAATCATTCAATTTTTATTTGTAAGATTATTAATTATAAATTTAAAATTTTATTATATTATTTTATGTATAGTTGAGACAAAGTAAAAAAAAAAAAACTAAAATTCAGTATTTGAAATTTGAATTTATAATTTTGTTATCCTCTTTACAAATTTAATTCATCTTAAAATTGTAAATAATATTCAAAAAAATAAAAATGATGACAAAATAGTTAAAAAGTAGGTTTTGAATAGAACTTTTTCTTTTTTTAATGATTATTATCTGACCAAGAGACAGGTCGATAATGCAGCCCGTAAGTCTACAAAGAACCATTACCCGTAAGGGCTCTTACAAGCCAACAAGTTGACAGGCAAGGATCTTCCAAGTCGATGCCTCGATGGCCAATGGTTCAGCTAAACAATAAAAATATGTAATTCTATTAAACTCCAAGTTTTCAACTCGTTACACGATGCTAAATTTAATTAAAAATAAAATTATAAGAAAAATATATAATAAGGATGGTTAGTGATTAAACAGTTGTATTTAACAAATCCTTTATCTTTCAAATTACAAGAAATTTTACCAAATTTCTCTATGTTTTGTTAAATTAAAAAAAAATTAAAACTTCATTGGTAGCAATGAATTTAATATTTACTACAACTTTTTTTTTAGAACTAATTAATTGAATGAACCTTTTGCTTTAATTTACATATAGTAGAGGACATACTTAGTAGTAGAGTGTTTGTGCCATATCCAATGCCAGAAATTATTGGATGGAATCACGGAGAAACACTCTTTTACATTGGGATGATATTCGAGACTTAATTAAAGAAGATTAGGTCTTGTACATTAGGTCTTTTACATTAGGTCTTTTACATTGAGTTCGCAAAAATAGGCTAATTTCCATTAACAAAAGTGGTAATTGTGAAAATATATATTTTTTAATATCAAATATTAAAAAATAATTTTAGAAAAGAATAAAGTAAAATTTCTAAATTAAAGAAAGATCACACCTTTCATCTTATTCAATTTTGAAACAGCTTAAAAGAGATTATAAGAAAAAAAATTCTCAAAAATTGAGCCTTCTTTTTCTCAAATAGACAGAAATTGCCTATTTACATATTTATCAACTCGTTGTTATTGTTGTTATTGTTGTTATTATTATTTTAAATTGCTACTTGCAACCAATGAAGAAGGAACAGAATTTTTTTAAAAAAAAAGTGAAAAGCAGCTCTGATATTATTATTATATATAATTGTTTTTATTTTAGGATTAACTAATAGATAAGATTAATAGCAAATAACAAACACTAAGGTTCTGTTTTTTTATGAATCTAAATCCTGTTTTCTATGCTGCACTTTTTCCAATGCAATTTATATTCAATCTCAATCATATATTCTTTTCAAAATTCAAAATAATTCAAAATCAACCACATATTCATAAATTCAATTGAAAACAAAAATACTGAATTCATAAAAGAACACACCCTAAATAGACCTTGTTTGAACGGGTTAGACTTTATAAAGAAACACACACACACACACACACACACACACACACACACACACATATATTAATAATTTTTTTAAAACCCATATTTTCCTCGAAGCGTATATCCATTAATTAATACAAATTAAATCCTTTACTAAAAATCTAAAATACTGCAACTCTTGTTGACCTAATTCAACAAGCGTAATTAAAAGACCAATATCAACTAATTAATAATTTAAATGATTACATAAAGGCCCAACAGTTGTCTTTACGAATCTCCTCCTCAGGGCTAAAATCATTATCGATCTTGAACATTTGTTGTATCTCCTCCGGAGTCTTCCCCTTCATCAGGTCTGCAGCTTGTTGAGCAAGACGAGCAAGCAAGGGTTTGATGCAAAGATAGTTTACAGCGTTGAATAGGTAGTAGAGAAGGTCTGTATCCAATGAAGTGGCGAAGTTTTTCTCCCACTCTTCCATTTCCTCCTCTTTGGCTTTTTTGCTTGCATCATCATGCTGCTTGCACCACTCCAACACTTTGGCAAGGGTTGGCCTGTCTCGAAGGTTGAGTGGAATATCGTCGCCAGAGTAACTGTCATCGATCAGAACTTTGATGGTTATAGACTGCATGGCGATAGTCTTTTCTATCTCGAACACCTCACCGTCAGAAGTCTTGAGTTTCAAAAGTGCCATAATATATGCTTAGAAAATTGGAAATATGTCTTGAAGGCCATAGAGAGAAATTGATTAAGCAAAGAAGGGTTTGAGTGACTTATGTGGAAGTTGAAGTAGGTGTATTTGTGTCTTATATAAAAGTGTTGGAACGTAAAACCTATACCAGAAAGGATTTGACAAAAAAGTAGGTTTCCTTGGGAAATTTGGATGGTATATAAAAATAATAAATAGAACTTGAGCTATATTTTCAGGAAGAGAAAAACAGAATTTTACAGAGAAGAATGAATGAAGATGGCTCAGTTTGTTACTGAGCACAAAGAAAAAGTTCATTTATATTCTAGAGAAAGTGGTTGTACAAAAGGATGCTTACACGTGTCTCTTATCAAAAAACTCCTAATATACACAATTAGCTAAAACTAATTCTAAGGGGAAAAGATTAATTATCTGCATCATCATTAGTTTTAACATCCCCCATCAAGGTTACTGGCCTTGTAAGGCTAGTAAGCTTGCTTCGTAAATTCAAAAACCTATGAGAAGGCAAGGCCTTTGTCATAGCATTTGCTAATTGGTCTTCAGAAGGAGTGAAACGAACAAGAAGAGTTTGTTGCATAACTCTTTCCCTGATGAAATGATAGTCAATCTCTACATGTGTGGTACAAGCATGCATAATTGGGTTGGCAGCTAATTAAGTAGCACTTATATTATCACAGAGTAACATTGGTGGAGAGGATAAAGTGATGTTAAGCTCTTTAAGAAGTAATTCAACCCATGAAATTTCTGTAGCTACATTAGCAAGGCCTCGATACTCAGACTCAGCACTTGAACGAGACACCATCTTTCGCTTGGAGCATGATGAGGAGATTAAATTAGGACCAAAAAGGTGCAGTAACCACTAGTGCTTTGCTGGTCATCTGGACAACTTGCCCAGCCCGCATATGTAAAACAAGAAAGTGATAAATCTGATGAAGCTTGAAGAGAGGTACCATATGTAAAAGTAGCTTTCAGGCATCGCAAGATGCATTTGACGGCTTGCCAATGTGTTGTTGTTGGAGCATGCATAAACTAACATACCTTGTTAACAGAAAAACTAATATCAAGGTGAGTCAAAGTACAATATTGAAGAGCCCCAACAATGCTTCTATAACTAGTTGGATCAGCAAGAGGTTGACCATCATAAAGAGATAGTGTAGGTCTTGATGCCATTGGAGTATGATTAGGTTTACAATCCTTCATATCAACCCTATTAAGAAGATCTTTGATGTACTTAGTTTGGGTTAAGTGAAGAGTTGAGCCGGTAGAATTAACCTCAATGCCAAGGAAGTAAGAAAGATCTCCAAGATTTTTAAGAGCAAACTGAGTATTGAGCTTGGAAATAAGCTTTTGAACCAATTTAGAATCACTTCTTATAACAATTATATCATCAACATACGCCAAAATAATTATCATGGTAGAGCAAGTAGCCAAAACAAACATAGAGGAATCCACTTTAGAACCAACAAAACCACACTGTAACAAACAAGAACTAAATTTTGTAAGCCAATCATAGGGTGATTGCTTTAAACCATAAATTGCCTCATCTAATTTGCAAACAAATGTTGATTTTGATTCACTAATAAAACCAGGAGGCTGCTCCATTTAACCTTTTCAGTGAGATCACCATTTAAGAATGTGTTATGAACATCAAGTTGCTTAAAGGACCAGCCACATGATAGAGCAAGACTAAGAACAATTTGAATTGTCGTTGGATTAACAACCGGGCTGAAAATTTCAAAATAATCTAGCCCTTGAGTTTGATGAAATCTTTTAGTAGCTAACCGAGCTTTATGTCTCTCAATGGATCTATCAGGTTTGAGCTTCAATTTGAACAACCATTTGCAGCCTATAACCTTTTGATTGAAAGGCAATGGCGTCAAAGTCCATGTGTTACTCTTAAGTAAAGCTTCATATTCATCTTGCATGGCCTATGTCCATTCTAGACTTTGAAGTGCTTACTGCAAACTTGTAGGTTCAATAACAGATAAGGAGTGAAAATTTGTTGCTGCTGTTAACATAGTTTTTGGCTTGTGAATACTAGCCTTGGAGCGAGTTATCATAGGATGAACATTGGTAGGCCCTAGAGCTTGATGTATGGCTAAACCTGATAAATAAACAGCAAGAGGAATATTGCGATCTAAATTATTAGAAATATCTCTAGGTGAACATGACTCAAAATGTATAACAGTGGTGGACTGGTTAAGAGGAGAAGAGGGATTGTTTGGAGAATGATCAATAGAATTATGAGAAACCAAAAGAGGTTAGGGAGAAGTGTTTGAAGATTGAATATAAGGATAAGAAGGATTTGGTGAAACTGAAAAAGAAGGTAAGGAATTAAAGAATAAAGTAAGCAAGTTATGAGAGGAAGAGGACTGTTGTGATGTTGTGTTAGCAAATGGGATAGAAAATTTATTAAAAATAACATGTCTGGACACAAAAATACGACCTGAATTTATTTCCAGACATAATTACCTTTTATATTGTGAGCTATACCCAATAAAAGCACACTCAGCAGATCTGAATTCTTATTATGATTGAAGGGTCTAAGAAATGGGCAGCAAGAGCAATCAAAAACTTTTAAAGAATCATACAATGGTAACCTTTTGTATAGTATCTCATAAGGCGATTTATAGGAAAGGACAAGTGAAGGAAGCCTATTAATAAGATATGTGCTAGTTTGGAAAGCATAAGGCCAAATAGAAAGAGGTGTTTGGCAGTGAGCAAGAAGAGTTAAACCCATCTCTACATCATGTCTATTTTTTCTTTCAACACGCCCATTTTGTTGAGGTGTGTAAGGACATGAAATCCTATGAGCAATACCTTGAGAGTACAAAAAATAAGACAAAGATCTTTATTCCCCTCCCCAATCAATTTGAAGCTTTTTTAATATTTGTGTCAAATTATGTTTCTATCATTTTTTTTAATTTCTGAAATGTAGGTAAGGTTTAATCTTTGGTTTTTAACAAATAAATCCAAGTGTAACGTGAATAATCATCAACAAGTAATAGGAAATATCTCACATCATTAACTGAAGCAATTGGAGAAGGTCCCCATAAATCAGAATGCACTAACTCAAAAGGTTTAATTGCTCTTGAATCCGAAGTTACGAAAGGTAACCTATAACTCTCAGCAACTTGACAAGAAGAACAAAAGTCACTACAAGAACTTGAAGTTACTTGTATTTTACAATGATTAAAAACTTTAGATAGAAATCTAGAGGCTGGATAAAAGAGTCTGCAGTGCCAAAGCTTGGGATCCTTATTTTGAACAAGATAGACACATGTTAGTGAGAAAGATAATAGAGTGTATTGATAACTCGTTGCTGAAAGACTAGCGTGAGCTGGAAGTGTGGAAAGTTTAAATAGACCTTGATCAAGATAACCCTGAAGTAGAACCTTCTTCGAATGTTGGTCCTTCACCAAGAAAAAAGTAGGATGAACTTCAACATAAGCATTGTTATCAGCACATAAACATGTGACACTAATTAATTTTTTTGAAATTTTAGGGGTATGAAAGACATGATTTAAGTGAATTGATTTAGTTGATGTAGGAATACAGATATTCCCAATATTAAAAATGTAAATTCCCTTGCCATTGCCAACCATGACCTGCTCAATGCCTTGGAAAGGAATTTGATTATTAAGTGTAATGTAGCACCCAAATCCATGAACCAAGCATTATCTTATACTGTGTTTGGATTAGCTGCTACTGAAGTTGTGAACATAGCTGCCATAGGATTATAACTCTGATTTGGAGATTGGGGAGGTGCTACTAAGTTAAAAATCTGTGGCTTATAGTTGAGATTTGTCTAATGATAACAAGTGAGAGCTGTGTCATTATACTTGCCACAGATTTGGCATTGTGTTTTTCCACCAAAATTTTGAGGAGTAACCCTTGTTTGCCATTTACCTTGAAGTTGTTGACCTTGTGACTTTTCAAGAATACAAGTTGGAACTTAAGCCGATTATTTGGTGAATTTGGCTTATTTGTTGTGAAGCTTTGAAACTGGGTAGTGAGTTGGTGATTGAATTGTGATTGGTTTGGGAAATGGTTTGGAAATTTTGGTTGGTAATTTTTCTGGAATTTTTTGTTTCCTGAGAATAAGGTTAAATTTGGCTAAGCAAAATTTAATTGCTCCACAGAATTTTGCCTTTCTAACCTCAAATCATAACTCAATAACAAACTATGAACTTCCTCAATGCTCGGCAATTCAGGCCTTGAGTTGATAGAAGTAACTAGTGTATTATACTCAGCACCTAGACCTTGAAACAAATACATAATCTCATCTCTATTTGACACAGGGCAACCGATCGAAGCAAGCTTATCAGCTATACGTTTGAGATTAAGAACATATTCATCAGCAAAGAGTCCTTTTTTTTTATACCTTGGATCTAAAATCATAGCTCTAGAAGTCTTGAATTGGACGAAGCTGCATAACTTTTGGATAAAGCATCCCAGATTCTAAAAGCAGTTGTTTGATTCACAATTTGACTCATCTTGCTTTCAGTGAGAGATTAATAGAACCAGCTCATAAGAAGTCGATTTATTCGCTGCCACTATGTATATTGAGGATTCACAGTCTGCTATTGTTGGCCAAGAAAATTTGGTAGACAAGGACGAGTTCTGTCAATGAAATCCTCAAGACCATTAGCAATGATGACATTTTCTAACTGGTTTTGCCAAATTGAACAATTATCACGATTTAGTTTTACTGTGGGTGGTTGGCTAAGGGTGGGTAATGGTTGATGAACAAATTGAGAAGGAGGAATATTGGTGATATGGGTTTGATTAGGATTATCCATTAGGATTGAAGGAAGCTCTGATACCAAAATAGAATTTGAGCTATATTTTCAAGAAGAGAACAATAGAATTTTACAGAAGAGAATGAATGAAGACGGCTAAGTTTGTTAATGAGCACAAGGAAAAAGTTTCCTTTATATTCTAGTGAAAGTGGCTATAAAAAATGATGCTTACATGTGTCTCTTATCAAAAAACTCCTAATACACACAATTAACTAAAACCAACTCTAAGGCGAAGAGATTAATTATCTGCATCATCATTAGTTTTAACATAAATAAATAAATATAAGAGGAGCCAGCTGGGAGTTAAATAATTTTTATCAGGATATTTGATAGCTTAATTATCAGGAGTTAAAACTTATAGTAATTTTCCTTTCCGAAATAGTATAATTTGTATTTTTACAATGGGAGATCCAGGCTGGGACATTTGATATCTATTAGAAGGAAACTTAACGTAACTTTTTCTTGTTAAAATAGCATTATTGGATATATGTGATAAATATTTATAAGGATATATCGTAGATATGAAGAAAATAGTTGCGTTTTAACAGATTCACTACCCTTATATGTAATCAAACTTAATTAATTAATTGATTATTTGAGTAATCGTTTTGGAGATCTACTATGCCGCACCATACATAATTAAAGGGCTTCTATGGCAGTGTTTCGATGACTGATCTCTGAGTTTGACGCAGCAAATTCGTCTTATGACTTGCTTCACGGAATTCTGTTAGATATTATGCTCACTTCCAAGGAGAGAGGGTATACGATCTCTAAGCAAAAACTAAAAACCGTAAGCTTTCGTACTCAATAGGAACAAGTGCGCTCACATCTCACAGGTACACAAATATAGTTCATCAATTGTCACCCGCTTGAATGCGCGAGACGTGAATAAATAACGCTAATCGAGCTACAGTAATTAAAACGAGAAGCAACTAAAATGGGCTTGGACCCTTTTCCTCTTTTTCTTTGGGTTGTTACTTAAAACAAAAAGCAATTATTATATAAATATGTTACATAATTATGTCTGTCTTACAGAAGTTCGATCATATATATATATATATATTGTCATAAAAGACAGTAAAATAATAATAACAATAATAACAATAACAATAATAATAATAATAACAATAATGATAATATTATTACAATCTTGCAGTCGGAGAATCTTGGATCGGCTACAAGACAAAACGAGCTCTCACTTGATCACTATTACAATTTATCCAATCTTGCAGTAGTTATATTATAAGCCTTCTATTTCAAAAGAAAAAGTCAGGGGAAAAAGAAACAGACAAAAGGATCTCAAGATTCAAAGAGAGAAAAGCCATGTTAAGTAACTAAGGACGAAAGCCTACGACGACTTGAACCTCTGCACATTGAAGAAATAAAATGTTGGATGGTGATGGTGACATCGATCACTGATTCTCCGATTATTATTCTGAATTTATGATATGATTGTTGTTATATGCACCTTTACACATGGAATTATATGGAGTGTTTTTACTGTCAAAAAGAATATTATAGCAGGAAATTAAGTATATACTTTGTTTCCTCCGCAAGAAAGTCCTATATATCTTCACTGCATATTTCGGTTGCTTCTGTTCAACCAAGTAAATAAGGATGGGAATAACAAGAATGCCTCTTTCTCTCAATGAGAAATCAAAGAAAATATCAACATTATCGCCTGCAAACTCTAATCAAGTACTCAAAACTTCATTTCTTTCTTTCATTTTATCTTTTTTATTTTTATTTTTACTAAATTTTCATGTTAATAGGTCTCTCTTCTGTTATTTATGTTTGTTATGTGTATATTCAATTATTTATGCGGTTGTTTCATTTTTTTTTTAATTTGTTTATGGGTATTAGCTAACATGAACTATTTACTCTTTCATGGACAATTTGTTGACAAAAAACCCTAGGTTAGATCATTCGGGAAACAATAAATAGTTACCGAATTAATGATTGAAATTGTGAACTTGTTGTTTACTCATCACAATTATGACTAAAACTTTGAGGTTGTATTTCTTTTCTTATCCCTCAGTAAAAAATTAATTAAGTGAAAAAAAATCCAATTTCCCTTACAAATACCATCTGCAGAGTATTATGTTTGATTGGGAAGAAGTTTGTGGTGTTCATACATCCATCAAATCTTCGAGTATGATGTATGCAACCGACAATTAGACTGTACGGACATCCGTTGTGGGACAGATTTTTTATTTTTTGATATATACTATGACAATTAAAACAAGTCAATCTATGTCTATTCGTTTATTATTTTTATTTGGCCTTGGCATGAAATTGAACACAAAAAGTGAAGTTTGGCCAATGTTTGGTTTTATTCCTACAATGTAAAAGAATCTCTAAGTATATGTCTATTGTAAGTAGTTTGCTGCATGATGAACGGAAAAATTTTACAATGATAATTGATTTTCATTTTGTTTGTTCATCTATTTCCCTTGCTTTGGGAGGTTTAGTATTTGACAGTTACTCAGACAGCCGGAGAAGCCAGTTTGGATCCAGGTGATTGGAGAGCACAAATGAGCCCTCGTGCGCGTCAAAGACTAGTCAACAGGCTGTAAGTGGCTGCTCGTGCTACCTACCAGCTATAAGCTTTTTGTTTGAAATTAAACCAATACACATTTGCCACAACTTAATCGGGGAACCAAATAAGTTTTTGGGATTGGTGATCCATAATATTGAACTTTTGTTTTTCAAATGCACTTGTTTTAGAGATTTTTGCAGCTTCTTTTGACGGAGAACCTGTAACAAGAACAAACTAATATCTAACACTCACTCAATAATCACTCACACTCACACACAATCAACTTACAATCTAACACAATCAACCAACAATTTAAGAATATGACTGAACACTCTTTTAATATATCAAATAATCAATGTCTGAATAATAATGTCTACAAAATAATAATGAAATCTTATATTTATACTAATCAAGACATATTAGAATTTGAGTCAAATTAGGAAAGTCAAAATCCTATTTGAGTCAAAATGCCTAAAACTAACAATTTAGATTTGAATCAAATTAGGAAAAGTCAAGATACCTAATTTGAGTCAAAATTCCTAAACTTATAATTTCCCAAATTAAATAAAACCCTAATTAAATAAATACTAAAAGACTATATTAACCCTAATAATAAAATAAGTCATCCTACATCATCTTCCCTTTTCTGATCTTTTGGATTTGTCTATAATACATATATGGCATTTTCGAACTTGTACATTAATTGTGAACTTTTGGGAGAAGGGGCAATAACAATAAATAAATAAATAACCATGCTGTCAATGAATTTGTAGCTTCCAATGAAATAATAATCTAAAAAAAAAAAAAAAGCCCTTTATAGTTTTCCTTCTATTTGGTTCAGGAGGGACTGGGATATTGTGGATTTTCGACAGATTTTTTTGGGTTGTCTTTGTGTAGGGTCAATGATCTCTTTAACCCACGTTTGTATTAATTTTCTTCTCAATGATCTCAATACAACCTTTTGTTTCTTATTAAAAAAATGAAATAATACAAAAATCATATATAAGCCTACCCTGTTATCTGATGTTTTTGGGAGCAACTTATCACATTAATTACATCCTGTTCCAGTTAGTCCTATTACTTCATAAATTTAAAGATAGGATGCTTTTTGATCCTTTCGTTAGACCTGAGATGTGGACGCCATTTGAACTATGGTTCAATACAAAATCAAATATCAGAGCGATACACCTCTTCAAAAATGAATCTATATATCTACCACATATAGCTACCTAGTGTATTATTGATTATTACAATTTTATTATGGTTTGACAGTTAATAGTGAGTGTGTTGTTTTGGTACGGACAACTTGCACAGTTAGTAACTCCCTTAATTTTGTGTTTATTTTGCATAGATCGGAATCACTACTGAAGTGGCGTCTTCCTTTTTCTGACATAGAGAGATTATATCGAGTGGGGAGGTCAGAGGAACAGGCATATGCTGCTGCAACAAGTAGGGTAATTAGTCCTAAACTGTTTGCTCCATAATTTTCATATTCTTTTGATAAATACTGGTTTGGCCCATTAACATGTAATGAGATGCAAATGCTGTCAATTTTAAAATTATAAACTAATAAGAGAGAAAGCTAAGAAAGGATAAAAAAAATCAAAGAGAAGTCACATATAACGTCAACTTTTAAACTTTGGGCATCAATTAGGGAAGAATATTTAATTAAATTCTTATATTATATATATAAAATGGACATCAAGAGAAAAGAAACATGGAATCATAAATATATTGGTCTATTTAGATTTCTTGAAAATTAAGATCTATTTCGCTGTCAAAATAAAATAAATGTAACTTGATAGCTTTCAGATTTTTTTTAATATTTTTTACAGTTAATTTGCACCATTAGGGGCTGCTTTTTTTTTCTCTGGTTCAGAAAAATTTTCTTTCTTCTCAAATTTCAGTCGGATTATGTACAAAAACTGGCTCTTAAGATAAAGTCAATGAAACCTCTTCCTTTGTCACCCCACAACGCTGGTACAAGCGACAAGCTGTCCAATTCAGGTAGAACATGAAAGAACGTTATTTTACTTTGTATAATGTATTCATAATGACGTAGAAGTCTAAAACAAGAAACAAAATATGCACAGAGGAATGAATACAATAATCCAATATTTACTCCAGCATGAGTCTTTTTTTAATAAGTTCTCATAATAGAGAACACCAGAACAGCAGCCAAAAGTTCCTCCAATCAGTATTCATCATAAAAATATCTATACGATGAAAAAAATGAAGCCCTCACAGATTCATTGCCGCCAAAACGGTGTGTTTTGGCTTAGGGACTGTTAAGAAAGTTTGCTGTCAAAAAGAAACTTAATCAAAATAAAACGACGCATCTTAGTCTTACTAGATTCAACCAATTTATATGTAAAATAGTGATAAAATAAAATAACAAACAGTTGCAGCTTTAAAAATTTGATGCTTCTGCATCAGGGCCCCTATCTTGAGAAGAAGTTGAACCCAACTGAGAGGATGGTATTGGAGCTGCATGTGGTGGGAAGTATATATTCAGAGAGATCAGCTACCTTGGAGGTTGAAGAAATTTGCAAGTTAGTTGGTAGTTCCACAATGTAGGCATTATCATTTATCTTCTTGGTGATACGAAAAGGACCTATTATTCGCTCTTGTAATTTGTGATAAGTCCCAACAGGAAAACGATTCTTTCTTAAGTGAGCCATAACAAAATCACAACCTCAAAAAGCTTACAGCAATGACGTTTATCAGCCTCTACTTTATACTTAGGACTTTGTAATTCTAACATACTTCGAACCTCTTGATGAAGTTGAATGATCTGATCAGCAAGGGGAGCAGCTTGTTTACTCTTTGTTAAAACGTTGATGCAAATTCTCAAAGTCAAAGTTGGTAGTCTTGATAATCAGCCAATGAGAAGCCAAGATTGATGTCGGCAGATGTGGGACAAGAGAGCCAGCAAACATGCAACCGACATAAGGGAGTCCTGAAGCTACTAGACCATGCAGCCATGCAAATATCATGCAGTCGAATGGACTTTCTCTTTCCAGTAATTTCTAGTCAACATGTACCGACTTCAAATAATTATTAAACAAATGGTGTAACCGACTTTTGTAACCGCCTATTACATCTATAAATAGGCAATTGCACTTCCAAAATTAGATGAAGAAAAATAGCTAGTGCATTAGTGTTCAAGTGAAACGGTACTCACTATACTAGAGTTCCGAAGCTAGCTTATAAGGTTGTATTGATTTAAAACATTTTCAATACAATCAAATATTTTATATATTCTATTTACTAACACTCTTGAAGTGAGGAAGATGGAGGAGGTCAACTGTTTGAGTAGGAAGCTTGGTGTAGACAATCGTGAAGGGAGCCTTTGCTGTGAACCTATTCTCCAAGCTGTTACAAGCAAATTCAGCTTGTGCTAAAGCTTGGTCCCATTGCTTGGGACAGTCACCTGCAGTACAACGAATCAGATTACCACGAGTGCGGTTCACAACCTCTGTCTGTCATCAATCTGTGGGTTGCAGGTGCTACTAAAGTGAAGAGTAGTATGAAATCTCTTCCAAAGCTCACGCCAAAAATGGCTTTCAAATTTTACATCTCGGTCAGAAGTGAAGAGTAGTATGAAATCTCTTGAGTTTTGTAATCTGAAGTGTTTTTAAGGATCCCACTCTATAAAAGAATATTGCAGGAAAGTATTTACTTAGTTTTCTCCGTAAGAAAGTCCTATAATTAATCTCCACTGCAATTCAAATTCGACGAATGCAAGCATGGATAGGAATTAATGGCGAGAAAGCCTCTTTTTCTCAAGGAGAAATCCAAGAAAATAACCATCGCCTTCAAACTATGATGAAGTTCTCAAAGCTTCATCTATTATTTCTTTAAATAAGTTTCCATGTCAAAATGTGTACTTTCTTTTACTATTTTTTTTTCTTATTTATTCATTTGGGTAGCATTGATGCATGCGGTTGCTTCATATTGTTCTGTTTATATGGGTATTAGCTAGCATGAAGTTCAGATTTTTCCCAGGAAAAAGTGGAATTTTCTTATGCAACAAACAGAACCCATGTCGTTTCTTTTTAAAATGATTATATTTGTGGACAATTTGTTGACAAACAAGCCCAGGTTAGCTTATTCAGGAAACAATGGATGGTTACTGAATTATTGATTGGAAATGTGAACTTGAGGTTTACTTATCACAATTATGACTTAAACTTTCAAGTTATATTTCTTTAATTCCTTATCCCCCATTAAAATATTAAAGAAAAAATCTAATTTCCGTTGCCAATTGCTATACGATCTTTGGAGTATAATATTAAATATTGAGAAAAATCTGCCGTATAGAAAACAAAAATATATTCGCCTAATCATGGGGCGCATGCATCACAAACACCCCAAAATTGGGCAAAATGTATAAACATCCTCTGGAGGGAAGATTTACTATTGCTATTGCGGATGGAAATTAAAACAAGTTTTTATATGTGTTTTTGTTTTTTAAGAATATTAGGCAATAGAGGATTTGTTTCTAGAGTAATTTAAATTGAAATTTGTATCAAATCAGGAAGTTGAGTTTGATTGTAATTTGTTTTAATTATAATAATCTAGGTTACTCATAGTTGGATAAAGAAACTGAAATAGAAAGAGTTTTAGTTGTATTTCTAGTCTATGAATCATGGTTATACTAGAAAAAAGAAAACTCTTGGCCTCATATAAAACCTTGTATGTATGAATGTAAAGATATCGAGAAATCGATCAGGTGGAGAGAAGACTGGTTAAATGTTTTAAGAGCCTTTGGAGACCACAAGGATGTCAACATTTTGGGTGATCTTAGAAGCTACAGTTTGAGATTGTAAACTGTGAGTATAGATTGAGTACCCGTGGAAGTTCTTCTCGTTAATCTTTCCTTGGGAGTATATATCATAGATGGGTGGTAATTTTGGGATATATACATAGGAAGTTTGTTAGTCTTTCCTTGGCGGCATATATCGAAGATTGGTGGTTATCTTATCGATATGCATAGGGACGTTGTAAGGTTAAATCCTTGTTATTATTGTTGATATTCTTGTATTATTATTGATTGAAATAAAGCTACTACTGAGATCTCCAAAGTGGATGTAGGCTTCATTGGCCAACCCACTATAAATCTGGTATTCCTATCTTCTCTATTTTCTTGTTTGTTTTCTTGCTTGCAGTTTCATCATAATTGTTTTCTTGCTTGTTGTTTCATCATAATTTTGATAATATCTCAGATTGAACGCTTCTGTAAAAAACCCGAAATTCACAACAGAAGTCATTTCATGGCCTTGCTTACCCATATTTGTTTTTGGGAAGATTGTGTCTATAAGTTTACCAATTTTTTTTTGGGGGCCTTGGATTGAAATTGAACTCAAAAAGTGCATATTGGGCAATGTTTCCTTTTTATTTCCTAAAATTCGAAGCATCTACTAGTTTAAGTAAATTGCAAAGCCATTCATTGATGAGCGAAAAACTGTTATATTTATATGGTGACATATATTTGATTTTTATTTTGTTTATTCATCTATTTTACTTGGTTTGGGGGGTTCTAGTATTAGATGGCTACTCAGACAGCCGAGAAGGCAGTCGGGATCCAGGTGATGGGAGAACTCAAATGAGCCCTTGATCACGTAAAAGACTGGTCAACGAGTTGTAAGTGTCTGCTTTTTTAACCAGCTAGCTATTACTTGTTGTTCAAAAAGCGTGCTACAAATTCTCTAGCATAGAGTTGTACATTTGCCACTGTCGTTGGGGGGCTATGGCTGGGATTGTTGATCCATAATGTCTAGCATTTCCATTTCAAATGCACTAGTTTTGGAAGCCTGAAGAGTCATATATAAATTTTATCCGAATAATGAACTAATAGAGAAATCATACATGATGCAAAATTCGACCAGGAAATGAAGCTCAATACAAATGAGATACAATCTTAAACCAGAAAACTGAACTAAAATCAAGGAAAACAAACAATTCAAGAACACAAGAATTACGTGGATTGATCAAGAATCATCTACATCCACGGGAAAGGAAGCGCTGCACTATAGAAAATAAGAGTTTACAAAGCCCTCACACTCACAGATCAAGTTTCAGATTCAGGAACCCTTTACAAAGTAAACCCCTTGAGAAGATTCTCTCTAAAACCCCCTCTTTGTTTGTTTTTCACTTCCTTAAACTCTTCCCGAGTTTTTTATATTTTCTTGTACAATAACCATCCATATATACAGACTATATAGCTGCCTTGAGATGTTTCTGGATCCTAGCTGCACGTGAGAAGATAACCAACCTGCAAAGAGAATAACTGTCTCAGCTGTCTGACAGTTATTTTTCTGTTGAAGCAATTTATTTTGTTATGGCCAGTAACCGAATGTAACTAACTCCTCAGCTTCCTTCAGCTAGCCTTTTATCAAACCATCCTAGCCTCCAATTTTGAGACACCTGTTAACAATACATAAGCCTACCTTGTGACTTTTTGAAGTGGTTTAGTAAGGGCGAGAACCACTATTCTGCTCAGTTTAAGTCCATATTCTGTGCAAGACGCATAAGAAATCAGCTTTTCTTCTTTTGTACCTCTGTCTGCATCCGGCATTTGTAGATGAACAAACCTGTAGGATTTATTTCTATGTAAAGCAACTAATATTGTATTTAACTGCTATCGGCTATATCCTTAAACATGAATTTGATCACATTAAACAGTTAAATGTCCATGATTGTCCCCATGGCAATTGTCTTCAAACTCTTCAAGTGCATGAGGAAATATTTAAAGACCAAATTTCCGTATTCTGATTACTTTATTATGTTTTGGTGGGATGAGGAAGGAACCCACATACCATGAATAGAATTATAATCTCAAGTTATATTGGTTTTCAAAAAACAGGATCTTTCGCGTCACAGTCTGATTTAAATCTTTCTATTTAGCTGCAGAAAAATTGCTAATTGTAACCAAGTTCCATGGTTCTTTCAAAAATAAGGTGTATTATGAACTTTTTTTGCACTTCTTATTATCTTTTGAAGTTCATTTAGTGGATTGATTGGTAGGATCTTGTTTACCCATTAGTTTTTATGTGTGTTGTTTTGCTGTATATGAGTAACTTGCAGTCAGTAACTCCCTTATTTTGCATAGAATGGAGAAACTAAAGCGGTGTCATCCTTCTGGCCTAGAGGGATTACACATGCTCGATAGGTCAGAAGATTGAGGCACACGCTGCTGCAACAAGTAAGGTAATTCTAATCTGTTGACTCCATAAATTTCATTTATATATATTCGTTAGAGAAATTCTGCTTTGACTTATTAACAAGTAATGTAATGCAAATGCTGTCAGTTCGTAAAAATATAAGCTAGTACGAAAAGAAAGAATGAGAGAAGATCAGAGACAATGAAGCTACTGCAGTGAGAAGCTTGCCTAATACATTAATTTTAGTGCTTTTTTTTTCCTGGTTTTGGTAAAATGAAGTGCAATGACATGTAAATTTTTGCTTCGGTCTTAACCTGCAGTCAGATTATGTGAAAAAAAATGCGTCACAAGATGAAATCAATACGATGCTCGTACTAGAAACGGACTCTCCAATTCAGGTAATAACATCAAAGAACATTTTACTTTGTATGCATTAATAAGACCCAAACCCCATTATGCATTCCGGGAGTAGAATAGGTTACCTTTACTCACACACCAAGGCAATGAAAAGATATATAATCTATGACTTGAAACATGGATGCAAGTTTTTATAATTTGACATGCTAGCAATTGGTGAAGTTACTATGTGGGCGTATTTGTAAATTTGTAGAAGAGCTAAGATTATTGGGATCCCATTTCTTACAAAAAAAAGTTTGTGACAATATTTAAATAGCCGCATAAACCTGACCCATTATCATACATTTGAAAAGTTCTCTAACAAAATACAGATGCAATTATCTGCTCTAGTGGCTGCCATTTGCTGTGTTGCTGTCAATCTTTTTGTTAAAACTTGCATGCTATAATCCCATTTTGCCTTATGCTATTCAGATTTTTGGTTTTGTGTGTGAATTGTTCATTTAATTTGAGTGCTCTTTGAAAATTAACTCTTTAGCTTGTTTACAATGATATTTTTCTTTCTTATAGAGGAAATTTCTCAGGAGTCTGATTACTCATGTTTTTCTAAGTAAATTTTCACTTGAAACAACTTTCTGTTTAACTTATAGTGCATGGTTTTTGTAACTTTTGCTTCATTAGATTCCACAGCCCAGACTGAACATGTGGATGGCAGTGGTTGGCAAGAAGAAGTATACCAAAAGGTATACATATATTTTGAAATGTCTCTATAGGATGAAGTTTGTTGGTGTCAACGTATGACATTCTTGCATATGCTACGCACATGAGAATTTTAGACCAACTTTTGATAAAAATATTGTGATATATTATTTCTTATTTTACTGTTTCTAAAAGTTTATTTTATGAAGTATTTGATTTATATTGAATATCTCTTTAAATTAGGACATTACTGATGTATCCTAGTTGAATTAGAAGTATATTTATTTGTGTCCTATTTTATTTAGGTTATATTACTTCCAAAAGTATTGTTCTTTATCCTAATTGAGTTTGATTAAGATTCTTCAGGATTTTAGAGAGATAACACAATCGGGTATCACATTATATATAAAGTTATTTTATATAAATTACATAGATGTGTATGTTACGGCATTTCAAGAATGAGTGGAGAGCTTCAACGCAAAACTAGAATGCTTCTTTCATTTTGTTTTTATGAGTGTTTTATTCATGTATGAGAGATTGTGATCGTGCATGAATATTGATTAGGTTTGATTGAGTTTGTATACACTTGAGAAAACTTGCAAATTAAGCGTTTATATAATTCAGTATCAGACATCGTGGTTATGTTTTACTTAACAGTGTGTTGTTAAGTTGTCAGTGACAGAAAGTAGACAGTGTCACTAGAGTTTAAGATCTTAGCAGGATTTTGTTTTATAAAGATTAAATCAGTGTATGAGATTGAGTCAGCGCCATAAACATTTCTAAAGATTGTACAAACAAGAACTTAGTGAATTACAGCTCTAAGATATCCGTGAATATAGGTTTTATAACTGAACCAAGTAAAATCCTCATGTGCCATTTTACATTACAGTTTACCACTATATTGCACATAACTTCATACTTCCTGATTTTACAAAGTTTACTATATAAAACTTGGGAGAAAATGTTCAAGGTGTGGTCATGGGTATCGATTTGGATGAAACAAATAATAAATTAGAAACCATGAAGTTATATGCCATTGTGAAAGAATTCTCAGCATTATTTTCCCATAGATTTTATCATTATCCACTAGTCTTTAATCTTTTTGCACCTTACAGCACCTGTAAATATGAAGAATTCAACAATAATATCTTGATAATTTTTTTCACTTTGCAGATTAAAGCCATCAAGGACACGTATTAACCGAACTAAATGAAGTTTACCAGATAACTGTTACTAAACAGTTACTAACTTGCAGAAAGCAAGTGTAATTTCTTTTGTATATTTCCTCAAAACTATGCTTACTCATTAACTAGAATGTCATCTAAAGCTCTGGAGGCAAGGGCATAGGCTCTTAGGTCTCATTTGCTAATCAAATTTGTGTGGCCTGTTTTTGTTAGGTAATCTTCTTTATATAACATCAAGCTAGCTTCCCCCACCACCTATTCCCCATAACTGTAACAATTAAAGAAAATAAATGCAAAAGCTGTTGCTAAAAAATTTTGTTAACTTGTGATTAATATAGAGTTCGAGAATTCTGGTCCTCATGATCATGTAAACTCGTGTCTCCTTGCCGGCATGAATGTTGTAATACCCGTTGGGTTTTTAACCCATTGGGCTGTGAAGAAGGCCCGGCCCAGCCCAAAATTTTAATTATAAATAAGAGAAGGTGAATAGGAAATGGGGGAGAATTCTGAAATTTTGGGAAATTCGTTTTTACTGTTCATGCCTGACACTGTTCATCGTCGCCTTTGAGTAGCGATTCCGACCGATTTCTGGTGAGTCTCCAGCCCTATAATATATCATTTTGAAGCTTGTAATGTCCTCTTTCCATCCATATATGTGTTGTCCTTGGTTTCTTCACCGTTTTTACAGATCGAAGCATGGAAGCTAACGGCTTCCTATGCATTTTCCGATCAAAATCCGGTGAGTTACCAGTAAATCTTTATATCAAATTAAAGCTTGTTTTATTATCTTTCTAACCATACCAATTTTGTTACATGTTGATATACGAATTTTGCGAATCGGAGAGAAATGAAATTCGGTCACTGTTCACTCGCCGGCGACGACATTCCGGCAACATTTCCGATTATGTTTTTCGGTCATCAAATAATTCTTGTAACATTATTCATCTGAAAAGGAGCTTAAATTCAGTGAGTGGATTATATTTTGAGAATTTTATTTTATATGAAAGCGTATTAAATTTATGATTTTTTTATATGATTTACGTTATTAGATTAATTAATTGAATTATATTAAAATGTTTTTAGAATCGATAATGATGAATTTTGTATTTCGGAAATAAGCGTATGTAAAGTATTTAATTTTGGATAAAAGAAATGGTTATGGTTGATGCTAGTGAATTAATTTTTGAATATATAGTAAGCGTTGTTTTGATAAGTTTGAATACAATAAAAAAATGAAATTAAAGTGAAAGATGTAGAATGAATGTATATTATATGTCAATAGAAAGTCGAAAGTTTTTTTTTATGATTGGAAAAGAGACAATTACAATTGAATAAATTGTATAGAAAATTGAAGTATTTAATTATCTCCTTTAAATAAATACACATGTTGAAGAAAGGATGTTTTTGATTTGTAAAATGATGAGTGATTTTATATTTAAAATAATAGCAAATTAAAAAGAATAAGTTTTAGAAATTAGAATTTAATTCTGCAGGGATGATAATGCCAAATTCTAAAACTGCTTAGTAGTAGGGGCTGAATTGTAAAATTTGAAAAACTGTTTCAGAATTTGTAGGGACCTGAATGCAGAATTCTAAAAATTTTAGGATAATCAAAATGATTTCAGTTGAAGCATGATATCTAAGATTTTGGAAATCTTCGAAATTTTGAGCTAATATTTTTAGAAATTAGTTAAATTTCGAAGTATAATTATATGAAAGAATGTTGTATAAAATATTATATCGAAAGTATGAGATTTTGAGATAGCTTATAGCGAGATGAAAAGTATTTTATTTTATGAATATTTTAGAAAGTTTTAGAAAGAGTAGAAGATTTATTTTTCTGGATAAATAGAGATATGTTTTAGTATTTACTTAGTTATGTTTATTTAGCATTTTATAGAATTTCTGAGAATCTTAGCGAATTTAGAAGAATTCAAGTTAGTTCTTTTGTATTTCTCGTGGGTGGATAGATCTATTTGTTATATTTGTTTTCAATTATTAAGATGTTTCAAAGCTAACTTTCAGAATAGTTGTAGACATAAATTTTAGTTTTAAAAAAAAAATTAGTTTTGAATAAAGATATAGCACTTTAAAAGAAATATTCATATTTTATATATGAATTTTTTTTCTATATTATTACGGATGCATATTTTACCATTTTATGGAAAGCGTTAAAAGCAGAACAATTATGATCATATTTTTATAGCAATTTGATTTCAAGGATTTCTCAAAGTATTTGCAATTATTTTTTTAAATATTTATTATGGATTTTTAAGGATTCAGATATTATGAGTTTCAGTTTATATAAGTTTTACAATTTTTGATAAATCTGCTTGAGAAGCAATGGTTTAGCATATAAAGCAAATTTCGAAAAGAAATCAGTTTTAGCGAAAAGAAGAAAGTTTAATTATATTATACTAAGCTAGTACCCAACTCACTTAGACAGTGAGACAACAGATTTCAGATAGAAAGATAGAGGCCTTTGGGGCCCGTTTAGACACAGATAGAGGTTTTGGGCCGTGTGATCTGGGCGCTTTAGCCCTTTGGGGGTAGTTCTACGCATGCATATGACCAGATAGCAGGCCTGTGCGATGTTAGATCTCGTCAGGTACAGACAGCTCTACCTGTGTGATGTAGATCTCACCAGGTATAAGGAGATTCAGATAGCAGACCTGTGCGATATTAGATCTCGTCAGATACAGATAGCTCTGCCTGCGTGATGTAGATCTCACCAGATATGAGAAAATTCAGATAGCTCTGCATGTGCGATGTTAGATCTCGCCAGGCAAGATCAGACAGTTTCAGGGGTACTTGTTTAGTATAATGAAAAGAGTTTTGAATATGTTTATATGATTTAGTTTGAGAAAGAAGCAAGATTCACAAAGTTTCTTTTTGAAAGAAGATTTTTTTTAGAAAATAATATTTTGTATATTACATAACTGAAGCGATGATTTTAGCATATCATCATGAGTTTTATTTTATAAGATTGAGGAAATATGCATTCTTTTCATTGTTTTTAAAGAATATAGAATCAAGTAATTGGATTTGAAGATTTTTAATCAAAAGTTATTAGTTTTCAAAATTCTATGAGAGATTTGATGATATTTTGACAAGTACGATAAAATTTTCTTAAGTATAAATATGAGATGAGATATTCTAGTAAGAAATGTATTATATGATTTTATTATGAGATAGTCATAGTCATACAATCTATGAGTTATTTAGAAAATGAAGTCAATAACTGATTTCGTATATGATAAGAGGAATATTATTTGAAAGTTCTATATTAGTTGATTTCTTTTGGCTCGTGTTTATACATTTTTTTATATAGAAAAGAAAGAGACATAGTGATACATTTTGCACTGTGTACGATATTAGGTAAGGGTTCAAGGTAAAGGTACGTAAGTGAATTGCTTATATAATTGAAGAATATTACGCTATTTTGGTAAGTAAGTTGATGAATTATATAAAGTATTTTCTTTACAAAGGGTTAGTAAAATTTTTTTACAGTTGTTTTATAAGAATAAAGTTTAAAAGAAAGTTAGGAAGAAGTAGTAATTTATACGTTATTTTGAAAAGAAAAGTTTACTGGTTCTCTTTTAAATATTAATTAAACGTTGTAATTTTCTTTTAAGAAAATAAGATTTTTTAATAAAGCTTTATTCAAGAAATGATTTATATGAAAGAAAGAAAGCAATATTTTATTTAAATAAAATTTGTCCACTCACTGAGCCTTTAGCTCATTCTTTTCATATTCTTCTTCCCAACCAGGTGCTGTAGGCTTGGTGCTAAGCTGTCTCTGATGCAAAGGAAGGCCACATGATGTATAATAATTATTCATGCATTTAAAGTATTTTATTTTTATGTATTTGTATAATTAAGCTTTTAAATATTAAGTATGTTGAGTATGATTTATTTATGTTTTAGGATATTGTGGTTGATAAGGACGAAAGTCCCAAAAAAAGTTGGGATGAAGAATAGTTTAGAAGTGTATAAATGTGTGTTTTTGCAGGGGGTTTTCTTCAAATTATAGGGGAAACTCTACCGGTTTTTCATTAAAAAATTTCTGAGCACTTTTTTAGTATGTTACACAAAAGACTTGAACTAAAAATACTTTTTTTATGAATAGTTTTATCAAAGTGGCAGAGCAAAAAGTGTAGGAAAATAGTTAATTAAGGATCGTTCTCTTAGTGAACAGTTTTACGCATGATTTATCCGTGTAGCTAGGGGCGGGTCGTGTCAAATGTCTTCCTCAACAAGCAAACCTAGAGAAACTGGAGAAGCTAATAATTAATAAGACCAAGATGGAGCATATTATAGCATTCTTATAGGTCTCCAAGGATGATATTTTGCCTACATCTAAGAAAAAGCTAGGTTCCTTAGGGAAGCCAATAGTTAAAGTTATAAATGTAAATAGGCGCAGAAAATCTGTCTCTTCATTGAAGCAAGGACAACTCCCTGCTGATATTTTTCCTCCACATCCTTTGCCATCCAACAATGCTGGTACTAGCAAAATATGCCCTGAACCACGTAATAAAATGAAAGAATATTTTACTCCATGGTAGCTTCAGCTGTAGTTTGACACACCCCATTATGCTTCTAGGTGGTTGCTTTAGTAGTTTATGAATGTGCGAAAATTTGTTTAATAAAGCCAGGGTTGTTGATCCTACCAAGACATGTCTATGATGAGAGATCTTAACCATTTTTTCCATATCTTGCAAAATTGCCATATCATTATATTCTATAATGCTTGTCATCTGCTTTCCATTTTGCTGTCCATCCTTAAACTTGCCTACTATGATCCAATTTTTCATTACTCTATTGAAAGTTCTAGATTTATGAAGAAAATATTCATTTCATTTAGAGTGTTCTTTGAACTATAAATCTGTTGCTCGTTTACTGTGAAATTTTACTATGCTAGAGTAACTTCTTCAAGATTCTGACTCACGGTTCTGTCAGTACGTTACTTTTCCCTTGGAAAAAGTTTCTATTTAACTTACATGTGCTCATTTTTGTAATTTTACAATCTCCATACCCCATAATGGACATGTTAATGTGGGTGAGTCGCAAGAAGAAGCATCTATCAAAATGTATTTTGACATGTCCCTAGCTAGGATGAAGTTGACTATACAATACTTGGACAATAGCATTCGAGGAAGGGCCATGGATATCAATGGGGATGAGTTAATTTTTGGTTGGAATAGCTACACAGTCTAGGAAATAACCAATTAGAAATTATAAAGAATCTAACAATAATGTTCTTGATGATTTTTTTACTTGGCAAATCAGAGCCATAAAGGAGATGTGTCTACCCAAATTAAATGAAATGTGCTAAAAAATTAATTGCTACGAAATTGACCAAATTGCAGAAGGTAGGTAATCCCTTTTGTATATCAACATCTAGTTGTGGAATCCTAGTCCTTATCATGTAAACTATTATTGTCTCTTATTGCTAGCATGATTCTCTTCCTCAACAACCAAACTCGAGAAACTGGGGAAGCTGAAAATCTATAAGACCAAGTTGGAGCTTGTTATAGCATTGTTACAGCTCTCCAAAGTTGACATTTCACTTGTTTCTAAGAAAAAGCTGGATTCCTTATAAATTCTGTAAATTTATATAGGCAAATAAAATCTGTCGGTACTAGCAAGAGAGCCTTGATGCAGATAATAACATATCAATGAATAAAATGTCAGCGAGGAAGTTGTTAGACAACCATTAGGGAAAAAAAAGGGTGGGCTTGTTATATATTCTTGATATAAGGAGATAACAAAATAGAGAAAATATTTATCAAAATTAATAAAAATTCCTTACATATTAAGGAGTTTTATGATACTTTCTTATTTCTATCTTTTGTAAATAATGTTTTCTGATTGTAATTATATTGACATAAAGGTGTAATTTTGTCTTTTACTTTGCCTTGAAACATACAATAAAGTCCCTCAACACTCTCAAATTTGCTTTTCCAATGTCTACATAAAATAATCTTAAAGTATCTTTAATGATTAAAGGACCAATAATTAATAATTATATAATAGCTCATACTTTCAGGATGGTTTAGTGATATCTTTATTAAAAGAGTAATTCTAGATATAAAATTAACTCAAATAACCAAATTATATGATTTGATATGATAAAACATTATGGGATTGATAAAATCGAAAAGTAATAAGAAAAATGACAATAAACAAGATAATAATCATATATCTAATGAAACAATGACACATCAAATTGTTTGGAAATGGTTGTATATGGTAGAATTATTCTTATTCTATAAAAATCTTCTATCATCACTGAAAATTAATTTGTTCCTTAAATTTCAATTAAATGACTAAAATATTTGTAAAATATTAAATCTAAAACAATCTTTAAAAGTAATATGAATTTTAAAAAAATCAAATACAATATTTCGATCCTTGCAAACTTTATAAGGAGAGATATTTTTATGATAATTTTTATGTAGAAACATGTGATATATAATCAAAAGTGGGTTGAGTTTGGCCATTTTTTTTAAGAAATGATTTCTAGTGATCAAACCCTACAAATTATTGGAATGCATATACAAATGGAATTGTAATCATTAGTTTAAGGTAGAGGGGTTAACGTTAATTTCTAATAAAATATTAATTCGTTAATTCAAGTAATGCTCAGTCCAAACCTCAAGTATATGAATTAAATATCCCATATGTAGGGGTGGGTATTATAATCCGATCCGATTGGGTTAACCCGATTCCAGCAGGTTTTAATCAGGCCATTGAATTATAAAAGCCGAATTCAGGTTAATTAAGTTGGGTTTTGTTTGATTTGGGTTTTGATTGGGTTTTACATTAATATCCCGACCCGGACATATATTAAAAACAAAAAAGAAATTGTTTACCATGTGTTAGATGATGATTAGTTAAATGTACCATATTATTCTACACTTAATCACGTAATATCACTTACTTAAGACACCTTTTTTTCTTTCCCAATCGAGCCAACCCAATTGAAACCTAAAACAAAAACTTTTGCAATTTACATTTCACCTCCTCTCTCGCGTCCACCATCCAGGCCCTTCTCGACCATCATCTCACCTCGTCAGGCTCTACATGATGATCCTTCACGCTCCACAACCGAGTTACCTTGCCAGGCCCTCTACCTCTATGCTCCACAACCGTCTCATCTTGCCAAGCCCTCCATGCAACCACCATTCCACGGCCATCTTGCCTCACCAAGGCCAAGCCCTCCATGGTCGTCTCGCCTCTACATGTTTCAACCTCTTCTATCCATCTAGTTTTTCACTTTTTGTAAATTAAATTCCTGTTATAAATATATTATTAATCCACCAAATAACACATGCACAATTAATATTATTTTAAATATATTAAAGAAACAAATAACAAAATAAATAACAAATATAAAAACTATAAAAGCAAGTTAAAAAAATCTGACATGTGCTATGAGAGGAACGTATAAATCGTTTTCCTAAAGCTAAAGAGTCCTCTCATTCTAGCGGGTAAAAGACAGTCCTCAATGGCTCTAAGATATAACTCAATAGCTCTAGCCACTCCCCTCGATGAGCATGATCACCAGAAGAATATAAACCAATCTTACAAGTCATAATTGCAAAATTGTAGAATTTTGAAATTGAAAATGGAGGAGTGATGGCTCTGATGAGAAGTCTATAAAATTGAACCTAAAGACTTTCTTATATACTTGTGTCCTAGACTTTGCAGCCTATATAATTAATAGTGTAACTCTGATACCAAAATGTTCCTAATAAATTATTTAACTTACAAATGAAATCAAATTTTTTAACTCATGCAATGAATTTTGTAACTCATACACAATTAAGATTTTGTAACTCATGAATTTAAAACCTTTTTGTTCCAACAGTCCCCCACAAAAAGGTTTGAAATTTAAAAAAAAAAATTATTGTGCAACCTTATATTATGCAATTGATGTAGGTGTCTTTCAAGCTGGAACTTACAATTAGTGTTGATAGCATCTATTTGAGGTACCTGAGTGAACTATGTCTTGAACTCGGTTCCTTTACCAAACTTCAAACTATCACACGCATGATATCGACAAAGACTTGGTTTTTGCAGGTTAGCACTATTAAAGGTCATGGGCTCAATCTTGATTCTCGTGAGAGTTTTTAGAAAACAGCTCAATCTTCACGATCACGGTCTCACGATGACTACTCACTTAGGTAAGTCCTCCAAAGGTATATGTGACATATAAAATAGCTCAATCTTCACAGTCGCAATCTCACCATGACTCTCACTTAGGTAAGTCCTCCAAAGGTATATGTGACATATACCTTGTAAGAGAATGCTTGCCTTGAACTTATTCAAGGTAAATATACATTTCTTTAATATCACATATGAAGCACTTTTGCCTTGGGGATGACCTAGAGTATATCTTCTCGAAGATATCTCCATAATAGTAGTGCTTAACAAGTCATACAATATGAATTGTTTCTATCCATTCATGGGATCTCCAATCATTGAGGTTGGATCACCTCCCTAGGTGACTCCCTAGTGAGCTTAGGCCTATCCCCCTCGACAATTCTTTCATAGCTTTCAATGAAAGCCCTTTAGTTAACTGATTAACAATATTTAACTTAGACTTAATAAACTCCAAAGTTACAACAGCATTGCCTAAAAGACTCCTCATAGACTTGATCTCACTCTTATATGTCTGCTCATCTTTTTGTTAGTGTGAGTTTGCTTCACCAACTCTATAACTGCTTTACAATCACAATGTATAGAAATAGATGATATATTTCTAACCACCAAAGGTATTTCCATGAAAAGACTCTTGATCCATTCAGCTTCTTCACAAGCAGTGTCTAAAGCTAGGAGTTCAGACTCATAGTACTCCTAGAAATCAAGGTTTGTTTCTTCGAACCCCAAGATATAGCAGCTCCTCCTAAAAGAAACATATAACCTCTTGTGGATTTAACGTCTACATTGTCTGTAATCCAATTAGCATCACTATATCCTTCAATAATATTTGAAAATCCTTTATTAAAGAGTAATCAATTGTTCCTTTAAGATATTTAAACACTCTTTCTAAAGCAAGCCAATGCTCCTCACTAGGATTATGAGTATATCTGCTAAGTCTTCCCACTACATATGATATATCAGGCTTAGTTTTGTTTGCTATGTACAACAAAGATCCAAGAATTTAGGAATACCTGAGACACTGGTTCCTCTTGATTCTTCTTTAACTCAACCTTAGGATCATAACAAGTAGATACCGACTTAGAATCAAAGTACCTAAACTTCTTTAACATTTTCTCAATGGAATTTTTTTTAATCTAGAGTAATGCCCCTAGAAGTCTTCTTTATTCTCATGCCTAAAATCACATTTGCTTCACCCAAATCCTTCGTATAAAAGTTTCTAGATAAATAAGATTTTACATCATTTATTATCTCCAAGTTTGATCCAAAAATCAAAATATCATCTACATACAAACTTAAAATAATGTGTGCTCCATTAATCTCCTTATAATATACACACTTATCATGTTCATTAATCATAAATCTATAACTTAAAACTACTTCATCAAACTTCTCATGCCATTATTTTGCAGTTTGCTTTAGACCATAAAGAGACTTAACAAATCTACAAAGTTTGTGTTATTGTCCTTTCATTATAAAACCTTTAGGTTGTTTCATATAAATTTCTTCATCTAAATCTCCATTTAGAAAAGCAGTCTTTACATCCATTTGATGAATAGCTAAATTATATATAGATGCTCAAGCTATCAAAATCCTAATTGGTGTAATACTAAAAACTAGTGAGTAAGTATCAAAAATAGTCTATTCCTTCTCTTTGTGTAAATTTTTTTGCTACTAGCCTTGCCTCATACTTATCTGTAAAACCATCCGATTTCAACTTCTTTCTAAAGACCCATTTACAATTTATTTCTTTGTTCCCAAGTGGAAGATCCACTAAAACCCAAGTGTTGTTTTGAATTATCGATTCAAATTCACTATTTATAACTTCCTTCCAAAAAGGTGCATCAATGGAAGTTACAGCTTCTTTATAAGAACTAGGATCTCCTTCCATCAAGTAAGTATAAAATTCTTCTCCAAAATTCTTTTCTTTTCTAGGTTTTTTACTCCTTCTAGATTCAACTTGTGATTTATCAACTAAAAAATTAGTAAGTGTTTTCTCATTATCAATTAAAGTAGATGGACCATAAATGAATTTTTTTTTAACTCTAGTTCTAAAAAGGAAAAATATCTTCAAAATAACTAGCTTCTCTAGCTTCTATGATTGTGTTATTGGATACTCCACTAACTTCAAGATTTATAACTAAAAATCTATTTGCACTACTATTTTGGGCATATCCAATAAAAACTGCATCTATTATTTTTGGTCCTCTTTTCTTTATCTTAGGCTCAGGTATACTAACCCCACACTTTAAGGATTTTAAGATTATGAACTCTTCTTTTCCAGATTTCATAAGGAGTTTTCTCTAAGTCCTTAATCGTTATTTTATTCAATATAAAACATGCGGATAATATTGCTTCCCCTTACAAATTCTCTAATAAACCAGAACTTAACAACATAGAATTTACCATATTCATCAGAGTTCTATTCTTCCTCTCAGCAACCCCATTAGATTGTGGTAAGGTGGAGTTAACTCATGAATAATACTATTCTCTTCACAAAAAGTACTTAAAGTATACTCATCTCCTCTATCAGATCTAAGCTACTTAATTCTTTTATCTAATTGATTTTCTACCTCATTTTTGTATACTTTAAATTTATTGAATACATCATCCTTAGTTTTAATCAAGTATACATAACAATACTTAGAACAATCATAAATAAATGTTACAAAGTATATATTTTCTCCTATAGTAGGTGATCGATTAGAATCACAAACATCACTACATATAAGTTCTAAAACTTAGGTTGTCCTCTTAGCTGACTTATAAGGCTTCCTAGGTTGTTTAGCTTGAATACAAATCTCACATTTGTTTTTAAAATCAATTATAGCTTTAGGCACTAAGTCAAGATCCATCATTCTTTTGATTTTCTTTAAAGATACATGTCCAAGTCTCCCATACCAAATATTAGAAGTTTCATTATTGAAAACTTTGGAAACTTTATTAGATCTTGAAAATTATTCAACTTAAATAAACCATCACAAATATAGTCTTTACCCAAAAATACATTATTTTTAGAGATTGCAACTCTATTAGACTCTAAAACAATTTCGTATCCTTGTTGCTAGATTTCTTCTCACTTCAAGAATATAATGCACTTCCTTGAGGATTAAAGTCTTTTCAGAGGTCATCTTCAATTCAATAACTCCAATCCCAAGTACTTGTGCGGTAGTATTATTGCCTAGAGTCACACTTCCTCCACTTGAGTTCTAATAATTTTTAAAATAACTTATATTAGAACAAACAAGAATATTCGCGCTTGAATGTAACCACCATTCATTATTTTCATAAGTGAAGTTGACACTTAAAGAATTAGATTTATGATACCTAATGAGAGGTTCATTTGGTTCACTTGGACTTCCTTCTTTCAAGACATGTACTTGATCCTTTTGATCTTTATGATGTTGCTTAGGCTTATATTTGTAAGCTTTTATCTTCTTGTAATAGCAATCCTTTGCCATATGATTTGTCCTTCCACAAACATAGCAAATCCTATCCCCTTTGCCTTTAGAATTCTTTGATCTATTATGTTCATTATTCTTATTCTTAAAGCTCCTTTTCCTAGGTTGAAAACCATTTCTCTTATTGTTCTTGAAATTCCTTATGTTTTCAACTAGTTTTACTTTAGTACTTTCCATTTGATTAATAGTACTAGCTCTATTGTTTTCTTCAATTGTAAGTGAGTTGATCACTTGTGTCATGGAAAGAGTTTCTTGTCTATATTTTAAAGATTTGAAAAAATTAGACCAACTAGGAGATAACTTTTCTATTAAACATGACACCTTAAAATCTTTCCTAAGAGTAGTACCATTTTTCTCAACTCTTCTCAAAAGTTTTTGGAACTCATGAATTTGATCTCTAATAGGTTTAGAATCCACCATTTTATGAAGATTTAAATTTGAAACAACAAATCTATCTAGACTAGTGTCTTCTATCCCATAAACGGCTTCAAGAGTATTCCACAATTCTAAGGCATTTTTTGATAGTTTCATAAACATCATGGAGATTATCTGATAAAGTACTTAATATTCTATTCTGACAATAATAATCTATCTCCTCTTTTGAAATTTGAGTTGTGGAAGTAGGAGTGGAACTAGAGGCTTGTTGGGTTACAGATTCATTGCTAGGTTGACTAGATGGTTCACTAGGTTGACTAGTTTGTTCAATGGCCAAAATTAAATTTGGAACAGTAAGTCAATATCTCAATTGTCTTTGCCATCTCCTAAAAAATTGTCCATTAAATTTTTCAAGTTTTACACTATTTATTTCCTCAATCTTATTCATTTTCTTTGTACTAAAATATCTAAAAGCAAAGGAAATAACAAATATAAATCTGTGCACAATACATAAAATAAATGTCACTAATTATTCAATATACAATTAATAAAATTTAAAAGCTAATTAAACAATTAGTAGACAATTAAGAAAAAATATGTAACCATGTAATTAAATTAAATAACTATTTTAAATTTGAAAATAAAATATAACTGTTTAGAATTTTTAAACTAATAAATTAATTAAGAAAAGTTATAACAACTTTAGTACCATAAATATTTTAGAGTTGTAACAGAAACTTAAATATTTAAGATGAATGTAATGTGACATTCAATTTATAAATAAAATTTAATGCATTAAAAGTAATTTTAGAGTTGTAACAGAAATTTAAATATTTAAGAAAAAAGTAATGTAACCTTCCGTTTTATAAATAAAATTTAATGTATTAAAAATTTCAAACTTTGTTTAAATAATATATTATTCTATTGCAAACATAATTTCAAGTCTTTAATGAATTTAAAGCAAACTTTAAGAAACAATTATGATATGTAGAAAAATACTTTGTAACATACCTTGCAATAATATAATATAATATAATATAATATATATATATATATATATATATATCTTAAATCAAACCAAGCAATGATTTATTAAATAAATATTAGATTATAACAAATACACACATAATTATACAATTAGAATAAACAAATTAAAATTTATCAAACATATATGAATATCAAAACAAACAAGTGAGTACTCTTTGACTTTAGATTGTTAGAAATATATTATTAATCCACCAAATAACACATGCACAATCAATATTATTTTAAATATATTAAAGAAACAAATAAAAAAATAAATAACAAATATAAAAACTATAAAAGCAAGTTAGAAAAATCTGACATGTGCAATGAGAGGCACACGTAAAGCGTTGTCCTAAAGCCAAAGAGTCCTCCCCTTCGTGCGGTTGAAAGACGATCCTCCATGGCTCCAAGATACAACACAATAGCTCTCAGCCACTCTCCTCGATAAGCACGATCATCGGAAGAATATGAACCAGTCTTACAAGTCGTAGTTACAAAATTATAGAATTTTGAAATGAAAATGGGAGAGTAATGGCTTTGATGACAAGTCTCTAAAATTGAACCTAAAGACCTCCTTATATACTAATGTCCTAGAATTTGTAACCTATATAATTAATAGTATAACTGCTATACCATAATATGCCTAATAAATTTTTTAACTTACAAATAAAATCAAATTTTGTAACTCATGGAATGAATTTTGTAACTCATACATAATTAAGATTTTGTAACTCATAAATTTAAAACCTTTTTATTCTAACAATTTCTAGAATTTCTTTACCTTGTGTATTAATTTTTGGTAAACTATAATTTTTGTTTTATTAATGTGTATTAATGTTCATAACACTCTTTATAGATTCATTTTTTTAATTTTATTTATATATATTTCGTGATCAAGAATGCTCTATGATTGGATGACGATTAAGAATCAAATCATTATCCTGATTTTACCAATAATCTTTATTAAGTTTACTTTCTTGTACGTTCATCTATTCCCTTCATCCCCAATTTCACATTGTTTCTTTAGTATGAGTACTCTTTCAGTGCTTGTTTGAAAGAAACTGTCAAATTACAGTTAGCCCAATTGGAGTAACCTGATCAACTAGAGATGGCAGGTTGCACATCATGTATCTCTATCAGAAAACCCAACCACAGGTCTTTTTTAAAGAACTCGATGCATAATCAGGTCGAGTCGGGTCTATTAAAAACTAACCTGACCTGAACCGTGTGCACCACCTACCTATAGGGTCATTCTATTATTTATAGAATATATCCGTATTTTTTTGCAAAACAAAAATTGTATAAAAATTGTAAATAAATCATTTTACCATCCTTATAATTTTTTATTTGATTTACAACTATTTTACACTAATTTATAATTTTCATACAATTTTTTACAAAAAGTACCAATACATACATGAAGTAGTCATTTCCTTACAAAAAGATATGGACAAAAATTAAGTAAATAAATCAATGTCTTGATTTCACAAATGGAAAACCGCACGAAGTAGGGCTGTGGGGCAAATAAAAGATTAGGAAACATTACAATAACCTCTGAGGTTATTTCCCCATTGAGAGATTAGTAATTCGAAATTGCCCTTTAGATTTTGAATTTTTCTGTTAACTTAAACCGTTATAGGAGAGAGAACATAAAATACACTATTTTATCAAAATACCCTTATATCCACCCTTTTTTTTACTAATTTACCCTAAATATTATATAAAACTACACTAAACCCAACCAAACCAAACCACATCTAATAACTTTATAATAAAAGAAAATTTATTTAAAGTAATTTAAAAAACTAATTATATATTTTAAAAAAAAAAGAATGATCTCTTTACTCCCCTCCCCCGCCCTTTCTGTCTCTATTGTTGCCCTGCAAACCTAGTGTTGGTGTAATAAACATGACACTTAAAGCATGTGTCATGTACATGATTATTTTTTGCTAACTTATAATTAAAAAAAGATGCTATATTGTTTCTTATTTTACTGTTTCTAAAAGTTTATTTTATAAAGCATTTTATTCATATTGAATATCTTTTTTAATTTGGACATTATTGATGTATCATAGTTGAATTAGAAGCACATTTATTTGTGTCATATTTCATTTAGGAGATTTCTTATATCAATTCTTAAATAATTGTCCTTTATTCTAATTGAGTTTGATTAAGATTCAATAGAATTTTGGAGAGATAGCACAATCGGGTATCACGCTATATATAATGTTATTCTACATAAGTTATCTATGAGTGTATGTCATGACATTTCAAGAATTATTGGAGGAGAGCTTCAACACAAAATTGGAATTCTTCTTTGATGTTGTTTTATTCATGTATGAGAGGTTGTGATCGTGCATGAATTTTGATTAGGTCTAATTGAATTAGTATACGCTTGAGAGAATTTGAAAGTTGAGTGTTTATATAATTCAATGTCAGACATTATGGTATAATTTACTTAACAATGTGTTGTTAAATTGTCGGTGACAGAGAGTGAACAATATCACTAGAATTTAAGATCTTGACGGGATTTTATTTTATAAATATTAAATCAATGTGTGAGAGTGAGTCAGCACTATAAATGATTTTAAATATTGTAAAAACAAGAACTTAGTGAATTACAGCTCTAGGTTGTCCGTGGATGTAAGTTTTATAATCGAACTACGTAAAATCCTCATGTATCATATTATATTATAATTTGACGGGATAATTTCAAAAACTCCCGTCGACTTTTGACTTAATCTCACTCAAAAAAATGACTATACATTTTTAATCAATAACACCCATTAACTTACATACAAATTATCATTTAAAGTTTTCTGTTAATTTTTAAACTAACTCCAGGGTAATATAAGAATTTCATACCACTCATTCCAAAATTCATTCGAAAATAAATTTTAACCTGCAAAAAAAGAAACAAAGCCACCACTCCCATACAAAGCCAGCAACCGTCAGCATCCCCCAAAACAAACCCAGACCCAGCAACGCAACCGCCATCACCACTCCCTAAAATCCCCAGCCACACCACCTGAACAACAACCAGGTAGCTACCACCACCTGAACAACAACAAGGCAACCGCCAATGCATCTCGTCTCAAATCTATTAAAAGCTCCATCATAAAACTTAAATTCAAAAAATGTTGCAACAACAACAAGATTCAAAAAAAAGGATAAATGAAATTATAAGGGAAAAATCCATGTCGTGAAGATCGAAGATGGAAAGAAAGAGAGACAAACGAGGAAGTTCAAAAAATTCACATGCAGGGGTCGATTGTGAAGAAATTTCAAAAGAAAGAATAATAAATGAAACTGACCCAGCAACCGCCACCACTCGCAAATAAACCAAGCCACCTAACCACCATCACCAGTCCAAAAATCCATCCCCCACAGCTACCAACATCCTCTATTGAAATCCAACCTCCATAGCCACCAACATCCCCTATTGAAACCAGCCACACCACCCCAAAAAGCCCATCCACACACCTGCCACAGTGTCGAAATCCAACGAAGAAAAGAGAGATGACAGAGAGAGGAGAGGAGAGGACAAAAAAGGGCGAGAGAGGTCAACCACCACTCATGAAAGAGCAGCAACTCACCATAGAAACCGAAGCTGGAAAATAAGGGAATCGAACATGAGCAAAGCGGCAGCAAAAATGGAGTGTGAGGCGACGAAATTTTTAAAATGGTGCTCATCCACCACAACCCAGAAGAAATTAGAAGCAACAACCACATCAACTACTGCCATCACCAACCATCATCAATAGCTACGATCACCAACCGTCATCAACGGTCGCATCAACAAAGCAACTCAACCACCATCACAACCGCCGAGCACAGCCATGCCTCCAGCACCACGCGGGTTGAACCAAGCCGACATATTGATTTAAGAGATTTGGGTGTTTGGTTTTGTATTTATTGGAATAAAATGTTGAATCGATTGTGGGAGATTGGTGAATTAGGGTTTTTTTATTTTGATTAGTGATTTGCCGAGGAAGTAGAAGAGGAATCGAAGAGGAATGGAAGAACAGAAGTGGAGAGGAAGTAGAAGGAATGAAGTCGGAGAGAAGCGAAGCAGAGAGGAAGCATGAACAACCCAAAAAAATTAGATTTTTATTTTTTATTTGATTAAATTTTTTTAATTATATTTAAGGGTAAAAAGATATATTTATACTTTCATTAGGGTTGAAATTAACGGTTGATCGAATTTGAAAAATATCAAAAACTCAGATATAGTATTTAATATTATCCCATTATAATTTATTATTATATTACACGTAACTTCATTATTTCAGATCTCACGCCGAGAATTCAATAAAAACTACCCTGCAAACTCAGAACCTAAATTGCAATCCAAAATCGCAACTCACCTTGCAAACCAAACCCATCCCCCTAGCAACCCAGAAGCAGCCACTAGATAGGATAGTGAGCCTCATACTGGTCCTCAAAAGTACCCTTGTTTGATTCCTTCTCCTTTGCCATTCGAGCTTCAATAATTGAAACCACTGTTCGAGCGAGTTCCACTTCTTATATGTCATCCAAACTCCAAACCATAATCAGTGACCCCCAAATCGCAACTCATCCTCTAGTTCATCTCCTCTTATTTCTCTATTTTAAAACCCCAAAGAAATCAAGAACTCTTGCAACCCCAAAATGGAAATAACAATCCCTCAAAATCAAGCAACAACACAGCAACTCCAAACCGTAATTAGTGACCCCAAATTGCAACCCACCTATTGTTATGTCTCTGATTTCTCTGTTGTAAAACCTAAAAAACATCAAAGAACTCCCTAAACCCATCCATCCACTTAGACACCTCAAAAACTTTCGGTGAAAACAATCTCTTCTATGGTAAGGCTATGTTGATGGTAAAGGGACTGTGATGGTAGGGCATTGGTGGTGAGGCTATGTTGATGGTGAAGGGACTGTGATGGTAGGCTATTGGTCGTGGAAACTGTGATGGTGGTGAGGCTATTTGGTGGTTGTTCCCACGCGTGATTTGATGCTAAATCGGAGAAACATGATTTAAAAGTGAGGGAGGAACTGGAAGCTACGATGGAAGAAGATGAACCTGAAAGTTGTGTTGGAAGAAGACACAGCTAGGTTTGAGAAGATGAAGACTGTTAGGTTATCTTTGTTTACATTTTCTACAAACTTTTTTACGAAAACGCAAACTTTTTAACGTATTTAAATCAATATCAAAATATATCATTTTTTAAATTAAAAAAATTATAATCAAACACACATATTTTTTTAAAATTTTAAAAATAAAATTATCAAATATACAAATAAACACATCCTTAATTTTTTATAAATTTATAATAAAAATTATTATTTACTAAATTACACCTGTACCCCTAGTTTGGTTTTATGTTTAACTTGAGTTTGCTGGCATGGCCAACAACTTTTATTCCATGTAAGTTTGTTCTCAAATTTTCCCTTACTCGTTTAAGTTGACAAAAAAAATCGAAATTTAGAGAATAATTTGTGACTATTAATTTCTGGAAGGGAATTTTATTTAAGCCCAACCTCACAGGTAAATTATAATATTTCCAAAAGATTATTGAATAAAGGAAGAGCTTTTATTTACCAATCACCTCATTCTGTAACCAAAAGTCATAAGTTGTGAAAACTGGAAAGCGCTTCTGGCTTTGAAAAAGCAGATTTGGACAAATCGATAAATCCAAACAAAGCGCACTTATCTGGGTGCTCAGCGCTCACACTCCCAGAGAAAAAGAAGATGCTGTACTCTATATCTTCACTGCACCTTCTGTTTCCCACTACTCATTGCAAAGCAAACCAAGATGGGAATAACCAGAAAGCCCCTCTCTATCGCCAAGACATCCAAGAAAATATCCAAATTGTCAACTAAAGACTATGATCAGGTACTCAAAGCTGCATTTTTTTATTTTTCTTCTCAATAAGTTTTCCTGATAACAAGTTTCTTCTATCTCTTCATTTACCATGCTGGGGTTCCATATTTTCCTTTTTTCTGGGTACAATTCTGCTTGAAGTTCAGATTTTTCCTGTGAAAAATTGGAGCTTTGCCATGAAACAAACAGAGCCCATGTCCTTTCTTTCATAAATGGCTGTATTTGTGCGCAATTTGGTTGGGAAAACAAGCCCTGATTAGATTCTTCAGGAAACGGTGAATAGTTTTGGATATTAATAATTATACAGGTTATATGCTTATTGACTTGTTGATGTACATTGTGAACTTAACACTAGTATTAATGATTAAAATTTAAGTTTCAAGTTTCTAGTTATATTAACTGGAATATTGTATTTTTACTAGTTTACTATTCTAGATAGGCCTTGGCATTAAATTGAAGTCAAAAGTTCGTTTTGGGCTATATTTGTTGTTATTTCCTACAATAGAAAGTATCTGTAAGTTTTTTTTCATTATGAGTGATTTGCTGTTAAATGGAGAACTTTTGAGATGATATTTGATTTTATTTTGTTTATTCATGTATTTTCCTTGGTGGGAGGTTTAGTATTTGATGGCTGCTGACAAATCCAGAAAAGCCAGTCTGGATCCAGGTGATTGGAGAACTCAATTGCACTCTGATACCCGTCGAAGAATAGTCAACAGGATGTAAGTGTCTGCTTCTTTTGCCCGTCTGCTATAGTCTGTCATTTGAAAACCACTACAAATGCACTAATTCAGAGTTTTACATCTGGCAATGTGTTGGAGAACTGATGTTTCGGTATGTTGATCCATAATGTTTAACATTTCTATTTCAAATGCACTAGTACCATGGTTCTTTCAAATAATAAGGTGTCGTATGGATGGTTTGGGTATGGTGAATTGATTGTAGCAATTTTATTATGGTTTACCAATTAATGTTTCTCTTGCTTAGTCAGTAACTCAGTTATGTGTGTTGTTTTGCTTAGAATAAATACATTAAAGAAGAGCTTTCCATTTTCTGGCCTAGAGGGATTATATCAACTCGAGAGAACTGCTGCAATGGTTGAGGAAGAGGAATATGCTGCTGCAACAAGTCAGGTAATGCTAAACTGTTGGGTTCTGTAATTTTTATTAGAAAATTACTGGTTTAACTTTTAACAAATCAAGTGATGCAAAGTAACAATTGACTTCATTTAATTTCATGGTAGATATCTAGGAAGATTTTCATGAAAAGATTGGGACTATTTTGTTCTTTGTGCAAAACATTTAATTCATTTGATTATAATTGATGAAGATTTTTTTTTTATGTTGTTTGTCAGCCGGACTTAATGATCATTCAAGAATTTTTATTTGATTCGAAAACCCAAATTTTTGGCTTACCTTAATTGAACTCTCAAAAAATGTGTCATTCTTTAGTTTGTAGGCTCTATCCTCTGTAAACCCAACGTTTTCCTTTTCTATTATTCTCAAGTGTCCTCTAATTGAAACTGGCTAAATATTAAATTAAAAGGAAATCACGTATCATACAATCAACCAACCTTACAGCAATGTTTAAGTGCAATGAAATCTGCATTGCGCAGATTATCGTTAACAAGTTTGAAATTACATCATATTTGGACAATTTAGTTACATTTTTGTCTAACTGTTTGTTTTGAAAGATTTCTAACTTGTCAAATACAGATAAACATGATGTTTAAGACATGTCTAAACTTTATAACATTATAATGCTCGTCTCAGAATAAAATTTTGCTTTGGTCTCAAATTTCAGTCGGGCTATCTACACCAAGTAGCTCTTAAGCTGCTTTCAATGGAACCCAATACTCAAAGAGAGCCTTATTTGTTTCCATTTATCAATGCTGGTAACTTCAATAGATTCCCTAATTCAGGTAATAACTTAAAAACATTTGACATTTTATGCATTTATAATAGCTTCACTCACAATTTGACCCAGCCTATTTTGCCTTTGGCTAGTATTTTTTTTACCTATATTCATGCACCAACAGGGGCAGAGCCAAGAATTGATAGTTTTCTTTTAACATCCCTCCTCTAAGAATTGAGGAATAAGTATTGAGGAGGGATGTTAAAAGAAAACTATTAATTAGAGGAGGGTCAAATGAGAAAAATACGTATATGTAGACTAAATTGTAACAAAACTTTAACTTTTTTACATATTATTTAAAGAAAATTTTTGGGGTGGGGGAGGCCAGGGCCTCCCCGTGGAGCAATGTAGCTCCACTGTACACCAACATAATGAAGATACATAACCTATGCATTTGCAATATGGATGCAAGTTTTTTGTGTTCTAACACATGAGATGTCAGAGGCAATAACTTACTAAAATCTAGGCGATGGCAAACTTACTATGCGGGTGTAGTTGTAAATTTGATGTAGCATTAAGATTATTGAGATCTTATTTTTGACACAATTGGGACAATTTTTTTATAATAGCACCTAAACTGGTAAATCTGACCTGTTATCATCCCTACTTTGAAAAGGGTTCTAACCATATAGCCATGTAATTTTCTGTAGCCAGCATAGATATTACACAAATTCTTTTGCTGTGTACAGAGCTTTATGGCTCTTAGTAAAGCTTTTGTTCAGTTTTTTATTCCCCTTCTCAGGGAGGATTCTTTCTTTTAGTGGACATCTGGTCCACAACTGTTGTACAGTTTTGTCTTTTATCTAATACACAGAATGCTTCCTATACCCCGCCCGCGTCCCCCGCACCACACCCCCCAACAAAAAAAAAAAAAAAAAGCTCTGTCTGCATACTATGATCCGATTTGCTTTTGCTATTCAATTTCTGGTTTCACGCATGATTTCATTTTGTTTGGAGAGTTCTTTGAATACTAACTCTATGGCTTATGTACATTTATATTTTACCTCTTTCTGCAGTAGTTTATGTCAAAAGTCTGACTCTCGGAGATTTTTCCCTTGAAACTAACAAGTTTCCATTTAACTTACATGTGCATGGTTTTTATAATCTTAGCTCTAGGTTCCACGATGCAGACAGGACATGCAAATGGTGGTGATTGGCAAGAAGAGATCTATCAGAAGGTATTTCGCCATGTTCCTTGGATGAATTTTACTATAATACTTGGAAGAGTAGATCTAAGGTGCACTCATGGGTTTCAATAGAGGTGAATTTTCGGTTTGAAATGCTAGTGTCTGATAGGAATGATTATAGTTGCTTAAACAGCAGGATATAACAAGTTAGAAGCTATGAATGAATATACTATTATGGAAGCATTATCAGCAATTTTTTTCTCATTTATTTAGTCATTAACTGCAAGTCTTTTTGTACAGCAACTATTCTTTTACATCTTATGGAACCTGAAAATATTAATAACTAACAATGATATCTTGATAATTTTTTACTTTTCAGATTAAAGCCATGAAGGAGATTTATTTACTTGAATTGATTGAAATGAACCTGGAAATTTCTACTAAACTGCTGCTGGTAGGTAATCCCTTCTGTATATTTCCTAAGACTTACTGCTTGTTTATTAACCATACTCATTGACCAGCATTTCATCCAAGCTCTGGAGGTAATGGTGTAGACCCTTAGGTCTCATTTTCCAATCAAATTTATATAGTCTGTATTTGTAGGTAATGTTCTGCAGAATCTGCACATATCAGTCAAGCCTCTCCCCTCTACCTCTTTTCCTTAAGAAATAAAAAAGATAATAAACAAAAAAAAAATGGCTAAAATATTTTTTTGACATGTTATAATATCTATTTTATAGAATTCTGGTCCTTATCACGTAAACCGTTCTCTCTCATTGTCAGCATGACTTGTTTCCTCAACAGCAAGCTTTACAGCACGTCATGGAACTAAGAATCCGTAAAAGCATGTTGGAGCGTATTTTAGTATTCTTACAGGTCCCCAAAGACTCAATTTTACCTTGTCTTAAGGAAAAGCTTGGTTCCTTTCAGATGCAGATAATAAATCTTATAAATGCAAATAGGCGCAGACAGCCTGTTTTTCCACTGCAGCAGAGACTCCTCCAATTTCATATGCACCCGATTCAGCAACCACTACCAAGGAATTTACAGATGCAATCAAGGAACGTGCAAGGTTCTGTGCCAACAATGCCATGGAATAATATGACAAATTTACGCCATATTTCTATATCTTCTATTCCAAGGGTCCCAACGGCACAGCGGAACATGATATTGCAGCTTGGTCCCAGTTTGAATAATGCAACTGAAACTTTTTCTTATCATCCTTTGCTATCCAACAACGGTGGTACCAGCAATCGACCTCTCAATTAAGGTAATAATGTGATAGAATAGTTTACTTTAGATTATGCATTTATATTTGCTTCACTTGCGGTTTAACCCGCCCCATTATGGTTTTTGGCAGGTAGGATAGTTTACCTTTATTCACACGTTAACAAAATTAAAGAGTTTAGTGGTTGTTTGCTTTAGATTTAAAATCTAAATATATTTTTTTACATTGATTGGTTTTCTAACTCAGGATTGATATAGGACATTTTAATTAGAAATCTAGTATATAGCTTTTATTTAAACACTTAAAGTCTGAAATAGTTTACTTTCTTTTAGTTCTCAAAAGTATCTTTGCAGAATGCATCTATATCCTTATACGATAACACTCTTTTTCTTCTATTTCTCTTACTCAAATATTTCAATTTTATTTTAACAATATAGAGTTCTAGACCTCGTAGTTAAATAGAATAAAATACATTTTTGTTGATGTAATTTTTTTTAGTTAAAATAAATATTCAGAGTCGTTTGATGTAAGTTATTCTAACTTTTTTATAAGTAAAGATTTACTATGTAAGAAATAAAAAACACCTCTGACACTTACCACTTGTGAAAGTGTATATGTCAAGTTAACACTTAGATCTTCTTAACGGTAACATATTCTTCTTCTGATATGTTGTTTTGGTTCATTGACAGCATGAACACTCTTCTCGTCAACCGTAGAAGACAGAACCATTTGGTAAGCTGGAAAGCAAGGACTACGTTTAGGGTTTTGAGGAGAGCTCTGCTACTTATAGTTAAATAATTTCATATATAGATGTTTGGGATTCACTATTATGATTCCAGTTTCGAAACTCAGAAAATTGGATATGTAAATAAATGGTATCCTGAGACATTTGAATATGTTTAGGTAACAATCTGGATTGTCATATTATTTATGGAGTGCAAAAAGCTTATCTTATTATAGGTGTGTGTTTGACAATGCTTTAAATTGTCATTTGGAAGTCCTATGATGTATAAATTACAAAATTTTTTAGGGTCACATGTGGTCTTGCAGTGCATTTGGTGCTGTTAAAACCAATTCAAAAGTAATTGAAAACGTTTTTAAATAGCAAAAGTCACCTTTAAATGGTGCTTGTGTCCATGTTGAAGTGTTTTGTTGTGATGGACACTGGACAAATATATTTCTGAATGCATGAAGGTGTCTGGGTTTGCTTTCAGATTTGATAGCTCTTTTATGAAGCTTTTTAGGATAATGCTTAGGTTGTTTTTTGGAAACGAAAAGCACAAATGATGCTTTTTGAAAGTATTTCCTGTGATCTTACAGAATATTAAAAAAAAATTTAATTTTTGCTTTTCATTTCATTGTTATTTCAAAAGACAAAAATGTTCAACTGAATTATCCTTAGTAAAATAGGTATATTTGTCAACCCAAAAATCCCCTTCCCATTAATTGTCATGTTAAATTAGAATATCAATTTTCTATAAAATAATATTATATAATGTTACATTAATAAAATATGTATACAAAGTTGACGTAGACAGGTTGCTCATAGAATTCCTACTTGTATCATAAAAAATAGATCGACGCAGTTAGAGGGAAGTGATCAACGTGATTTAAAAAGGTATTTCAAATATTGATTACAATTACAAGATCCATTTCAACCAATTTTCATTAAACGAAAAAATAATCGGTTTCTGGCCTGCATTAACAAGAACTCAGCAGATACTAGAGCTAGAAACCAGAATGCAGGCAGAACATTTTAACTGGAGTTTGGGCTGGACCAGGTTTTTGTTCCCTTTAGGCCTTGTGAAACTGACGTGATTGCTTTTATGGAATCTGTTATGGGCCTTTGTGGCTTTTGGACTTAGTTCAAGTTGTATGGACTTGTGTCGGCCTTGTTTCTTTTCAATATCTAGCAAACATTTGCTGGTAACATATCTTTACTAATATTACTTAAATTAATATCAACAATATATTTTTTTAAATTCAAAAAAAAATCAATCATAATTTTTACTTAATTTTGAAAATAGAAACAAAAAAATCAAAAGCAAGCATATCAATTTTTTTTGAGTTTAAATATAAACAAATTCATCTTAATTCTTAAACACAAACTTAAGTAAAAAGCTATTTTTGTTGAGTTTTATAAACAAATTCATCTTAATTCTTAAACAAAAACTTAAGTAAAAACCTATTTTAGTGAATCCCCTAACTCTAACTCCTGACTTTTTAATTCGTTAGACCCTATTTTTAATTTTTTTTATCATCTTTAGTTACTTTTACATTAAAAATGGCAAAAACATAAATGTAGAGTAACACATATTCATTATTTTAAATGTATATATACTACGATCCTTAAACTTTTAAATGTTAATCTGTTGTGTAATTAAAAAAATTAAATAAAAGTAATCTAAATTTTAAAATTTTAAACCCCCCAAAAAAGAAGAACTGGAGGAACACCTGAAGTTTTAGGCAAACTCCACTTACACTTAGAGATTTTAGATAAACATTTTTAACCTTCATTTTTTTATATAGATTGACTAGTTTTAAAGTGTTAATGTTAGTTTTCACTAAAATAAAAAGAATTAGAGTTAGTTTCTGTTAAGTTTAATCATCGCAAACTTCAAGGATGTTAAGAAATATATCAAGTAAGTAATTTTCTCTCAAATCAACTCCCAATTAATGTGTTAAATAACATGACATTTATTGTTTTAATGGTAGAATAATGTGATAAATGATAGCTAATATTTAACAAAATTATCTTAATAAATATCTCTAAGTCCATAAGTTAATAATTAAAAAAAAAAGCCTTTTCGAAAATATTTTATCCTTTAATTGTAAATAAAAGTTTGACTTTTTAATAGTAAAATTGCATTAAATACTTTTTGTTTTTTAAATAAAGATAACCCAATTTATAATTTGATTGGTATAATTGTGAGTTGGCTTTCCACCACTTGTTCCAATTGAGAACTAAATTCATTCTCTAAATTCCAAAGATAAGTACTCATGTGCATGAGAACATGGAAGCTTGGCTGCACTGGTTGATATTTGATCAAGAATAGTAATTGTTTGAAGAACTAAAGCAAAGAAGTGGAGAACTGATTTGAGTAGAGCAATATAAGAACTTGAGTGCCTAACTATTCAGAGGGCAGAAATGTAATAAAAGGACTATTTCCATTGGCTATTAGGGTTGGCAATTAATGCACTAAAAATATAGCTAGACGTCTTTCGGGAACTTGTAAAGTATCTTACGTCGCTTGAGAATGATACATGAAAAGAGGTTAAATACTTTGAGAGAGTTCCTTAAGTTATTGGAGGCCTTTTGGATTGCAGAACTCAAGAACAAAACCGTGACCGACTGTGTATCAAAAGCGGCCAATATCCTAAGGTGTTACAACTTGTACATACAAACTTTCTAAATAAGCTTAAGAAACCAATGCAATATAGCTTTATTCATTAATATCCTCTCCTCTCAATTTCTCTTATTACTTTGCAAATTGCAATCTCCTTTTATCTCATTTTGTTTTGTCTCATTACTATCATTCCGGCTCTATTATTGTTCTCTCATTTAATGTTGTCAATTTCCTTTTATAAGTGACACAATGTAACTTTGTTTACAACAATTAGAAATAATTTTTTTGGGAAATACAGTGATGTCAATTATTCTAAAAAAGCTTTTACCTTTTGTCTAGATGTCTCATGCGTCCAAGTCTTTTTGGACAAGTAATACTATCTACCCACTCCTTTCTTAATTACTATATATACAATCATGCTCATGCATGGATATATATATAATATAGATATTATGGCTCTTTTTTCTTCTCTTTAATTTGTCCTCTTTCATCCTCAGAGTATACGTTACTCCTTCAATAATTGTAACCCACTTGACTTTTCGAGGTGAGCTTCCAATTCAAAGGAACAAAAATATGATCTGAGATTCTAAGGATCTCTCAGTTACATCCAAAAACCAATATTTAATTAACTTAGTCTTCCCTAGCCTCATCTTCATTTTCTTCAAATTTCATCTTTTTCCCTCTTTCGATTTGATTAAACGTACGTGAAAACTACGGCATGCCGACCATTTAAAATCAATCCACATTATTTGAGATGTAAAATTTAGATATATAGTATATAGAATTACTCTTACACGGAGGATATTAGGATACATCATTATCCCACTTAACTTACGTTTGAATGACTTTTTGCAATTTCAGCATCTCTGGATTCCACAAGCCAGACAGATCAAGTTTGCAGATGGGGATGATTGGCAATAAGAAGTCTATCAAAACGTAATTGTCATGTCCCTTGGATGAAGTTTATACAAAAAATAATTACGCGGAACATATATTGGCTATCGAGATTTATAATTAGAGAAAATTTTATTATACATATAAAGAGACACCATATTTAACGTAGTTTGGTATTAATTGCCTAAATGAAATGAAATAAAATGTGTTTACTTGAATTAAATGAAATGTACCAGAAAATTGCTACTCAATCGCAGCAGGTTTAGTTAGATAATCCGTAATTTCTATGTTCTCTGGCAACTTCTTGTACTAAAATATTAATTTTGAGCATTTACTTGAAACTCGTTTGGTTATGAATTTAAATTTTTGTTTCGATAATCTATGTTTCCAAATGAAATTAATGTTATATATATCTTTCACAAAAAAAGAAAGATAAAAGACTAATTCGAATGCACTAAAAAAGAAAAAAGTAGAAAGAATAAGAGAGAGAACGAGAAAATAATAATTTTGTCTTTCTTGAATTTGTACGTTGACTACATGATTTTCCATTTTCAAATTAAAGAGTTTTATAAATGTTATAAAAACAAATATGCCTAGAAAGCGTTTTTCTTGACTGCAGGGAGACCTTCAATGGCTTGATACTATTCCTTTCCTCATAAATTAAAGTCAGACGAGTTGATTTCAACTGGAAATAGTAAAGACTATGTTGATGGCCTTGAGATGCAGTTTATAGTCTCGCTACAGACTTTGACATTTGAAAGTGTGTCAAGGTTGCAAATAGATATAATTCTTAGATGATATATGTTGGGATTTGTAGTTGGTTTTCATATTCGACTTGATAAATTTAAGTAGCATGAAAAGTATAAAGTTAGGAAATTAGAGTTGTTAAATTGTAAATAGGATTGGTACTTCTATTGAAAACAGAGGATCTCTACGTAGACCTATAAATAGGATTTGAGAATTAATTCTGGATATAAAAGATTGGACAAGACATAAAGGGTTACTCAAAGTAAACACTCCTGTTGGGTGTGGAAAGAGACATAAAAGAGATGATTAAACCATACGGAGTTGAGTAAGCGAAATAAGGAAAAGTTTCATCGAAAGAGACATAAAAGAGATGGTTAAATGACACCGAGTTGAGCAAGCGAAACAAAGATTAGTTTCATGACTCTATAATATCATGTATCCGATAGAATATCAGATTTTATGTGTTATCTCTTATACTTTTATAAGGTTATAATCTATTGAAATTATCTCCTCATCTGTAGATGTAGGTAATTGATATCGAATTATAGGAAATTTGATATCTTTTTGTGTATGTGATTTGTTTTTTAAATATTACCTATCTCGATATCATATATATTTTCGCATAATTTCTTCTAATATATATAAATTGCAAATTAATGGTAGGCATTAATAGACAAATACATATTTGAGGACGGCAAAGTATCTGATTACTTTCGATTTTGATAAGTATTCTTTTATAAAGCTTTTTAGAAAGTGGTTAGATTGCTTTTGGGGAAGAAAGCACTAATGAAGCTTTTCCTTAAGTGTTTTCAAGTGAATTTAAATCGTTTTTAAAAAACTTATAGAAAACAATTGGTATTGAATTTTCACATGTTAATAATATTTTTGCAAGTAATTATAATTTCTACCTTTAAACTACTACAATTTTTAATATCAATACGCAATAAATTTAAGATTTTGAGGATGGTCTAGACCTCAATTTTTTGAAGATTTGGATTTGGCCAAATTCATTTTAAATATAAACTCATTCTCGATCTCACTTTAAACAAAACTTTATGTATATAAACTGACAAAATTATTAATTGGAAAAATACTTATGTACTCAATATTAATGAGACAATTCTAGAATAACAAACGAATATTCGAATTAGATCAAGAACAAATTTTTTTTTTCTTTTTTGGAGTCTAGCATGATTCCTCCTAATTTTGACTTAATGTAATCCCAATATTTGAAAAGGGTGTGTAAGATAAATAGCTATATACCATTACCATAATCAGAAAAGAAAAAAAAAAGAAGTTGTTTTAGAATAAATCGGATGAGATTTGTAAGAAGTGCTTTGAAAGTAAGCTGAAACTTGTAGCTTTAAAAGGGCCCATGTAGACTTTTTGAAAGCATAAGACACAAGTTGGGCATCTATTACGACTGATTGGAGCCCTATTCAGTAGTTCTATCACCAACTTTTAACTTCCATAAGTCACCGTGTTTAGTCGTTTACCTTCCAATCTCATTTGTGTTTGTTATTTTCATCATTGTTTTCCCCCCCTTTTGACAACACCACTTCAACTACAAATTCTCAATTTAACCCAACAGGAATTTATTTGATTTACTTTTCATTTTATGGTCCTTTGAGTTTTGACCCTAGAGACACACATTTTCAATTAGTAAAATGGTTATTGCTTGTTCATAGAGGGATGAACCTTTTTGCACTCAAATTTAAAGATGAACTACAATATAGTCAAAAGAATTGTGTTGTAAAGAGATACAATTGTCATCCACACCAACCAAACAAGAGAAAAAAAATTCTACTTGTGATGTGATACACTCGCGTACAATGAATTTGATTCTACATAGCAAAAGCGAGTTTGACTTATAAAATTTTGAGTTGTCATGAATAATGGAGTAGGTTTAAAATTTTGACTCATAAGTAGGGGTCGAGCATAGTTTTGACAGGGGGCAAACTGGGAATAATATGAATATATGGACTACTTTGAAATTAAACTTTTTTTGGCTGTATTATTTAAAATTTTCCATTTTGGAAAGGACTAGGCGACTCCGGCCCTGCCTATAAGTAAATACGAGAAGAGCTTTTTAATTCATTTTTTTGGTTTTGAAAAGCTGTTTTTTGAGTTTTAAGCTTTCTGGGAAGTGTTTTCTTTTTTCGATTAGATATTAAAATATCCAATTTCAAAGGATATTGTCCTATTTCAATCAACAAATAATATATATTTTTTAAGCTATACTTGATCACTAAATAATCAACAAAATTTTACTAAAATTTGTACTAATAAGAAAACTAAATGTAGCTCTAGAGTAAAGAAAACCTTGTTCATATATTTCGAAATTCATCAAAAAGTTATTTTAGAAATTTGGTTTTAACAAAATCCACTATATATATTTTATTTAAAATTAAAGATACCTCCACGTTTATTTGTAACATTTGTAAATATTGGCCCTCCTCAATATTTTACCCACTCGGGGTGAGTCACTTGAGTCAAAAGTACAGGGGATGACTTTAAGTTGAAAATTTTTATGAAATTTTAGTATTAAATAACTTCATATTATTTTAAAAATTAATATAAATCATCTTTAAATCAATATATTCATTATCCTCTCCTACGGTAAGTAGATTCTTTTAGATTATTAAAATTATATTACCATTTTTATTCTTTTATCATTGATTTTATTAAAAAAATTCAAAAGAAGTTGACTAGCAATGAAGAATTCAATAGTAGGGGGGCTAGTGAAAATTAAAAATTTGAGAGGGTTTTTTTAGTTAAAACAGAAATTCAAGGACCTGTGAAGGTTTAGGAATTGGATTTTCAGAAATCACCCTAAACTCACCTGTAGTCTTAAATCTATTACAAACGTCCCTTATTATTAATGTATTCTTGTATATTTTTTAAGCTTATTTTACTCTTTTATTTTTTTTCTTTTAATAGAAGTTGACTAATGAGAAAGATTGCAAACGGTAGGGAGGTTAGTAAAAATTTTAAAATTAGAGCGAGTTTGTTTGGATGAAAACAAAAATCACAAGAAAGAAACTTCTCTGATTTTTATAACATAGAAGTCTCTTTCAAAATGATATTAAGTTAAGCTCAAGGTAGTCGATAATATTAGCCTTTTTATATAAACATTATAACCTCCTTTGTTATTTACTATCAACTCTTTATTCACTTTTGGTTTGCATCAGGGACGGATTTAGATAGTGGCCAAGGTGGCCATAGCCCCTACAAAATTTTAAAAAAAAAAATCTAAGTTTTATATTAATTTTTATCTGGTCCAAAATTTATATTATATCTTAATGGTCCCCCCTTTTTTGATTTTCAGCCCGGCTCCTCCAAACGATGATGTCTAGATCCGCCCTTGGTTTGCATGTTTCATGTCCCTTGCAATAAGCATATTCTATTAAATCCTAAAACATTTTATTACCATTTTTGATCTCTCATGTTCTTTTAATAAAGAGATAAGTACAAACATAATCAATTTCCAAAGAATATTTAAAAAATAGTAAACTTTTTTTTTAGGTCTAAAGGGCTAAATTTTTGTTATTTCTCATTATTAAAAGCAATTTTAAGCTTTTTTTTCATTCCAGCTTCATTGGATAATTAAAAAAAACCTACAATTTTTAAAACAGCTCATGAATTTTGGTTATTTCTTATCATTTTTGTTTAATAGAAGTTGATTCCGAAGGAGATTTTAAGCCATAGGAGGGGTTAGAAAAATTTGGAAATGAGAGAGGGTTTGTTTGCTCCAAAAGCAAAATTACTAAGAAAAACAAGCAAGTTGACTTAGGATGGAGACCTCTAGCAATGGCGGTAAATGAAAATTTTAAAACTAGAGAGGGTTTTTGGGTCATAAGTTTAAAAACAAAATGACGTATTAGTTGACTGAACATGGTGATTTTCAGAGAAGGGGATTAATTAAAATTTTAAAATACGAGAGGGCCTTTTAAAAACTAAAATTACAAAGAAGGACATGTATGGACACGACGGATGCTTTAGAAGTGAGAATATCAATCCAGAAAGCAAAGTTTTTTTTGAAAAATTGAGAAAATAGATACAATTAGGGGGTCTTATAAAAATTTAGACACATAGTGAAAAATTTTTATGCCATAGACACTTTCTTGACAAAAAGACTCAAATACCCTTGTATAATCAATTTTTTCTCAAATCCTGCCTAATTCCCTCTTCAGACAAAATTAAAGAAATTCAGTAAACGAAACTAAGAACAAAGAAATCAGTTATAGATCTATACACTTCACTGTCCGAAACAGCCTCAACAACTGAAGGTGAGCAAATCTGATAAGAACAATTTCCTTAATCTCTCTCTAAATGGCATGAAAATTTCATTAGGTTGTAATGTTTTCGTTTTTTATCATTTTGGTAACTGTCAACCGCATTATGTAACTTAAATATAGGATATGTATGTGAACTAAGGTTAGAGATAGTACCGTTTTTATGAAAATTTGCTGAAAATTGGCATTCGTTTTGAGAAAATCTGGTATCGCTGTCAACGGATGAAGAAGATGAGATTTGTCGAGCGTCGTCGAGTGTCGAGCGGTTTTGTCAGATCGAATCTCAACATGGAGGATGGTAGTGTCGAGTGTCTAGGCGTCGTATCGATTCTAGGTTCGAGTGTCGAGGGTTCGAGTTTCGTCGAGCATCTAGTGGCATGACAAACTGGACGAAAGCCGGATGCAAATTTCGTCGAGTTCGTGTGTCGAGTGTCGAGCTTCGAGTTTTCATCCAGCATGTCGAGTGTCGGATACATGAAAACCGACGTGTAGCCATGTATGTCGAGTATCTTGGAGAGTCGTTGGTCGAACGTCAAGACTCGTGTGTCGAGCGTTTGAGTTTGTGTGTCGAGCTGAGTGCCGAATGTGACGAGTGTCGGATGCAAAGATCGTCGAATTCGTGTGTCAAGTGTCGAGTATCATTTGTCGAGTGTCGAGTGTCGATGTTTCTCGTCGAGTGTCGTCGAGCGTTTGGGCAAAACATTCGTTTTTGGTACTTTTGTAAGCAATTTCGTAATTATCTTTTGTCCACGGACCTTATATGGTATGTCTCTATCATGCAAGAAATGAAAACTTTACGTATATTTATTGTATACAATGGAGCTTAGACTGTGCAAGAAAACGGTGGTTATTGGTACACTGGTGGGATGGGGAAGCCATTGATAATTCGTAGGTGTGCTACCTATAATGAGTTGGTTGACTGTATTAGTACTAAAATGGGTTGGGATCTTCGTAAGTATAACATAAATTTAGAGGTTCAATTTGCTTGTAAGGGTGTTCTGCCAATACCGATTTGTATTGAGACTGACGACGATGTTTGTTTTTTTTATACAACATTGTTTGGAGGACCAACAGTCATATACATGGAGCACACTCGCCTCCACTATACTGTAAAAATATATACAACCGGAAAATATGAGAAAAATGTATGTGCTAATACAACCGAAAAAAGATGTATTTACAAGTTTTCATACAACTATACATGAAAACCATGTGTGACTATACAAAAAATGTCACTATACAATAATGTGTAAATATCCAGAAACTATCAACCAAAAAAAAAAGTGTAACTAAACATAATATATACAATGCAAGGTGATCTCATGGTACAATCGTGCTCGAATGCTGCTCAACCTTCGCTGAATCAACGTCGTCATGGCCAATGGTGGTCGTAACATCCGCTGACACATCATCAGCAGTCCTAGTATTGGCTGCAACATCAGCAGGCATAAGATCAGCAGGCACTGTGAAGGCCCCAACCTCGGACGGCGTCGTGGCGGCCTCCTGTGTTTGTGGATAAAGGCGATTGACCCAAAGGTATATCGCCATTCTCTCCTGCAGGCATTCATCTGTGAATGCCTTAATCTCTGTCAGTGGGACACCCCCCATTAGGAACTCGATGTACTTCAAGCAGTACACGCCACATGCTCCTCCCCCAGGCTCCTGCTGTAGCACCTGGCCCTCATCCTCGATGTGCATAATGTCGAATGGGGTTGCGGATAGTCAGGAATACCGTAAACATCCATTGACACCATACGGGATATTAGCTCGGCCAAGCACCGGACTATCTGTATGACTGTGTCTGTGAAAGTATGCCCAACAGCTGAGTCGTATATGGTAATGTGACGGCGATTCAATTCCACCTCAGCTACCACCCAATGATTGTCACTGATGTTAACAGGGAGATAGAGCTGAAAAGGAAATTGACAACATAGAAATCAATCACAACATTTCAAATAAAATGGCACATACTAACTCTGTGAATATAAATGTTCTCACCTTATCTACTTCGACCCATTGTATTGTAACGAGGGGCAACTGTCCCAGGACAAACTAGACTAAGTCCTCCTCGTGCACCCAGTTAATGTCATCTAGTCTATCCGAGTATTATCAACATGCGCACTAATATCATCACTACCATCATCCAATCCCTCAACATCATTCTCCATACGAATTGTGCAATCATCATTGTATTCGTCAACATGCGCACTAACATCATCACTACCATCATCATTATCTTCGTAATCTTCATCACCTACCATTGTCATCATTAACATCATCACTATTACCTAGACTCTCAAACTCTCTAATACTGTCAAGATGACGTACCAATCTCGATGGCATTGACGGAGGCACCCCTTATTTATTTTCAAATTAACACCCCAACCCCAACTGACACATGCCCTGCATGCCCTGAACACTACTCAAACTCAATGCCAATATCATCATTCAATTGTGGTTGTGCACAAACAGGAGTAAACTCACTTAATTGGTTGCTTCCACTTGTTGAACAAGATAAAGAGGGATGAGAAGATCTTTGTCGCCTACGTACTGCATCAGATCCTGACCTCTGTCTTTGCTTCTCCCTATCTTTAAGTTTGACAACTAATGGTGTATAAGATTGTTGGTCCTCCAAACAATATTATATAAAAAAACAAACATCGTCGTCAGTCTCAATACGAATCGGTATTGGCAGAACACCCTTACAAATAAATTGAACCTCTAAACTCATTTTATTCTTATGAAGATCCCAACCCATTTTAGTACTAATACAGTCAACCAACTTATTATAGGTAGCACACCTATGAATTATCAATAGCTTCCCGTCCCACCGGTATACAAATAACTACCGTTTTCTTGCACTGTCTAAGAACTATTGTATACGATAAGTATGCATAAAGTTTCTATTTCATGCATGATTGAGACATATTATATAAGGTCCGTGGACAAAATATAATTACGAAATTGCTTACAAAAGTCACAAAAACGAATGTTCCCCCCAAACGCTCGACGACACTCGACGAGAAACCTCGACACTCGACAGACGAAGTTGACGATCTTTGCATCCGACACTCATCATGTTCGGCACTCAGCTCGACGCACAAACTCAAACACTTGACACACGAATCTTGACGCTCAACCAACGACTCTCCAGGATACTCGACATACATGGCTACACGTCGGTTTTCACGTATCCGACACTCGACATGCCGGATGAAAACTCGAAGCTCGACACTCGACACACGAACTCGATGAAATTTGCATCCGGCTTTCGTCCAGTTCGTCACGCCACTATATGTTCGACAAAACTCGAACCCTCGACACTCGAACCTAGAATCGACACGACGCCTAGACACTCGACACTACTGTCCTACATGTCGAGATTCGATCCGACAAAACCGCTCGACACTCGACGACGCTCGACAAATCTCGTCTTCTTCATCCGTCGATAGCGATACCAGATTTTCTTATAACGAATGCTAATTTCTAACAAATTTTCACAAAAACGACACTATCTCTAACCTTAGTTCACATACATATCCCATATTTAAGCTATATAATGCGGTTGACAGTTACCAAAACTATAAAAAACGAAAATATTACAACCTAATGAAATTTTCATGCTATTTAGAGAGAGATTAAGGAAAATTATTCTTATGTTATTTGCTCAGTTTTAGCTGTTGAGGTTATTTCGGACAGTGAAGTATATGAATCTGTGACTGTTTTCTTTGTCTTTGCTTTGTTTACTGACTTTCTTTAATTTTGTCCGAAAAAAAATAAGAAAGATTTAGAAAAAAATTGATTATACAAGAATATTTGATTTTTTATCAAAAAAGTATCTATGATATAAAAATTTCGCTAAATATGTTTAAATTTTAACAACACCCCCTGATTATGTCTATTTTCTTAATTTTCCCAAGTTTTTTTCTTCAAAATATTTTTCTTCACTTTGGTCCAACACCTGACGGACGCTCTCTTCTTCTCTCTTTTTCTTCTTCAAATTTTCTCTCTTTAGAGAAAATCGAAGAAAAATACCGCCACCCAACTTTTCCCAGGTGCTCCCTCTCTTTCAATCTCCCTTTTTTTGGTTCCATTCACGTAATTTTTTCATACTCCGATCATTGAAGAGAAATTTTATTTTTTTAGGATATGAATTGCTAGTCCGGTTTAAGCTCAAAACAGGTTTTTTATCTTTTTTTTAATGGAAAAAGAAAAACAAGCAAAAAGGGTTGTTCTTATTTTCATGTTTTGATAATATTTTCCATTGACGAATGAATGGGGTTTGAGATTGCTCGAGTTTTGTCTCAAAATTCTTATTTTTTTCGTCAATTGATTAATTTTTTTAGAATTTTTTATACCTGCGTATCTAGATATTCATCTGGGTGTTTACGATTCTCTTGTTTCTGGGTTGCGAAAGCTCGAACTTCCTTTTTTTTCTCAGAAAAAAAAAGTAATTTTCCGGTGAAACAAACAGAACCCATGTCTTTTTTTTATGGTTTTTGCAGCCTCTTTATTTTAAATAAGTTTATGGAATATTAGTTTGCCCAAAAGAAAAGCAACCCAGATAAGCTTACGCAGGAATAATGTATAATTATGGAATTTTTCTGGGGCCTTTAGTAAGTCAATGACTTTTTTGAGGTTTACATGCTATGAGAATTGTTATTTTTGACTCAAAGTGATGGAGTGTGGCTCTATTTGGATTCGGAAACTCGATGAAGCAAGGTAGTTTTAAGTGGCTTGAGCTAATTGTTAATCTCTGTGAAAGAATGAAATGTCAGTAACTTGTAAGTTTATTATGATAATTGTTTGGATTCTAGCGTGCTGGTTGAACAAACTAATGCTATGATTTGAATCCAGTAAATGGTTTAGTGCTCCAGTTCTTTTGGCTGAAATGCCACTAAGCTCAGCAGATTACATGAAGTATATTTATCAACATAAGGAGATTTCAGGTGTTTTTAATGCGGTTTGATGTATGTGGTGTCAAAGAGAGGGAAAGGAGAAATGTTAGACTTTGCATGTTTGCCAGACGTTGATTACTCACAGCAATTTTTTCTAGAAAACCTTACTATATCATTAACTGGGAAGAATAAGCCAGATATGTGTGGTACTTTTATTTTTCTTTCTTTTCTAGTTTGATATTGTGGATGATTTGGCAAAGCTGATCCATGGCCCCACTTACACACATTGATAGATGATTATTGGGGAGGTTAGGTCTCTTTGTTTATCGTTTTGGCGGGGGCTTGGCTGGGCATTGAGTACAAATTGCATTATGAGGGTGTGCTTGGTTTAGTTGTTCATAATTTAGTTTTTGTGCTGAATGGTTGTGTACTATTGTTATATGTATTTTGTTTTTTTAATATGCATAAATTATGTATTTGGGAATATTTAGAAGTTATTTGCTGTTATGTAGAGAATTTTATTCAGTTTAATTTGACCCATCTTTGTCACCTTAATGGAAAATCCTTTCCTTTCCCCCTCTTTACTGGTTTATTTTGTGATGGCCATTTGATTTTGTTGCAGGGATTTTGAACTTCTTTTTTTTTCACTTATTTTTTCATTGAAGTTAGAATTCAGTGGATACCAATAATTGGAGGCCTACCCCTCAAGGTGGAGAACCTGTCATGGACACTGGTAATTGGAGAACCCAGTTGCAGCCTGATTCGCGGCAAAGAATTGTCAACAAGATGTAAGAATCTCCTTATCATATTCTGTTTTAAATCTTGCAATTTTTCTTAGAGGAGTTTTATTTTTTATAAGCATTTGCGGTAATGGTAATGATAACTGAAGTTCTTAAAATAAACAAAAGAAGAAGAAGAAATAAATAAATAAAAGTTAGAGATTAGTCACTAGCAGATGGGGGTATGTTTTGTTGATTAAAAATATGAAGCCTGAGTTGAAATTCGCCTGATAGGGCAGCTTTCATGCATTATCACTTTGTTTTATTTGACTACCTTTGATCATTTCAAATAAAATATGTTACTAAATGAAAAGACATCCTCGTTTAAATTGTTGTAGTTTGGACTGGTAGTTTGGACTGGTTTATGGGCTTTGGAGTACCAATGAGAACTGAGCCGTTCAAGCAAAACCATGCATTAAGAACTAAAGAGGTTGCCTGCATAGTTGTTTCCTGTACTTACTTTTTACTTGTATTGTGTTAAGGTGGAAATAAGGGGCGGCTTTAGTGAAAGAGTAACATAAGAATTGAAGATAATATTAGAATTGGTCATCAGCCAAAAGAAAAATTTAAGGCACTAAGATCATTCTTTCAAGCATCAGTAGACATGTGCCTTCTTCAAAATATGAAAGTGTAAACAGTTTCAAGCTGCTGTACACACACACACAAATTCCTATGGAAATTTATGGTTAGTGTATGCATGGTATGTTCATCAAAATTCATTCATGACTCTAGTGTTACAATTTTATTATGCTTCTTTTGGTAGAACTTGCTCAGTTAGTAATTCACTTATTGTGTTTTTTTTTTTTTTTTAATAGAATGGACACATTGAAGAGGCATCTTCCTTTTTCCGGACAAGAGGGTTTATATGAACTCAAGAAAATTGCTGGCAGGTTTGAGGAAAAGATATATATTGATGCCATAAGTCAGGTAAATTTAAATCATGGACCTGTAGTTTTTCTTGAATCTATATATAAATACCTACTTTCATATATATGCACTATATTTGCATGGCTAGCCGATAGTGTTTCTTCTTTCCAAAGTTTCATATTTTTTTTTTTAATTTACAAATTTTGTGAGCATGTACATGTCTATTAACATGAAGATGCATACACATGCTGAACTAAATAGCTAGGTACATTATAAGTGATAAGTGTGCCAGAGAAGCTCCAAATGGAAATAATAATAATAATAATAATAAATAAATAAATGATGGTAAATGAATAGAGAGTAGAAAGAAGAAAACATAATGTTATTGGCTTATAAAATTTATTTTATTAACATATCATGTTTTCTTGATGTTATTGTTGTTAAAACTATGCTTAAAAGAAAGAACAAGAAAATTATCAAAGGTGAAAAGGAGCTACTAGACAGAAATAACAGGTTAAAAGGTATTGAGTGAAAATTTTTCGTTTTTTGGCCTCCCTATCATAGCAGGGTAAAGTTTCAGGGGAGATTTTTAACCATGCTAAGCCTGTCAATTTTTTTTTTTTTTTAGATGTTATGCATAAATATACACAGCTTTTGCACTGTTTTGTCATTTTTTTCCTTTTGACGTTTTCAAATATTAAGTACTATGAGATTTATAATTTCATATTGATTTCAAATTTCAGTCGGATTATTTGCGGAAAATATCTCTGAAAATGCTTTCAATGGAGTCAAAGTCTCAGAATGAGATACCTAACTCTTTGCCTTCCAATGGTGCTGGGAACAGCAACAAACCCCCAGATCCAGGTAATGACATTGAAGGACAAATTTCTGTGATGTGACACCTTAGAAAAACTTAACTTTCAATTGGTCCCACCTATTATGCTTTTTGTGAAGCATTGTTGGTGATATTAATTTACACACCGCATAAATGCATGGATATTCATCTTGATTATAGTATTCCAATGAAGAGATATAATATATGATGTTTGGGCACTGGTAGGAGGTGTAAGGTGTCAGTTACAGTAAGTTCCAAATGCTCTTGGCAATGGGGAAATGGTTCTCTGACTTATCTTTATTTTATAAATTTAAGGTATGTCTTTAGACAAATCCGAACCAGAAAGTTAACCTATCAGGTGGAGTCCATAGTAGATGTTACATTAAACCAATGTGGAATGGCTTAGTACGTTAAACTTGTTTATCTTACTATAATTGATTTCTTCTTTTCTCTGTAGAATACCAGAAGAATATGTATCAATGATGAATATGGCAATATATGCAAGATCCTTGGCAATTTTTTGTGGTGTGTGCGCGTGTGCATGCGTGTGCGTGCGTGTGTGTGCGCGTGTGTGGGTGTGCGCACGCGCGTGCGCATGTGTGTGTGAAGGAGTGAGAATATAATTTTGATGAACCATAGGGGAGGTGAAATAAGTATTTCTGTTGAATAATTTTATTCTCTTTCTCCCTCCTCCCTCTTTCGCTGTCCGGTGCTGTGAATTTAATCCATCTTATATACATTTTATACCCTCGGTGTTTAAATGACTTTTCATTGATTTTTACCTGCTTACATGTTTCTTGATGATGTTTCTGTTTTTTCTTCTAAGTTGGTTTTTGTTTTGGCCTTTTCATTTTGAATAGGGTCTGGTATGCAAAATCAAGTTCGCAGCCAAGGGCAACCACTTCCTATACCATTAGCTAATCAGACTCAATCACGCCAACAGCTGTTATCCCAGAGCCTACAGAATAACATGGCATCAGCTGGAGTAACGGGTTCTTCTGGATTACCTGTCTCGAGTTTGACCCAGGCTCCTATGTCGAATGTTGTAGGCCAAAATTCCACAATGCAAAATATGCCTGGTGTTTCATAGAACACGGTTGGGAATTCAATGGGTCAAGCAGTGTCCTCCAATCTTTTTGCCACTTCCCAGAGGCATGAGAACATGAGAGCTTGGTTGCACTGGTTGATATTTGATCAAGAATAGTAATTGTTTGAAGAACTAAAGCAAAGAAGTAGTGAACTGATTTGAGTAGAGCAATACAAGAACTTCAGTGCCTAACTATTCGGAGGGCCGAATTGTAATAAAAGGACTATTTCCATTGGCTATTAGGGTGGCAATTAATGCAATGAAAATATAGCTTTTGTATCAGAACTTGTGACATAAGATTGGGAATGATACCAAAAAAAAGGATAAATATCTTGAAAGGGTTTCTTAAGCTGTTTGAGACTTTTTGGATTACAGAACTTAAGAACAAAATCATGACAGATTGTGTATCAAAAGCGGTCAATATCTTAAAGTGTTATAACTTGTATATACCAACCTTCTAAATAAGCTTGAGAAACTAAATGTAATATAGCTTTATTCATTAATATCCTCCCCACTCCATTTGTCTTATTGCTTTGTAAATTGCAGTCTCCTTTTATCTCAATTTGTTTTGTCTCATTACTATCATTCCGGCTCTATTGTTGTTCTCTCACGTAATGTTGTCTATTTCCTTTTATGAGTGACACAATACAACTCTGTACAGTAATGTTAATTATTCTAAAAAAGCTTTCACCTTTCGTCTAGATGTCCCATGCTTCCAAGTCTTTTTGGACAAGTAATATTATCTGCCCACTCCTTTCTTAATTACTATAAATCCAATCATACTCATGCTCATGCATGGATATATAATATGGATATTATGGCTCTCTTTTCTTCTCTTTAATTTGTCCTTTTTCTTCGTCAGAGTACACGTTGCTCCTTCAATAATTGTAACCCACTTGACTTTTTGAGTTGAACTTCCAATTCAAAGCGACTAATATGATCTAAGATTCTAAGAATCTCTCAGTTACATCCAAAAACCAATATTTAATTAACTTAGGTCTTCCCTCATCTTCATTTTCTTCAAATTTCATCTTTTTCTCTCTTTCGATTTGATTAAACGTACGTGAAAACTACCGCATGCCGACCATTTAAAATCAATCCACATTATTTGAGATGTAAATTTTAGATATATAATATATAGAATTACTCTTACACGGAGGATATTAGGATACATCATTATTCCACTTAACTTACGTTTGAACGACTTTTTGCAATTTCAGCATCTCTGGATTCCACAAGCCAGACATATCAATCTTACAGATGGGGATGATTGGCAATAAGAAGTCTATCAAAAAGTAATCGCCATGTCCCTTGGATGAAGTTTATATAAGAAATAATTACGCGGAAGAACATATTGACTATCGATATTCATAATTAGAGAATTTTAATCACACACATAAAGAGACAGCATATTTAACCTAGTTTGATTTTAGTTGCCTAAATGAAATGAAATGAAATGTATTTACTTGAATTAAATAAAATGTACCAGAAAATTGTTACTCAATCGCAGCAGTTTTAGATAATCCTAATTTCTATGTTCTCTTGCAACTTGTTATACTAAAATGTTAATTTTGAGCATTTACTTGAAACTCGTTTGGTTACGAATTTAAATTTTTGTTTCGATAATCTATGTTTCCAAATGAAATTAATGTTATATATCTTTCATAAAAAAAAGAAAGATAAAGATTAATTCGAATGCACTAAAAAAGAAAAAAGTAGAAAGAATATGAGAGAGAACGAGAAAATAATAATTTTTTCTTCCTTGAATTTGTACATTGGCTACATGATTTTTTCCATTTTCAAACTAAAGAGTTTTATAAATGTTGTAAATACAAATACGCCTAGAAAGCGTTTTTCTTGACTGCAAGGAGACCTCCAATGGCTTGAAAATATTCCTTTCCTCAAAAATAAAAGTCAGAAGAGTTGATTTCACCTGGAAATAGTAAAGACTATGTTGATGGTCCTGAGATGCAGATTATAGTCTCGCTACAGATTTTGACATTTGAAAGTGTGTCAAGGTTGCAAATAGATACAATTATTAGATGATATATGTTGGGATTTGTAGTCGGTTTCCATATTCGACTTGATTAAATTAAGTAACATGAAAAAGTATAAGGATTAGGATATTAGAGTTGTTAAATTATAAATATGATTCATACTTCTATTAAGAATGGAATATCTCTATATAGACCTATAAATAGGATTTGAGAATCAATTCTAGATATAAAAGAGGGACAAGACATAAAGGGTTAATCAAGGTAAACACTCTTGCGGGGTGTGGAAAAAGACATAGAAGAGATTGTTAAACCATACTGGGTTGAGCAAGCGAAACAAGGAATGGTTTCATCGAAAGAGACATAGAAGACAATGGCGGAACTACATAGGGACCCAAGGGGTCTTGGGCCCGTTATGAAAGTTGAAAATTTTGTCATAGTCCCCTTATTTTATATAGTCATTTTTATACTGTTTTTCCTAAAAATTCAATTAATTTTAAGTTTTACGTTATCTTTTTATTTTCTCAGCTTTTCAAATATCAAAGACTTTCATTCAACAACAATATAAGTTTATTTAATAATTTAATTAATTTTTACTATTTTATTCATTTAAGAATTTTAGATTTTTTAATTCTTATTTATTTAGTTTGACACAAATTATATATTTCTCTTTATGTTTTCTTTTATAGTCTTAAAAAATTAATCAATTGTTACTAGAGCAGTATAAATTTATAAATCTTGATGAACGATAATAACTATATCTTTTTTATAATTCTTAATAAAATTAAATATCATTAAAAATTATGTGTGAGAGATTTTTATTTTATTTCATTTAGTTATAGTCTTTTTGAACAAAACATAATATATTACAAAATAATCTTCTTCTAACAATTACAAAGAGAAATTTTGAAAGAAAATCTACCTTTTTGTTGGTATTAAGTTCAAAGAAAATTAACACTATTTATAAATTATAATTTTGAACCGTTATAATTCTAATGTCCTCTTATATTTATATACCTTTATTATTTTTTTAATAAATTCTCTTACATTAAGTTTTATCAAATAAATTATAAATGTTAAAATATTTAAGGTGCCCCTTCTCTCATAAATTCCTGGGTCTGCCACCGATAGAAGAGATGGTTAAATGACACTGGATTGAGCAAGTAAAACAAATAATAGTTTCAAGACTCTATTGTAACATGTATCGAATCGAATATTAGGTTTTATGTGTTATCCCTTGTACTTTTATAAGGTTATTATCTACTGAAATTATCTCCTCATCTGTGGATGTAGGTAATTGATATCGAATCATGGAAAATATGATATCTGTTTGTATATGTGATTTGTTTTTCAAATATTACCGATCTTGATATCATATATATTTTCACATAATTTCTCTCAATATATATAAATTGCAAATTAATGGTAGGCATTAATAGGACAAATATATTTTTGAGGATAGCAAAGTATCTGATTGCTTTCGATTTTGATAAGTATTCTTTTATAAAGCTTTTTAGAAAGTGGTTAGATTGCTTTTAGGAAAGAAAGCACTAATGAAGCTTTTCCTAAAGTGTTTTCAAGTGATTTTAAATAATTTTGAGAAAACTATAGAAAACAATTGGTATTGAATTTTCGCATGTTAATAGTATTTTTGCAAGTAATTATAATTTCCACCTTTAAACTATTACAATTTTTAATATAAATACGTATCATATTGGGATAGCATGCAAATTGATCTTTATTCCAAGCTTATCATATCTCAGTTGGACAAGTTTAAAGTAATAAATATATGATTCCGAGGATGGTCTAGATCTCAATTTTTTTGAAGATTTGGATTTGGGCAAATTCTTTTTAAATATAAACTCATTCTCAAGCTCACTTTAAATAAAACTTTATGTATATAAACTAACAAAATTATTAATTGGATAAACACTTATGTACTCAATATTAATTAGACAATTCTAGAATAACAAAAGAATATTCGAAGTAGATCAAGAACAAAAAAAAATTCTTTTTTGGAGTCTAACACGATTCGTCCTAAATTTGACTTAATGTAATCCCAATATTTGAAAAGGGTGTGCACGGTAAATAGCTATATGCCATTACCATAATCAAAAAAGAAAAAAAAAAGTTGTTTTTAGAATAAATGGGATGATATTTGTAATAAGTGCTTTGAAAAGTAAGCTGAAACTTGTAGCTTTAAAAGCATAAGACACAAGTTGGGCATCTATTACGACCGATTGGAGCCCTAATCAGTAGTTCTGTCACCAACTTTAACTTCCATAAGTCACCATTTTTACTCGTTTACCTTCCAATCTCATTTGTGTTTGTTATTTTAATCATTGTTTTTATCCCCACCTTGACAACACCACTTCAACTACAAACTCTCAATTTAACCCAACAGGAATTTATTTGACTTACTTTTCATTTTATGGTCTTTTGAGTTTTGACCCTAGAGACACATATTTTCAATTAGTAAAATGGTTATTGCTTGTTCATATAGGGACGAACCCTTTTGCACTCAAATTTAAAGATGAAGTACAAGATAGTCAAAAGAATTGTGTTGTAAAGAGATGCAACTGTCATCCACACCAACCAAACAAGAGAAAAAAATTCTACTTTTGATGTGATACACTCGCATACAATGAATTTGAATTGATTACAAAAGTTATTCTATTAGAAAATGTTACATTCTACGTAGTAAAAGCGAGTTTGACTTATAAAATTTTGAATTGTCGTGAATAATGGAGTAGGTTTAAAATTTTGACTTATAAGTAGGGGCCGAGCTGAGATTTCACAGGGGGCAAACTGGCAAAAATATGAATATACGGACTATTGAAAGCAAACCTTTTTGTTTTGTATATTATTTACAAATCTTCCTTTTTGGAAAGGACTAGGCGGCTCCACCCCTGCCTATAAGTAAATACGAGAACAGCTTTTTAATTCATTTTTTTGGTTTTGAAAAGCTATTTTTTTATTTTTAAACTTTGTGGGAAGTGTTTTTTTTTTTCAATTACGTATTAAAATATCCAATTTCACTTTGTATTATCTTGTAAAAGATATAATCTTATTTCAATCGGCAAATAATATATATATTTTAAGCTATATTTGATCCCTAAATAATCAACAAACTTTTACTAAAACTTGTACTAATAAGAAAACTAAATGTAGCTCTAGAGTAAAGAAAAACTAGTTCATATATTTCGAAATTCAACAAAAACTTATTTTAGAAATTTTGTTTTAAAAATCCACTATATATATTTTATTTAAAATTAAAGATACCTCCACATTTATTGTGTAACATTTGTAAATATTGGACCTCCTCAAAATTTTACCTACTTGAGGTGAACCACTTGACTCAAAAGAACAGGGGATGAATTTAAGTTGAAAAATTTTATGAAATTTTAGTATTAAATAACTTCATAATATTTTTAAAATTAATATAAATAATCTTTAAATCAATATATTCATTATCCTCTCCTACGGTAGGTAGATTCTTTTAAATTATTAAAGTTTTATTACCATTTTATTCCTTCATCGTTGCTTTTATTAAAAAATTCAAAAGAAGTTGACTAGCAATGAAGAATTCAATAGTAGGGGGGCCAGTGAAGATTAAAAATTTGAGAGGGTTTATTGTAAAAGAAAAAAAATTCCAAGGAACGTCGTCAAAGTTTAAGAATTACACAACGTCCTCTGATGTTTCAGACATGTTCTTAAAGTGACTTATAGTCTTGAATATATTACAAACCTCCCTTATTATTAATGTATTCTTGTACATTTTTTAAGCTTATTTTACTCTTTTATTTTTTTTCTTTTAATAGAAGTTGACTGACGCGGGAGATTACAAACGGTAGGGAGGTTAGTAAAAATTTTAAAATTAGAGCGAGTTTGTTTGGATGAAAACAAAAATCACAAGAAAGAAACTTCTTTAATTTTTATAACATAGAAGTCTCTTTCACAATGATATTAAGTTAAGCTCAGGGTAGTCAATAATATTAGCCTTTAAAGAGTTATTTATATAAACATTATATGCTCCTTTGTTATTTACCACCAACTCTTTTATTGACTCTTGGTTTGCATCAAGGACCGATTTATACAGTGGCCAAGGTGGCCATAGCCCCCACAAAATTATTAAAAAAAATCCTAAGTTTTATATTAATTTTTCTTGGTCTAAAATTTATATTTTATCATTAATGGTCCCCCTTTTTTTTTTTATTTTTCCGCCTGGCTACTCCAAACTGTGATGTCTAGATCCGCCCTTGGTTTGCATGTTTCATAAACCTCCCTTGCAATAAGCATATTCTATTGAATCCTAAAACATTTTATTACCGTTTTTGATCTCTCATGTTCTTTTAATAAAGAGATAAGTACAAACATAACCAATTTCAGAAGACTATTGAAAAAATAGTAAACTTTTTTTTCTAAAGGGCTAAAGGGCTAAGTTTTTGTTATTTCTTATTATTAAAAGCAATTTTAAGCTTTTTTTCCTTCCACTTTCATTAGATAATAATTAAAAAAAACCTACAATTTTTAAAACGGCTCCACAATTTTGGTTATTTCTTGTCATTTTTGTTTAATAGAAGTTGATTCCCATGGAGATTTTAAGCCGTAGGATGGGTTAGAAAAATTTTAAAATTAGAGAGGGTTTGCGTGATACAAAAGCAAAATTACTAAAACAACACAAGCAAGTTGACTGCGGATGGGGACTTCGAGCGATGGCGGTTAATGAAAATTTTAAAACTAGAGAGGGTTTTTGTGTTATTTAATTAAAATCTAAAAACAAAGCTCCGTTGAATGGGATTAATTAAAATTTTAAAACAAGATAGGGCCGTTTGGATGTAAAACTAAAGTTACCAAGAAGGACATGTATGGCACGACAGATGCTTTATAAACGAGAATATCAATCCAGAAAGCAAAATATTTTTCTTCAAAATATTTTTCTTCACTTTGGTCCAACACCTGACGGACGCTCTCTTCTTCTCTCTTTTTCTTCTTCAAATTTTCTCTCTTTAGAGAAAATCGAAGAAAAATACCGCCACCCAACTTGTCCCAGGTGCTCCCTCTCTTTCAATCTCCCTTTTTTTGGGTTTCATTCACGGAATTTTTTCATACTCCGATCATTGAAGAGAAAATTTTAATTTTTTAGGATATGAATTGCTAGTCCAGTTTAAGCTCAATACAGGTTTTTTTATCTTTTTTTTTTAATGGAAAAAGAAAAAACAAGCAAAAAGGGTTGTTTTTATTTTCATGTTTTGATAATTTTTTTTTTCCATTGACGAATGAATCGGGTTTGAGATTGCTCGAGTTTTGTCTCAAAATTCTTATTTTTTTTCGTTAATTGATTAATTTTTTTAGAATTTTTTTATACCTGGGTATCTAGATATCCATCTGGGTGTTGACGATTCTCTTGTTTCTGAGTTGCGAAAGCTCGAACTTCCTTTTTTCTCTCAGAAAAAAAAAAGTAAGTTTCCGGTAAAAGAAATAGAACACATGTCTTTTTTTTTTTTTTTTTGGTTTTTGCAGCCTCTTTATTTTAAATAAGTTTATGGAATATTAGTTTGCCCAAAAGAAAAGCAACCCAGATAAGTTTGCGCAGGAATAATGTATAATTATGGAATTTTTCTGGGGCCTTTAGTAAGTCAATGACTTTTTTCAGTTTTACATGCTATGAGAATTGTTATTTTTGAGTAAAAGTGATATTATGATAATTGCTTGGATTCTAGCGTGCTGGTTGAACAAACTAATGCTATGATTTGAATCCAGTAAAGGGTTTAGTGCTTCAGTTCTTTTGGCTGAAATGCCACTAAGCTCAGCAGATTACATGAAGTATATTTATCAACATAAGGAGATTTCAGGTGTTTTTAATGCGGTTTGATGTATGTGGTGTCAAAGAGAGGGAAAGGAGAAATGTTAGACTTTGCATGTTTGCCAGACGTTGATTACTCACGGCAATTTTTTCTAGAAAACCTTGGGATATCATTAACTGGGAAGAATAAGCCAGATATGTGTGGTACTTTTATTTTTCTTTCTTTTCTAGTTTGATATTGTGAATGATTTGGCAAAGCTGATCCATGGCCCCACTTACCCACATTGATAGATGATGATTGGGGAGGTTAGGTCTCTTTGTTTATCTTTTTGGCGGGGGCTTGGCTGGGCATTGAGCGCAAATTGCATTATGAGGGTGTGCTTGGTTTAGTTGTTCATAATTTAGTTTTTGTACTGAATGGTTGTGGTACTATTGTTATATGTAATTTGTTTTTTCAGTGTGCATAGATTATGTATTTGGGAATATTTAGAAGTTATTTGCTGTTATGTAGAGAATTTTATTCAATGTAATTTGACTCATCTTTGTCACCTTAATGGAAAATCCTTTGCTTTCCCCCCTCTTTACTGGTTTATTTTGTAATGACATTTGATTTTGTTGCAGGGATTTTGAACTTCTTTTTTTTTTTCACTTATTTTTTCATTGAAGTTAGAATTCAATGGATACCAATAATTGGAGGTCTACTCCTCAAGGTGGAGAACCTGTCATGGACACTGGTGATTGGAGAACCCAGTTGCAGCCTGATTCGCGACAAAGAATTGTCAACAAGATGTAAGAATCTCCTTATCATATTCTGTTTTAAATCTTGCAATTTTTCTTAGAGAAGTTTTATTTTTTATAAGCATTTGTGGTAATGTTAATGATAACTGAAGTTCTTAAAATGAACAAAGGAAGAAGAAATAAATAAATGAATAAAAGTTAGAGGTTAGTTACTAGCAGATGGGGGTAGGTTTTGTTGATTAAAAATATAAAGCCTGAGTTGAAGTTCGCCTGATAGGGCAGATTTCATGCATTATCACTTTGTTTTATTTGACTACCTTTGATCATTTCAAATAAAATATGTTACTATATGAAGAGACATCCTTGTTTAAATTGTTGTAGTTTGGACTGGTGTATGGGCTTTGGAGTACCAATGAGAACTGAGCTGTTCAAGCAAAACCATGCATTAAGAACAAAAGAGGTCGCCTGCATAGTTGTTTCCTGTACTTACTTTTTACTTGTATTGTGTTAAGATGGAAATAAGGGGTGGCTTTAGCGAAAGAGTAACATAAGAATTGAAGATAATATTAGAATTGGTCATCAGCCAAAATTAAATTTAAGTCATTATTTAAATGGCGCATCATAAACCAGATTCTGATACATAATTATCTTCTTGCACGGAGTTATTTTTTGGAATTATGAAGTCTCATATGATGACAAATGCTCGCTGAAATCATTGCTAATATCATTCTTTCAAGCATCGGTAGACAAGTGCCTTCTTTAAAATATGAAAGTGTAAACAGTTACAAGCTGCTGTATATATCTACACACACACACACACACACACACACACACACACAAAAATTCCTATGGAAATTTATGGTTAGTTTATGCTTGGCATGTTCATCAAAATTGATTCATGACTCTAGTGTTACAATTTTATTATGCTTTACTAATTAAGGTTCTTTTGGTAGAACTTGCTCAGTTAGTAATTCACTTAATGTATTTTTTTGAATAGAATGGACACGTTAAAGAGGCATCTTCCTTTTTCCGGCCAAGAGGGTTTAAATGAACTCAAGAAAATTGCTGGCAGGTTTGAGGAAAAGATTTATACTGCTGCCACAAGTCAGGTAAATTTAAATCATGAACCTGTAGTTTTTCTTGAATCTTTACATAAATACCTACGTTCATTTATATGCACTATATTTGCATGGCTTGCCGATAGTGTTTCTTCCTTCCAAAGTTTCATATTCTTTTCTTTTTTTTTTTTTTCTTATTTACAAATTTTGTGAGCATGTACATGTCTATTAACATGAAGAAGCATACATATGTTGAACTAAATAGCTAGGTACATGATAAGTGATAAGTATGCCAGGGAAGCTCCAAATGGAAATAATAATAATAATAAAAATAAATAAATAAATGAAGGTAAATGAATAAAGAGTGAAAAAAAAAAAACATAATGTTATTGGCTTATAAAATTTATTTTATTAACATGTCATGTTTTCTATATGTTATTGTTGTTAAAACTATGCTTAAAAGAAAGGATAAGAAAATTATCAAAGGTGAAAAGTAGCTACTAGACAGAAATAACAGGTTAAAAGGTATTAAGTGAAAATTTTTCCTTTCTTGGCATCCCTATCATAGCAGGGTAGAGTTTCAGGGGAGATTTTTAACCATGCTAAGCCTGTCAAAAAAAATTTTTTTTGGCCCTTTTAGATGGTATGCATAAATATACACAGCTTTTGCACTGTTTTGTCATTTTTTTCCTGTTGATATTTTCAAATATTAAGTACTATGAGATTTATAATTTCATATTGATTTCAAATTTCAGTCGGATTATTTGCGGAAAATATCTCTGAAAATGCTTTCAATGGAATCAAAGTCTCAGAATGCAATACCTAACTCTTTGCCATCCAATGGTGCTGGGAACAGCAACAAAGCCCCAGATCCAGGTAATAACATTGAAGGACAAATTTCTTTGATGTGACACCTTAGAAAAACTTTACTTCCAATTGGACCCACCTATTATGCTTTTTGTTAAGCATTATTGGTGATATTGATTTACACACTGCATAAATGCATGAATATTCATCTTGATTATAGTGTTCCAATGAAGAGATATAATATATGATGTTTGGGCACTGGTACGAGGTGTAAGGTGTCAGTTACAGTAAGTTCCAAATGCTCTTGGCAATGGTGAAATGGTTCTCTGACTTATCTTTATTTTATAAATCTAAAGTATGTCTTTAGAAAAATCTAAACCAGAAAGTTAACCTGTCAGGTGGAGTCCATAGTAGATGTTAAATTAAACCAATGTGGAATGGTTTAGTACGTTAAACTTGTTTATCTTACTATAATTGATTTCTTCTTCTCTCTGTGGAATACCAGAAGAATATGTATCAATGATGAATATGGCAATATATGCAAGATCCTTTTCAATTTTGTGTGTGTGTGTGTTTGTATTCGCTAGCTTCCACGCCAGGAGGAGTGAGAATATAATCTTGATGAACCATAGGGGAGGTAAAATAAGTATTTCTGTTGAATAATTTTATTCTCTTTCTCTCTCCTCCCTCTTTCGCTGTCCATTGCTGTGAATTTAATCCATCTTATATACATTTTATCCCCTTGGTGTTTAAATGACTTTTCATTGATTTTTACCTGCTTACATGTTTCTTGATGATGTTTCTGTTTTTTCCTCTAAGTTGGTTTTTGTTTTGGCCTTTTCATTTTGAATAGGGTCTGGTATGCACAATCAAGTTCCCAGCCAAGGGCAACCACTTCCTATACCATTAGCTAATCAGACTCAATCACGCCAACAGCTGTTATCCCAGAGCCTACAGAATAACATGGCATCAGTTGGAGTAACGGGTTCTTCTGCATTACCATCCGCTCTTCCTCCTGTCTCTAGTTTGAGCCAGGCTCCTATGTCGAATGTTGTAGGCCAAAATTCCACCATGCAAAATATGCCTGGTGTTTCACAGACCACGGTTGGGAATTCAATGGGTCAAGCAGTGTCCTCCAACCTTTTTGCCTCTTCCCAGAGGCAAATGCCGACAAGGCAATCGGTTCTCCCCCAACAGCAACAACAACAATCCCAGAATCCACAACAGTATATGTACCAGCAGCAGCAGCAGCAGCAGCTTCAGCAACAATATCTTAAGCAGAAACTCCAGCAAGGAAATCTCTCACACACTCTAATGCCTCACATGCAGCAGCAGCAACAGCAGCAGCCAAATCTCTTACAGCCTAACCAGTTGCAATCTTCCCAGCAATCTGGTATGCAGACATCATCTGTTCATCAGTTGCAATCTTCTCAGCCTAACATGATGCAGTCAGGTCCTATCTCGAGTCTTCAGCAGAACCAGCAATCGCAACAGTCATCTCAATCCATGATTCAGCAGCATCCACAATCAGTCCTTAGGCCACAGCAACAGCAACAACAGTCAGCAGGTATTCATCAACAGCAGCCCCCAATGACACAGCAGCCAATGATGCCTCCACAACAGCAGCTCATGGGCCAACCATCAAATGCTGCAAACATGCAGCAGAATCAGTTGATTGGGCAACAAAATGGTGTTGGAGATATCCAACCGCAACAACAGCAGAGATTGCTTGGCCAGCAGAGTAGTCTTTCAAACCTACAGCAGCAGCAGCAGCAACAACAACAGCAACAGCAGCATCAGTTAATGGCTCAGCAAAACCTCTCAAGTATACATCATCAACAGATGGGCCCACAAAGCAATGTTTCATTACAGCCACAACAGCAGCAGCCATTGCTTGGAACTCAGTCTGGGAACTCAAACATGCAAACTAATCAACACTCCGTGCATATGCTACAACAGTCCAAGGTTCCATTACCACAACAAAGCCAGCAGAGTGCTTCTTTACTACCAAATCAAGGGCAGCAATCACAGCCACAGCAGCAATTAATGTCACAGATGCAATCACAGCCTGCACAGTTGCAACAGCAATTGGGTTTGCAACAACAGCCTAATCCACTACAACGAGATATGCAGCAAAGGCTTCAGCCATCGAATCAAGCATCAGGGTCCTTGCTTCAACCCCAGAATGTAATAGATCAGCAAAAGCAGTTATATCAATCACAAAGAGTCCTTCCGGAAACATCATCAAGTATGTTGTTTCATATCTGTTTGTCAGTTTACAACTTCCACGGCTATGCCTTTTTTGTTTTTGCTTTCTTCTTGTGTGGATTCGTGGTGCTAGCATCTCTCTGTCTGAATATTTTGCAAATCAATGTGCATTTTGGTGGATAAGATTTATATGCTTTTGTGTCTAATTAGTTGATGGTAGGATCATTCATTGGAGGGGTGCTCTAATTTGTGTTTCATTTTCATTGCTTCCTAAGGTAATAAAACATGTTTCATCTCAGTCGAATTTTTGTAAGCTCTGTAAGGAAACTGTTGCTTTAATGCCCGTCATATGCTTTCTCTGTTGCTGTCGGTCCCTGTCCCTTGGTCAAAACTTTCATATGATCCCATTATGCCCTATTCTATGGAAATTTTTGCTTTCACATTCATTTCATATGGGGTATTATTTGGCTCATTTATAATAATAATAATTTTCTTCTTTCTTAGAGAATCTTGTTAAGAGTCAGACGCATGGCTCTTCTTGTTAACGTTTTCCCTTCAAACGAGTTTGTATTTAACTTACATGTGCACAATTTTTGTAATTTTAGCATCTCTGGATTCCACAGCCCAGACAGGACATGCAAATGTAGGTGATTGGCAAGAAGAGGTCTATCAAAAGGTATTTTGTTGTGTCCCTTGGATGAAGTTTGCTTATAATACTTGGAAGAAATTAACACCTGAAACTATGAAGAATTTAACAATGTCTTGATAATTTTTTTAACTTGACAGATAAAAACTATGAAGGAGATGTATTTACCCGAATTAAATGAAATGTACCAGAAAATCACTGCTAAATTACAGCATGTAAGTAATCACTTCTTTATATTTCCTTAATGTGTAACATACTCATTAACTAGCATTTCATCTTTGCTCTGGAGGTGATTATCTATTTATCGAATTATGAGCCTTATTAGTCAACTATTCTCTCTTATTGCAGCATGATTCCCTTCCTCAACAACAAAAGTCAGACCAGCTCGAGAAGCTGAAACTTTTTAAGACCATGTTGGAGCGTATTATAGCATTCTTGCAGGTTCCCAAAAGCAGTATTTCTTTAAGTTTTAAGGAAAAGTTGAGTTCCTATGAAAAGCAGATTATAAATTTCATAAATACAAATAGGCCTAGAAAGCCGCCTTCACTGCAGCAAGGACAACTCCCCCCATCTCATATGCATTCTATGCCGCAGCAGCCACAGACACAAATGAATCAAGTTCAGTCTCATGACAATCAAATGAACCCACAGATGCAATCAATGAATATGCAAAATTCTCTGACAACAATGCCACAGAACAATATGACAAGTTTGCAGCATAATTCTATGCCTTCTATGTCAGGGGTCTCAACAGCACAGCAGAATATGTTAAATTCGTTGCAGCCGGGTTCCAATTTGGATTCAGGACAAGGAAATGCGATGAACTCATTGCATCAGGTTACTGTTGGTTCTCTACAACAAAATAATGTGAGTGGTCCCCAACAAGCAAACATTAACCCTTTGTCATCACAAAGTGGGGTAAATATGCTGCAATCAAATATGAATCCCCTCCAGTCGAACTCAAATATGCTACACAATCAGCATTTGAAACAGCAAGAGCAAATTCTTCAGACACAACAGCTTAAACAACAAATTCAACATCGTCAGATGCAGCATCAACTGATGCAGAAGCAGCAGCAGCAGCAGCAGATAATGCAGCAGCAACAGCACCAGCAACAGCAACAGCAGCAGCAGCAGCAACAGCAACAGCAGATGCACCAGCAAGCAAAGCCGCAGCTACCTGCACAGTTGCAGACAAATCAAATGCCACAGTTGCATCAGATGAATGATGTGAATGACTTGAAAATGAGGCAGGGGATAAATGGTAAAGGGGTCTTTCAACAACACCTGTCATCAGGCCAGCGCTCAGCTTATCCTCATCAACAGTTAAAGCCAGGAGCTCCTTTTCCTATTTCTTCACCCCAACTCCTTCAGGCTGCATCCCCTCAGATGCCACAGCATTCTTCTCCGCAGGTTGACCAGCAAAATCTGCTTTCGTCGCTCACAAAAACTGGAACCCCTTTGCAATCTGCAAACTCTCCTTTTGTTGTGCCATCTCCTTCAACACCCTTGGCTCCGTCTCCTATGCCAGGGGATAATGATAAACCCATTTCTAGTATTTCCTCGCTATCAAATGCCGGAAACATTGGACATCAACAAACTTCTAATTCACAAGCAGCTGTGCCATCCCTAGCAATCGGCACTCCTGGGATATCAGCCTCACCTTTGCTTGCTGAGTTTACTGGACCAGATGGCACTCATGGTAATGCCTTGACAGCTGTTTCTGGCAAGTCAAGTATTACAGATCAGCCTCTTGAGCGCTTACTTAAAGCAGTAAGTGTAACTTATTTCTTGGCACAGCAAGTCTTTTTGGTGCTTACATTTGGTCCATTTTAATGTTTAATCACCTTAAGTTTTGGTGGCACTTAATGATTTACTTCGATATAAAAGAGGAAGAAAGAATTATTTCAATTTTAAAACTCTCAGTTGTGAATGATAAACTGTAAATGTTGTTTTCAGGTGAAATCAATGTCACCTAAAGCATTGAGTGCTTCTGTGAGTGATATTGGCTCCGTTGTGAGTATGATTGATCGAATAGCAGGATCAGCACCAGGTAATGGATCTAGAGCTGCGGTTGGTGAGGATTTGGTTGCCATGACCAAGTGTCGGCTGCAAGCTAGAAATTTCATCACGCAAGATGGAATGACTGGACCTAGGAAAATGAGGCGCTACACAAGTGCCATGCCCTTAAACGTTGTTTCATCAGCTGGAAGCATGAATGATAGTTTCAAGCAGTTGACCGGTTCGGAGATTTCTGACCTGGAGTCAACTGCTACATCTAGTATCAAAAGGCCAAGAATGGAGGTAGACTTTTAGTTTCTGATTTTAGAATAATAGCTTGATGTAAGTGGGCTATTTGTGGTTTGGTTTAGCGCAGAAATCGTTTTGTTTCTTTGCATGCTTTTTTTTAATTTTTTCTGACCCTCTTTTGTCATAGTTCCTGGTACTGCAATTGGAGTAAGTTGCCTTGAGTTAATTGGTTGACTAGTTTGAATTTGGAGATCTTCTGCCCTACTTTTTTTCCTTTTCAAAAGACTCAAGCCTATTTTTGCTAATGAAGATAATTAGCAATGTTCCCAACTGCCTCTCGATATTTTTGCTGTAAGCAACTCCTGTATGTATACATCAGAGCAATCTCATATTACATTTTCAATACAGTTGGCTCAACCTTCCTAATTGTCATCATCATTGTCATCATGCATTAAAGATCTTTTTATTGTAAGTGTTACTATCTTCATCGAGAGTTGAGCTAACTTAAGTGTCTGAAATAATTTCTGGTCAAGGTTGTGATTGAGAAGTGAGGCATGATTTATTTTGTATTTTCACACTACATAACTTATGTCACTGTACTTCTTTTTCTTTAGTATGACAAAATTATTCGCATCTGCTGCAGGCTAATCATGTCCTTTTGGAAGAAATAAGGGAAATAAATCAGCTACTTATAGATACAGTGGTTGATATTAGTGACGAAGATGTCGATCCAAGTGCAGCTGGTGCTGCTGCTGAAGGGGGTGAAGGAACCATTGTTAAATGCTCTTTCAGTGCGGTGGCTCTCAGTCCAAACTTGAAATCACAGTATGCGTCAGCACAAATAGTAAGCTTTTAAGCTTTTTGAAAGGAAGTGATATCTTACTCATAAGCATACTGCTTTTCTTTGTATTTATATATGCTTTCTTGCTTTGCAGTCACCTATTCAGCCATTGCGTTTGCTCATTCCCACGAATTATCCAAATTGCTCTCCAATACTTTTAGATAAGTTTCCAGTTGATGTGAGGTAAGTGATAGAAGCATTACAGACCTCTTTTTGACTTACAAGAAATTGGAATTTCTTCTTGCAAACTATGGCCTATTCCCATTCTGGTCAAATTATATCTGTTCATCAGAAATCTCACAAATAAGACAAATCGTATAAATGTTAACTTTCCTTTTAATTGAACTGAAGGGCCATTATCAAATTCTGACAGTGCCAATGATGATTCCATGTAACTTATTATGTTTCTCTTTACAGTAACGAATACGAAGATCTTTCAGTGAAGGCAAAGTCTAGGTTTAGCATATCTCTACGAAGCCTTCAACAACCCATGTCCCTTGGGGTGATAGCAAGGACTTGGGATGTTTGTGCCCGTGCTGTTATCTCCGAGTATGCACAGCAGAGTGGCGGAGGCAGTTTCAGCTCAAAATATGGTAACTGGGAAAACTGTTTGAGCGCTGCATGAACATGTTTCCATATTCAACTCACCCGAAGCTGCTGTCGAAAGAATCATTATAGTGGTTCATGACACAATTAACCACAAGTTGCTTCAGTCCTGCTGACTGAATGTTAAACGAGCAGCTTTCCTCTCCAATACCATTGTCAATGGCAGCCGTACCATAAGCATCGAACACAGAACCATTTTGTGTTATGCAAAAATTTTGTCAACTTTGAATAATCTTATTATGGTTTTGTAGTCATGTATGGTTGGTTTCCCTGTCAAACAGTGCAGCAGATGCTCCAGTGTTTGAAACATTTGTAGTCATTGTTATATATGTTGTCTGTAATTATGCTAGAGTCTGGAGTCTGTAGCTTGTGATTGTACCAGCTGTATTTGTTTCAGTTGGTTGTAGAAACCGGTATGCCTGCGTTTGCAGGTACAGCAGGCTAATGTTAAACGCAATAGTTTTTATATTTAAGCAGTTTGCTCTTCAGCAGTTAAATATTGTCCAATTTGTAATCCAGTATTTGATTTGACAGTATCACAAGGGTTATCTAGTATATGCATAAACTTCAGGGGTGTATGTGAGAAAAATATTGAAATATTTTCATATGCATCCTTTAAGCTCTATGTTACCATTTTTCTAGAAAATGAAATATACTTATATCCCAGCCAGAAAAATTCAAGTATGCAGAAATAATATGACAATTATCACAAATAATATCATCTGCATGATCAATCTTGCACAATTCAATATAGGGGTGCACACGGGTCAGGTCGGATTGGGTTTTGTCTAATCCGATGATGCATCGGGTTTTGAAAAATGAACCCGTGAATGGGTTTCTGAAACATGTATCCCGACATATAACCCGAATGATCAGGTTGGTCGGATTGGTCAGGTCCACTCGACATTCGATAATTACATGTTGAGTCATGTCGAATTCACAACCAACACTCGATATCAGACAATTTTTGAAGAAATCGAGTGTCGGATGAATCATCCGACTCTCGACACTATCCACTTGACACTCAACACGTAAATGTCGAGTCGTGTCGGATACATGCATCCGACACTTGATGTCTTGAAAAATAGTTTGATATCGAGTGTCAGTTGTGAATCTGACACAACTCGACATGTAAGTGTCGAGTGTCAAGTGGCTAGTGTCGAGTGTCGGATGAATCTTCTTCGAAAATAGACATCACAAGGCCACCAATCTAAATCCAGAGGGACATACTTGGATTGAAAAAGAATCAAGTCATCTCTCCCATATTTCTAACAACATCAAACAAAAAAAATGAAAGGAAAACTGAAAACATAATCAATTCAATATTCAACAAGGCCACCAAGTTGTAAAAAATCAAACTAAAACTTAAAGTTACTAACCGAATAAAAACTTATCAAGTCTTAACAATGCAAAACTAAAATTGAGCAATGAAAATGTGTTGAAATTGAATTAGTTATTACCGATGAAATTGGCACTCATCAATCAAGCTCCTGACGATCAACTGCTGTTATGGTTGATTTTAAAACTTCTATATCAATGACAAACAAACACAAATGAAAATAATATAGTTGGTCAATGTTTTACAATGTAAATTGGAAATGATATTTTAAGTTAATAACCAAAATTCCTAATTACCTGTCTCAATTGAAGTACAAAAACCACAGAATCTCCAATAACATCTTCTTCAGTCTCTGAAGTCGAGAATACTTCATCAATCAATGTAGAAATTATCCAATTCTGTGAGCATATTAAGGATTCAACCATCTTAGGAGTTAATGAACTCCTAAATTGGTCAACAATCCGTCCTCCAGTACTGAATGCTGACTCTGAAGCAATAATGGAGACTGGTATAGCAAGAACATCCTTTGCTATACGTGATAACACAGGAAAGTTGCCTTCATTTAGTTTCCACTAAGCCAAGATATCAAAATCCTCAGTCCACCCCACCAAATTGGCATTGTTTAAATAAGTATCCACCTCATTTGATGTTTCTGACTTGGTCAATTATCCATAAACTTTACAGCTGGATCTACCCATAGCTTTACCACCTGAACTTTATCATTTAATGATGAGGTTGGGATATGACTGACAGGGGGTTTTGACACTTCAGTCCTTGCCACTTTTGAAGAGCTATCTACTAAAGGCTTATAAGTTTCATATAGCTTAAATAACAATGTTTTAAGCCCCATTATCATTTGCTCTGTCTTAGTATCAGCCCAAAAACCTCTCCAAGTAAAATTAAAGTACCTAATTTTGAATTTTGGATCAAGCACAACTGCAATGAGCAACATCTCATTAAATTTATCAAAAGACCCAAAGCACTTGTCAAATTTCTTCTTCATATTTTTTGTCATATCACACAAAACACTACTACTTTGTTCTTGCAACTCAATCAATTGACTATGAATCCTCCATATCCCATTAAATGCAATATGTGATGTCACAGTCAAAGAAGCGCTAAACTTTAGAGTTACTTCATAAAAATTCTGTAAAAAACTAACAAACAATCTACCTTGATCCCAATCCTCTTCTGTAGGTGATCCTAACTTGTTGTCCTCTGCAAAGTAGAGTTTATAGTGTCCATCCTCTTCCTCCAAACGGTCAAGTACTTTTTGAAAATGTAAAGCCCTCTCCAACATCAAATATGTAGCATTCCATCTAGGGGGTACATCCATTACTAAATTTCCCTTGTATTGAATTTTTTCATGTTCAACACAAGACTGAAATTTGTGTAATCTTGCAGGAGATGATCTCACATAGCGCACAGCATTACGAATACTAGCAATAGACTTATTAAGATCCTTTAAACCCTCACCAACAATGAGATTAACAACATGGGCAAGACAACGAACATGCACGTAATCTCCATTAAGAATCAGCCCGCTCTCTTTCCAACCCTGTACCTTTTTCTTCAAATAATTAATTGCCACTTCATTTGCACTAGCATTATCCATTGTGATGGTAAATATATTCTCTAATCCCCACTCAAGCAAGCAAGCCTCAATTTGCTTCCCAATAGTTTCCCCTCTATGATTCACAATTGGAGAGAAACTCAAAATCCTTTTGTGCAACCTCCAATTATCATCAATGAAATGTGCAGTAATCATCATATAACTCAAGTTCTGTATTAAAATCCAAATATCTGTAGTTAGCGACACCCTAACCTTGCTTGCTTTGAAATACTTCTTCAAATTTTCTTTCTCTCCCAAAAACAAAGACAAAATTTCCCTTGCTATTGTTGTTCTTGATGGACATTCAAACTTTAGACACGCAACTCGCATGAGACGCCGAAACCCTTTGTTCTTTACAAACTTAAATGGCAACTCATCTATAACTATCATCTCCACAACCGCCCTTCTAATTGCCTCCTTATCAAAGTCTATACCTACAAGGTTACTTGCACTTTCACTTTCTATCTTTTTTGGACCAAAAGAAAGAACTGTTTGTTTCTGACCCTTTTCGGCTTGTTTCTCACTCAAAATGTACTTTGGACATCTATCTAAATGATTCCACAATGTTTTAGTTACGTACTTCTTACTATCATAAAGAAAAGACCTCCCACAATAGCCACAAACACACTTGTTTCCTCAAATTTTTTTGTAATGATCTCATACACCAGATACTTGAGGTTTTTTTCTCTTATTTTTTTAGGAAGCAGTTTCACTACTCACTTCTTCATCAGTGTCCTCAATAGAAACGGGAGTAGTTGATTCAGAAGTCATAATACCTAAAAGAAGCGGAAGGCGGCAGCTACGAAGGCGTGGAAGGAGCCGTGAGACATGACAGAGCTGCTGGAGCCTGGAGACGTCTGTGCCTGAGCGTTGGTAGCCGTGGAAGAGCACGATCATTGCCGGAACTGGAAGAGGTTTCTCTGAATTCTAAAATTGAAATTGCATATTAGGGTTCCTTCCTGGGTTAGAAATTAGAATATGGGAAATTTTCCCTTTTAGAGCAGTCTATTTTCGACAAAACTCGACGCGCTCGATAAAGCTCGACACTATCATCCGACACTCGACACTTACATGTCGAGTCGTGTCGGATTCACAACCGACATCAGTTTACAAACTAAGACATCGAGTGTCGGATGATACATCCGACACTCGACTACATGTCGAGTCGTGTCGGATTCACAACCGATACTCGATATCAGTCTACAGACTAAGACATCGAGTGTCGGATGATGAATCCGACACACGACATGTAAGTGTCGAGTGATGATGCATCATCCGACACTCGACACTTACATGTCAAGTCGTTTCGGATTCACAATCGAAACTCGATATCAGTTTATTTCCGAAGACATCGAGTGTTGGATTCATCATCCGACACTCGATACTTATATGTCGAGTCGTGTCGAGCGCTATCGAGCTCCTCGAGTTTTGTCGAGAGTTTTGGCAGGTTTTTTGCCTTTTTGATCGGGTCGGGTTACATCGGGTTACATGAATTAAACCCGATCTCAAACCCGATTGCACAAAACCCGAAGTTTAAAACCCGATTTCGGGTTTTTTATTACTCTGACCAACCTCTAACCCGATCAACCTGACAAAACCCGATCGGGTCGAGTTGGGTCGGGTAATTTTGAACACCCCTAATTCAATATATTATAATTTTATGAGACAAGTGGTTATAGTAATGATGACAAAATCTTATTGAAGATATAACTTCTCTCATTTTTTTTCTTTTCGAATTTTTGTTATATAGAATGTCACATCATGTTGTAAAGTTTTTGGTTGTATATAAGTTATAAGTTTCACATTACTGAAGTGATTATCATACTTTTTTTATGTCTTTTATTTACTATTTATTTTGAATAATACTACACCTACAATCCATTTACAGTCAACTTTTTACAACTTGAGTGGGTAAAATATCAATGGATTTATAACATGAGTTGATAAAAATTTATTGAAGAAGTAAAAAATAAAAACGAGTAGAGAAAGATATGAAGTATGATATCATAATTATATCTTCAGTAAGATTTTATCAGGAGAGTTGGTTATAAATGAGTTGTATGTGTAATATTATTCTTTTTTAATAATTTAATATTTTTAAAATATTATATATTAAATTCTTCATTTCAATTTTTAAAACAAAATAAATTCAAATTTTAAGTAACTAAAGAAGTGAAATCATTTTACCAATCCAGGAGTTTATGAATACATAACATCATTATGTTGAATAGAACAACATATACATATCTAAAATCTTCTAGTGTGAATGGCTGCTTTGCACGATTTCCATAGATTTAAACCATAGCTGAAAAAAAAAAAAGAATAAAACAATTATAAGTTATGTCATGTGTGGAGCACCATTGACTCAAGCATTTCAGTTAAACCAAACCATTTCAAATGTCTCGATCTAAAATTAAATTAGTCATGTAATGCATAAGTTGGTTATATATAAAAAAGTATTATAATAACGATTGAGAAATTAAAAGAAATAACCAAATTTTACAGAATATTTTGAAAAATAGTAAGTCTAATGTTTATTTGATTACCTAACCAAATATAAAAATGAACAAAATATTCTTTTAGAAAAATACTTAAGCAGACTTACCTGTCAACCTGTTACAAATTAATGAGTTGAATATATGACTAGTACGTGTTACTTAATAGTTAAGCCATAAAAGAAAAATCAATTTTGATTATTTTCTAAAAAATGGTACTATTCTTACGAATTATTTATCCAAACTCACTCATATAAATATATATCATATAAATATATATGATATTATTAAATTTACGTCATTCATATAAATTAATATAATTAAAATTTAAAATTTATTTATCAAATCAAATCATGACAAATAAACTTTGTACGAGTAATTTTGACAAATAGTTTAAAATAATAGTATCATTCTTTTTCAAAACACTTCTGAAACTTTATTATTTTTTCACATTTTCTATGATAAGATTATCAAAATTTAATTATCCATAATCAAAAATTAAATTATTTATAAAAAAAAACCCTTGAAACCGAACTCTTGTTCAAGCTGGGTATCTTAGCAAATCCCTTGGACCGAATTGGAAGTTAACAGTTTCCCAAAAGAATCCTAAAATTCACCAAAATCCAATTAATTTATAATTTATTAATTACATATTTTCCAATTTCTTACCACAGGCCGGCACGTAACCGCAAGTTGGAACAGACACAAAGTAAACCAATTTTAAGTAACCGCCAAAAAGTGACAGCCGGTGTTGGACGCGGCCCATCAGCTTCCCGACACCTGGCGCCACGTGTTGCTTGCCTAGACCATCCCTCCTTCCCCGAAATACAATGTGCTACCACCAACGGCGTCACCCGCAGAATCTTCCAAATCCAAAACTCTGTGAACTGGCCGTCACGTCTCGTTAGAAGACCGTTGAATTCACCTTTTAATTTATTAGTTTAAAAAGGGCCGTTGCCGTTTGCCCAACGTCCAAGAAACGGATCTTGTGAAATCACTCACTCCACCCCCGCTGCTTTGTTTAATTACGAAAATGACATTGCCACGTGGAAAAGTTGTCGTTGTGTCACTTTCATTCATCGTTAGATGGAGACAAGTGTTCATCGGAAGGTGAGATAACATTTTCTTATCTTTTTCTTCCTTTTTTTGACTTTTCGTTGAATATGTTCTTTTTCTTCTTTAACTCACTTTAATTGTTGCAAGTATGGCCACAATTTTCTTCCAATTGCATTGCATTTCTTCATAATCTTTTCAAACATAGTTGTATGCAAGTTTATTTTGTCTATTAACACTTGAAACATTCTAATTATAAGAATAAAGCATTTCTCAATTTTTTTATAAAAAACTATGATAAATGAGTAGAATTATTAAAAGATGACTGAAAAAATAATTACGCGTTAAAAAGTTTAGATATTATAATTACAATTCAACAAACGATAAGTTTCTTCATTGAACTTTAAAGACCGTCAACTCAAAAACCTAAAAAGAACTGTCAAGTGTTGACGATTGAAAACCAACAAGAGTTATTAATTTTTGTGATGATGCCTAAATTTTTTAAAATATAATTATTTTTTAAAAAATCTTCATTAATTTTGATTTTTTTAAATTGGTTTTTTGGTGGTGGTTAAGGCCTATTCTCTTTACTTTGTTGATTGTCTCTTATTACATTCCTCAATATGGATAAATTAGACTTGTCATTGAAATGATAAATTCATAGGTGAATAATGATGGTTAACAATTAAAGTTTATAATTGTAATATACTTAGAAAGTAACGTAACTTGTAATTACATTAAAGAAGTATTATAAGTAATTTTTTCATGAAGACATTAACTAAATCTTTTATTTTGTTTTCTAAATTGTACTTGGTTACAGGCATCATAGAATTCCTTTGTAAGAATCTTGATAGTTGGAGCGTATTTTTATTTATAGAAAAATGAAGAAGCACTTATTTGAAAGAGAAAATAATCAATTTACCCCTTAAAGTGTATGTTGAATTAAACCAAAAAAAAAAGGGAATGATTATAATTTTTTTTTTATAAAGGCAATGAAATTGAAGAGCGTACATATTGGCACCATTGAAACTGCCCTCTATGATGCTTTATTTATTTATTTTTTTCATGGTCTATTGGATTTTTAAGGAAAATAAAAAAGATGAAAAGAAAGAAGAGTTTCAAGAATTTCAACCCCTAAACATCAAGATCAAATTTAATTTGAACATACATAATTAAAATAAATAAAAAGAAAACTTTGATCCCTTTTACAATTTTTTTATTCACTTATTATTATCTCTTCGTTGACACGTGTATAATTTTTGTTAGATTTTATAATTTCTTAATTAGAAATTAAAATTTGTTGCTAAGTTGAGTCAAGATCTAAGAATAGTTTAAATTAGAATCATTAGATTGATCTTAGATTTTTGGGAAGGATAGAGAATTAGTAAAAGAATGAAGGGTAATTTAGTAAAAATGGTAAAAAAGTAAGATAAAAGATTCAGATGGTTATCAGAAAAACTGATGATCTGACGAACCAACCGCTCGAAGCCCCACAACACAACTTACTCACTCACTTACTATGCAATAATAAATCAAATTTTCTTCAACCGTGGCGCCAATTTAGGGCGCCTTCACCTTTACCATCAAATCAAATGCCCTACCACTTCCCTTCTCTTTCAACTAAAGCGCGTATTACACTAACTCTACCTAATAAAATCACATAATTCTTTTTATGCAATAATATATTATCGAATTATTTATAAATAACTACATATAAATAAAAATTTTTAAGCAATGATTTACTAACTTATATATCAATTTTAAAATATAATTAAATATAGTCAAGGGTATTGTATATTTATATTTTCTTATTTAAATATCTTTCATAAAGTGATGCTACTCTTACTAGAGATGGCAAAATATATCGTGAGGTTAGGGATTTGTCGGGATTCGACTCTACTAAGATACAAATTGAGATAGTTTTTATAGGGATGGGGTAGAGATGGAATAAAATTTTAATCTCCATACTGTAATAAGGTGGGGACGGGTTACTACTCCCCATCCTGCACAAGCCTCGCACCTTATATTATATATAAAAATATAAAATATATTATTATTTTTATTTTCATATAATAACTACTACATATAAAAGATATATACACTTATAAATATTATTTTATTTGACATCAATATATTAATTATTAGAAAAACATAAAATTATATTATTGTTTAGAAATAGAATGCTATGTTATTTTTTAAAAACCCCAAATTTAATTACATAAAAAATATTACCATGAGGAATTGGGTAGCATTAGAGAAAGATTCCTCGCATCGCGACTCCCCATCCCCGCCCTGCTTTAGAAAACATGAGGAAATTGGTGGGAATGGGGGTTAACTTGAAAGATGGGGTAGGGTAAGGATGGCAAAAAAACCCGGGTAATCCGGGAAAATCCGGGTGAAAAAAACCCGGATTATCCGGGTTTTAAAACCGGGTGCGGGGAAAGTTAAAAAAAAAAGTGCGGGTGCGGTATTGCTAATGATCCCCGCACCCGCACCGCACCCGCATAATTCTTAAAAAAATTAAGAAAAAAGTATGAAAAAATCCGGGGAAATCCAGTTTTTTCGGGTAAAGATAAAAGTGGAAAAAAAATCCGGGGAAATCCGGGTTTTTTTCCAGGTGCGGTGCGGGTGCGGTAATCTTAAAACCCGTAAATACCCGCACCTGAAAAAATCCGAAAAAATCCGGGTTTTTCCGGGGACCGGGGATAAGGAACAAAATCCGGGTGCGGGTGCGGAAACACAAAACCTGCACCCGCACCCGGATTTTGCCATCCCTAGGGTAGGGAATGGGAAGGGTCTCCCCACCCTTGCCTGTCCCATTGCCATTCCTAACTCTTACAAACTATTTAGTATTTATACATATTCACCTCTAGAAAATTGGTATGATCACAACATCACCTATATTAATTAATATAATTTTTATTAATATTTATTCGTCAATCATATTATATCTTATCAATTTGCATTAGCGAGTTTATATAAAAAAAATTTATAAGAGTAATATGACTCTTTAATATATAATAGAATAAAGTTCTTATGTAAGTGATTTATTTCTTTCATCTTACACCACTTTTAAGTGACGAAAGCGAAGAAGAGGAAAATAAAAAAGAAGTTTCTATTTTATGTTTCCTTTTATCTACAAAATTAAATCTAGTGGATTTTTAAATTTCATTTTTTATTCCTTTACAGATAACAAAACTTAAATCAAATAAGTCGATGATAAGGATTGAGTGATAGAATAATCTTTTTGAAATGCTTTAGTTTACAATCGACTTGATTAGTTAATAAATTTTTAATTTTTATATATTTCTTATAATGAATGTATAAGTAATGCTACGTGTATAACTCATTTAATATTTGACTTTTTATACAATATGAAATGTCAAAATATTATTGCAAGAATAAAAATAAAAATAAATGAAAAAATTAAATTACATAACAAGATAATTATTACCTTTTACATAGTATTTTGTCAACACATATTATATAAAAAATTAGTTTATAGATAAATCGTTACAGGTGAATGGTTGATGAGATTATTCTAAATTTATCAAAGCTTTAATGATATTATAAAATAATTAAGCATTAGAGATATAATACATAATTAATTTATCAGTTTTATGATATAAAATAATTTTACAAGAATATTATAAATAAACACACCTAATATGTGGGTTCATTTCATATCGACCAAAAAGAAAAAAAACCAACAACAATTTTGAAACAAATTTTAATTACATTAAATTTCTTTTATAACGTTATTAATTGCTCGTTAAAGATATGTTAACTTGCGCAGCGGTGTTCCACACCTATCTTAAGGCGCGTGAAACATAGCACCAACAAAGCCCATAGTTTTCCTCTCCCCAACTCGATAAGGAAATCTTAACCTGCGACTGATTCGGATAACCAACGGCTGCTCTTCAAACGCAAATGCCCCTTCGCATCCCAGAAATTACGACCCACCCACTCTCCTCCTCCCCTATATAAACCCTCTCTGCCTCCCTCTTAGGTTTGACAAAATCGCTCTTCAAATCGCTGCTTAAAAAAAAAAAAAAAAAAGAATTCTCTCTACTGATTAAATCAAATGGCAGCAACTTCATCATCAAGAAATAGATCCGACGGTCCAGATCTCTCAACGTTTCGAAGGCAACCTCTCTCCTCTTCTGCCTCTTTCGCTTCCTCCACCTCCTCAAGCTTCTCCTCCTGCTCCTCCTCCACCTTCTTCGCACGCGCCACCTCTCCCACTCGCCTCAGCCTCTACGGTCGCCACCACAGCCATGCCGACCACTCCGTACACAGATCCTCGCCTTCCGTGCGGTTCTCCATCGACAACCGCCCGATCTCCCCCAAACGCTCCATCTCCTTCACGAGGCAGATCGGGAAAACCGGCAATGCGGCGTCGTTCAACAGCCAGAAGCGGACCTGCGCTTGCTCGCCGACGACGCATCCGGGCTCGTTCCGGTGCGCTCTTCACAAAAGAGCGAACAACTATCAGAGCCACAAAACGACGTCATCCTCGTATCACTCGAGTAGTAGGCTCAACTATCGGAGATCGGCGATGACGAATTCGCTGGTGAGAATCGGAGGAGTGGAGGGAGAGCTAGTGAAGAGAGCTCTAAGCGCTCTGATTAGGCCGTCGTCTCACCAGCAGCGGCGGCGAGCCGCGTTCGAGCCGAGACCGAGCCGGCTTTCTGTAATGTCGAAGGCGGAGGATTGTGAATGTTTTTTGAGCGGGAGATGAAAGAGGTTGGGTTTAGGGAGAATGAGTGGAGTGGCGAGTTGACTCAGTGAGTTGGGGACAACAAAGCCCGGAGTTTCGGGATTTTGTAATTTTGTAATTTTTTTTTTGGTTGGGTTTTACAATTTTCCTTGTTTGGTTAGGAGTTGGGAAAAAGGAAGTTTTGATAGTAACAGAGGAGGCTTGTAAAGAGTTGAGAAATTAGATTTGTAAATTGCAATTTTATTAATGAAAATATATTTTTGGTATTAGAAGATCGTGATAAATAGTTCAAATTTTTTAGTTTAAGGAAATGTATCAGAGATTTCCATTCTTTTTTATTAAAAAAACTGTTAACTATAATTTGATTAATTTGATGTTGTGATTTTTTTTTTTGGTTGAAAAATACAAACGCAGCCAAAATCAGGTCCTTTTTTCGGTTAGTTACATAGAAATTTGCGCAGAGTTATTGTTTATTGTTTAGTATTTTTGAGCTACTTGTTTAGTATTTAGTATTTTTGTTTGAAAATAAAAAAAGTGCGCGAGAAATTTGTTTAGTATTTAGTATTTTTGTTTGAAAATAAAAAAAGTATGGGAGAAATGAAAACAGAAAAAGTTGTAAAAATAAAATTATTTTTTAAATTATAGTTTACTTAAATTGAAATTTTTAAATATATATAATTAAATTATATTTTTATATAATTTAAATTTTTTTAAATGAATCAGTATATCTCTAATTATTATATTTAATTAACTAGAAATTTTAAAAATAACACATAATAATAACACGTAACAAACACCAAACGGGCTCTTAAAAAGTGTCTTAAGTGGATCTTTTCAATTTTTAAGTAATTAGTCAAAAAAAAAAAAATTTTAACGTTATTTCTTAACAGTTGTCCAGAAAGTTGTCCAGTTGTGGAGTAAGGTGGAGTTTAATGACTAAATAAATGTCAAATATAGTGACATGATAACTAAACAAATATTTGAGTAAAGGAATATTGAAATAATATCATACAATTTCTAAATAAATGTTGAGTTGTTTTGATATTTTAATATTTATTTGATAACATTTTACGAGGTTAATATATATTAACACACACATATATATATATAATTGTGTAATTAAAATTTTGAAAATTTTATTTTTCTCAGTAATTTTTTTGTATTTTTTATTATTTAATAATATTATAGACTTATGCGATATACATATATATATATATATATATATATATATCTCTATATATTTGTAATATATAAATAAAATTCGAATGCATAATAAATTATAATATTTGAATAATATTGGTCAGGTCAACATTTTACTTTTTTAGGATTTGACCTTTTTTTGAGACGAAATAATATTCAAAAGTTTCTTTTTTTTTTTTTTTTTTTTGCAAATAATTGTATTAGTTAGTCATGCACGTGGAAGTTGATGGGTTGCATGGGTGTGATTTTGAGACTGAGACCTAGACGTGTTTCATCTTTTATTACTACAAATTTATTAAAACAAAATAAAATGAGGTTAATGTTCACCTAAACATGAAGACTCTTTCTTTAATAATAAAAGCCTCCATTTAATTAATTTAAAAGAAAATTTGTAGTAAGGAGCTTTCGAGAAATTCTTAAATGGAAAGAAGTGAGGAGAGTGGAAGACTGGAGAAAGTCAATGCCCCCTTTTCTTGACCACACTTATTTCTTGCATTCAATTGGGTCAATTTGTAGACTAATCCCTGTTCATCTTGTGGCTCAGAATCGAACGACGGAAAATTCCAAGCTGAAAACAAAAGAGTGGGACTTGACTTGTTATTTTATCAAACACCTTTCTATTTCTTTAAATTTCAAAAAAATTAATTCTCAAGTTATATATCATTTTAATAATAAAATAATATCAATAAGTATTCTCGAATTTTAATTTAATTTTAAATGAAAAACGATTATATAAGTTTCGTCAATCACACTTCTGAAATTATTCGTTTTTTTATCAATCACACCCTTGAAAATGATGATTCAAGAGATAAAAATGATAATTTTCAGACAATTTGAGGGGTATGATTGATAAAAAATGTATAATTATAATCCACTTGAAATTGAACTAAAACTTGAAGGTACTTATTGTAAATGTCCCTTTTAATATTATTATCGAGTCAACATTGTGGTATTGGACCACAAGAGGAAAAGTAGCTAAAGTTGGAATTTAATTAGAGAAGAATACATGCATAGATGGTTGAATTTTCTCAGGAAGAGTGAAGTGTTGTAGAACTTCGTTGAAGTTTTCTTAGAAAGAGTGAAAGTGTTGCACAACTTCATTGAATAAAATGTGAAATTGTGTATAAAAGTGGTATTTTCGGAGGGAGAATTTGGGTTTTGGTGATTTGAGAGCTAATATATGACAATTTAATTTATGGGCTCGATGAAGAGTGCTTTGGTTGATTTCATCGCAATTTGTATTTAATTTAACTATTTTGTCCGTCCAATGCATGCATGCTGTTAAATTCTAAACTTTATAATTAATCCTTTATCACTATATACTAGACCTTAAACTACCTATATGATGGAAGATACGAGGTAATGTTATATATTTTAAGTTTAAGCGATGAATTTTGAAATAGGGGTTCTTCACGGAAAAATAACTAAATTTATAGGAGTTTTTATAAAAAGGAAGAGATATTTTGACACAATTTTTTTATATAAATTAATAGTAATTGATTTATAAAATTCAATTGTTGAGATGATTGACAAATTGGTTGTATTAAATGTTCTTTTTTTTACTTTCAATATCTCTCATTGGATTTGATAATATCAAGAGTCATAAATTTGTATTAATAAATTTTGTCAAAAACTTATGTTAAAAGATCCATTCTATTTATTAAAAAAATCACCTTTTTTAAAAGAAATTTAGATGCATAATTAATTGCTTGAGGGGCTTCATGGAAAAAAAAAATTGCAAAGTTATTAGGTTATGTATCTAAATTTTTTAAAAGATTGTTATTTTTCAAAACCCCTTATAATTTTGATTTTTTTTGAAGACTTACTTGAATTAGCATATTGAGTTAAAGTTTTGAAAATATTTATTTCATTCTAAAATATAATTTTGCTATGTATAATAATCTTGTTGTATTGAATTATTTCCTTATTAAAATGTCAAATGAACAATGGATTTAATCCTTCACATATATATATATATATATATATATATATATATATATATTATTTAAATTCAAACTTTGAATTATGAAAAGATGATCAAGTGAAGAAAACAGAAAAGAATATTTTTTTGGATACGAGAGTGCTAAATACAAATTAAGTTAATAATGTAGAGACATGGTAGCATGATTGGAGGAATATTGATTATTTTTGGTTTGGCTATCAATAATAAAATGTAACAAAAACAACTACAATGACAACTAGGGTTAGGGTTTTTGATCAAAATGTTGCCACTTATTACCCACATCAAAGTTTGCTGTCCCTCAATTATGGGAAAATACTAATTTAAGGGCACCCCATGTCTCAGGATAGGGGACACATCGATGCCGTTACCACTCTGTTTGCGTAATCAATCTAGGACACCATTGTCATTTCAATAATTCTGACAACTACCCTGACATGTTCTTCAATAATATGTATTAATTTAATTTAAACCAGCTTCCTAAATTCAAATCTAGCTAAATCAGGCGATAATTTCCTCACCTTCCCTAATCTTTGAGGACGAACGGCTATGACATCCTCTATACTTTCAAAAATATCAATAACCTCCCATATTGATAAACCAATGTGTTAATTTTAACCGTTAATCACGTTTGACTATTAAGATCTTGGTAGTACTTTTTATGATTTTATGACAGGTGGACTATTTTATTCCCCCAAAGTATAACATTTATATTTATTTACCAAAATTTTAATAACTAATTCTTCGTGTATTTAAAGCTTTCATAGTTGGTATTAGTTATTATCAAATAGTGTAACTTATACATGATTGTCAAGAAAGAAGGGATTTATCGACAATGGTCTAAAAACTCAAGGTTTTTGGCAATTCAAACAAGATTCTCAATTAAAAAACAGGAGATCGCATAGTTATTAGTTTGTTGTATTTGAAACTCCTAAATCTTTGAATCTTAGGATGGTTAGAGTATTTCTTCAAATGATATATTATCTAATCCAACTTGTCACTTTCTAATCTTTTTTTTTTTAACAGAAAAATCATTTTTTTTTCTTATTTGTTACTGAAATTTCAAAATTAACCTTTCGTCAGTATGCTTTAACTTACTATTACTAGAACTACGGAGGTCGATCATGCTTCGAGAACTACAGGGGAGGTGATTGGTTTCTAAGCAAAGATGAGAGAGGAAAAATACCCCTTTAAGTATAGAAGCCTGTGGGCATGTGCTCTGCACCGGATAAATGATTAAAATGTAATACAAAATTTTATATGTTTTTCTATGCGGCTGTGGCTTATAGAATCTCCATTATTGAATGTACAAATATTAACAATTAATTAATTTACATGACTGACTGTGAAGCCAATTATTGAATGCTAAGTGCCTATCTCACTCCATTCATTGTACTTTTTTGCTTAATCTCTGTCAGATACAATGAACAAATTAATGCATTGTTTAAATATATATTAATTTTTGTACAAACAAAGTTGGTAAGAAGTTGAAATTTTATAAATTTGGGAAAAAAATAAATAAATAAATTTGGCAAAAAATAAATATAACCGAAATTTGGAAGTAAGTAAATTGTAATATATTTACTGATCAAGTGCAAGTACCGAAAAATATGTCAAGCTATATTCTCTACAAACTTGGTTTAAACTTAAAAAAAAAAAAAAAGAATTTGATTAAAACTCAAAATAGCCCCTTAACTATTTTCTACCTTTTCCTTTATACTCTCAAAAACTTAAAAATTTATAAATAACATATTATAAGATTATTAATTCTTTCTTTAAAATAAAAGTACTTGTATGTAAAGATCTATAGAGACTTATAGTTTAATCAGCGAGAAAGCGTCACTTATATCGGTTAATAGTATAACTAGTTTTTAAGAGTAATATTATTGGTTATGAACTTATTAAAGTAATGTTTTTTTTTTTTGAAAATCATGATAAATTGATATAATCATTAACTTTTTTTGTTTGGTTAAATTAAATATTTAGATAGTAATTGCATGGGAGGTCAGCAAAATTTCCAAAATTATGGCGGAGGTTCTTGATTTTTCATTAAAGGTCAGTGAAATTATCCCATATTTGCCTTTGTGCAGGTATGGAATGGGCTTTATATTTGGGCGTTTTAGTTTCTGAATGAATCTTAAAAACTGATGTAAACTTTTGAAATTCATTTCTTTTTCTTTTCCTTCTATATGTTTTACGTTTAAATTTTTAGTATATTGTATCAAATGTATGGTTGAACATAGAAAAAAAAATTCAAGAATACAACATATACTTTCGGATATATTGTCCCTAAATATTTTTATTTTTTTTAGAATATAAACAAAAAAAAACCCTCATTAAAAAAAATGACTATAGTTTTTGGTATTAGCTTGATATAATATAATAATTTTACTAAACCGGTAAACATAATATAAAACTTATTTCTTAATTGAAGAAGGGACTTGGGTTAGCAATTCTAAAAATGACCATTGATTTTGAGTTTGTTGTAGGCCTTAGTGAGTCCAATTAGACATTGGATATGGACTCATTGAAAGCCAATTATGATTTCGGCCCAACACTTTAATATTATTATATCACTCACCATACAGTACAAACTTTACAACATGGATGCTAAATCAATTATTCTATAACTTCGTAATAAAAAATTCGAGGTCTAGGTTTTCTATAAAGGCAACATTATTCGATTACAAAAAATTAACATTCACCTTTTGATATTTAGTTTAGTGTGTAGAATAAAAAACCCTCATTTTTGTAAAGATTATGGATCAAATATAGGCCATTAAATTTAAGTTGTAAAGATTAAAATATGAGATATGTCATAGTTAAAATCCATTACAAATTTTAAGCGTTAAATATAATTTATGGTTTTTAAAGTTTACTCATCCAATAATTTATAATATGATTCATAATTTAATTGTAGGAACCTCATAAATTTGTTTGAGTCCATGACACTACAAGACATTTTACCGACAAACGAATAGGGACATATTTGTGTGAACATTCGAATCTACAAGACATTTTCTTGTCCCTAAATATATAAGAAGGATAGTTATCAATTTAGGGTGATGCTACTCTTATAAAATATCTATACAAATTTACTCATAACGACCTACGTGGCATTATTGAATGATTATCATATCATCTACATAATATAATTAAAATTTGAAATCCACTCATCCAATCAAATCACGACACATCGGTTTATATAAGTAAGTTTGTTTGAATAGTTTGTAAGAACAACATTACTCAAACATACATAGAAATATTAATTAGTTTTGGAAGCAAAATTGGTAAATTAATGCAGATGCTAAATTAATTATCTCATCTCTTGTAATAAATCAAACTTGCATGAAATTATTGAATAATGACCACATCATCTATATTAATTAATATAATTAAAATTTGAAATTTGTTTATCCAATCAAATCATGAAATAGCAATTTATATAAATAAGTTTGTTTATTACTCAAATATACGTAAAAATATTAATTAGTTTGGAACCAAATTTGGTAAAAATATTAATTAGTTTTGGAACCAAATTTGGTAACAATTAGAAGCAGGCATGGGGCATTGGATGTAGCTACTTTGATGTGGACCTCTCATAGCCTTATCTCATTTCACGTAAGGACAATATTGTTTGCACATTATTGAATTGATGTATACCAACATGACTTTAAAATTTTTTGAATTGGCAAAAAAGCTTCACAAATGGCAGAGATAGAGAAGGAGCAATTGTATCAATGAATTGCTCAATCAATTAAAGAAAGAAACACAACCCAAGCTTGACTTGTCCACCAAATAGTCCACTTGTGTTAATTTGGTATTCACTTGTTTGTTTTGAGGATTGATGTCATTTGCCTGCCATTATAGTTACTACATGACTAAAGTGTTGGGTGATTTGTCAGCTTAAATCTTATCTAATAAAATAAATGGCTTTGCCAAGTACTTAATGCGTCACTTAATACATCATCAAAACTCTTATTATAAGCAAATGATAAACATGAGGACAATATAGTGAAAACAGATTAAAAAGGGGCGTTTGAAGATTTTGTCATATGCCAATTTTTTTTTTTTTTTTTGTTATCTAGTTCACAATTAAATAGACTAAATCATTTCGGGCACTAATTTTATACAATCTCCTACGATTTAATGATTAAGTTGCTCTCCATCATAATAATGGAAAATGCTACGGAACAGTAACTGTATCAAATATATAAAAATTATAAATAAATATATAAAAATCGTGAATGAGTAAATAAAAATTATAAAGTTGTAAATGACTAAATAAAAATTATAAACACAACTTTTATTTATTCATCTACGATTTTTATATATTTATTTACGATTTTTTATATATTTGTAACAGTTGTTGTATTACAGAATAACTCTATTATAACTCGTTAAATGTTATCAATTTGTTAAAATTTTAGCATAATTTGTACTCACTTGGGAGGAAATTTTTGTCTTTTAGATTCAACATAGCTAAATAGCAATTGAAAATATCAAACCAACTAAAAACCAAAATAGTCCACTCAATTTGATTATTTTCTTCTAATTTTTGCAAATAAAAATAATATGTCAACGAAGTAGTTAAATGATAATAATGTAATAAAACAATAGTTGCTTATTTAATATTCTAATCACTTAAGCATATTTGCCTTTCCTCAAAAAATCCCTAATGTATCAAAAATTATCGTCAATCACCCTTGACTAACATGTTTCATGAAAGAGAAAATTTGTCACTTTGTTTTTTTTGTTTTTTTTTAATGGTAAACTCTTGCCATCTTGAAGAGGCATCAAATCAATTATTTAAGTGAAGTATATATGTTGATCAAAAGCAACAGAAGTCTCATTGTTTTCCTCTTTTATTTGTTGTTTTCTTGAGTTTGGTAGAGATATCATGTGACCCAAGCCTTCAATTGAATCCTACCTAAACGCTTAAAAGTTATTGAATGCTAGCATGTGAAAGCTAGAATGTCTCTGAATTGCTAATTAAGCAAAATATGAACCAATCAACCTTGTAGTTATCATTTATTTTAATGTAATGACATGCCCAAATCAATCTTTTTCCATATACACTTTGCTTTGATATTTTTAATATTTTGCATATGGAGCACATGGAATCATACGTTAATTTTTGTTGATGGAAAAGAAAAAAAAAATAGAATTGGTACTATATAATCTAAGATTTAAAATTTAAAATATAAGATTTGTGACATAAAAACTATATAAAACAATAAATTAATACAATCATTTTTGTTTTCTCATCAAAAATTTCTTTCATAACCCATCATTTTTTTTAAACTAGAAGAGATCTAACCAACTGAGTTATCATGATTTTGTTACCCCAATCTATTTAATTAAACTACAAAATTGTTGCCAAATATAGATTTTATTTAGTTAATTTATTGTACTGACAACAATATGACCCTGTGGGAGATTATGTGACTCCAATATCAAGTTACGATACTTAATATATAATTAATTTGGTCATTCATAGTTGAATATTCTAGTGGTGATTTGATATGTATCTACTGGTCCTAAATTTTTGAAAGTCTATTTTCCAACAAGAATTTAAAGCTTATAGTTGTGAAAATGAAACTCCACTAAATGGATTTATGCTAACACAACCATGGTAGATGCTTCCAATATGTATTCACAAGTCACAATCACAAGCAACCAAATTCAACTAACAAATTCAATTCAAATTAATTGACCTTAGGGATGATAGAACAATAAAAGGATCTTTAATTTATTTTGAAAGTAACGTTAGGTATACAATCAAGTTGTATAATCTAACTTATACAATCTAATATGACACAAATACACTGGGTGAATAAAAATAAAAATAACTTAAATAATTTTTAATAAATAAAATAGGACTTATCTATCCAATAATCTTATGTGAAATATAGGGTTGGGCATTTGCCCCGGACCCACCGTGGACCCGGTCGGACCCGGTCCAACGGGGCGGGTCAAGAGCATTCATAGGGGCGGGTCTGGGGCAAAAAATTTCTGCCCCGGCCGGGGCGGGTCTGGGGCCGGGTCTAGCCATTTGGACCTGTAGACCCGCCCCGCCCCGCAAGATTAGGGGTATATTTATAAAATTTTTAAAGTTTAGGACTGTTATGTAATTTTTTAGGTTATATTTGTTAAACTTTTCATATATATATAAATTCTTAAAATTTTACAAATAATGCAAATACTTTAATAAAAATGACATTTTAATTAATAATTAATATCTTTTAGTATATTAACATCAATTTCTTCATATTATAATGAAAAAATAAAATATTTGTATTTTATAATAATTGAATTTATATAATATATACAATCTTGATATAGATTATTAAGTACTAATTAAATTATTACAATATTAACAAGATTATTTTTAAAATATATATCTATAATATAATCAGTATATTATTTTTTAAATATGTAAATAGAAATATGATAAAAAAATCTTAAAACCTTAAATATATGATTTATTGTAATTTAAATTAATTAATTAAATTATTAATATTTCATAAATATATAATGTTAATTATTTGGTATATGCCAATAATATTATTGCGATTATTAGATTGAAATTAAATCAACATGTTACTAAAAATTTATTTAATTGTATTATCAACTATTTAAAAAATTGTCAATTAAATAATTTATAAGCAATAATACACTTTTAACATTATTTCTAATAAAGTATGTAACATTATTACTAATATAATTAAATGACAATTAATGATAATTAAATATTTATATTTTATAATAATTAAATTTTATAATATATACAATCTTGATATAGATTACTAAGTACTAATTAAATTATTGCAATATTAACATGATTATTTTAAAAATATATATCTTTAATATAATCAATATATTATTTCCCAAATATGTAAATAAAAATAGGATAAAAATAATCTTATAATATTAAATATATGATTTATCGTAAATTCTTAAATAAATTAATTACTTTAATTATTAATGTTTCATAAATACATATAATGTTAATTAATTAGTATATACAAATCATATTATTACTATTATTAGATTGAAATTAAATTAACGTACTATTAAAAAAGTGTTAATTAACTAGTTTACAAGAATAATACATTTTTAATATTATTTCTAATAAAGCATGTAACATTATTACTAATAAAATCAAATGGTAAGTAAATATTTATATTTTATAGTAATTAAATTTGTGTAACATATACAATCTTGATATAGATTGTTAAGTACTATTTAAATTATTGTAATATTAAAAATATTATTTTAAAAATGTATATGTTTAATATAATCAATATATTATTTTCTAAATATGTAAATAGAAATATTATAAAAATAATCTTATAACTTTAAATATATGATTTATCGTAATTTAAATTAGTTAATTAAATTATTAGTATTTCATAAATATTTATAATATTAATTATTTGATATATACCAATCATATTATTACTATTATTAAACTGAAATTAAATGAACATGTCATTAAAAAATTATTTAATTGTATTATCAACTATTTAAAAATTATCAATTAACTAGTTTACAAGCAATAATAAACTTTTAACATTATTTTTAATGGAATATGTAACATTATTACTAATAAAATCAAATGATAACATACAACTATTTTGATTTTAGTTTGAAGATTTATTATTTTTATGATTGTTGAAAAATGATCATAGTTATAAATGGTATGATTAGAAATTGATAAGGGCGTTATTTGCAAAGATATAAATATTACAAGGGATGAAGTTGAAAAATATAAAGATTATAGGGGTGTGATTGTAAAAATATAAACAGTAGCGGAGCGGGGCGGGGCGGGTCTGGATCTACTAAAATTTTTTTTGCCCCGCCCCGCCCCGCCCTGCAAAGGGGCAAAGGGGCGGGGCGGGGCAAAAAAAAATGGTCAACGGGGTGGGGCTGGATACCGGCCGCCCCGTACCCGCCCCGCCCCGGTTCCAACCCTAGTGAAATCAGACTGTATAGGTTGGATTATACAATTTGATTGTACAACTGTTATTACTCAATGTCCTTTACAATTAATTTTCAATAGTTATACAACGAAATCGTTTATGTACACATTTTAATTTTGGCATCAAAACATTTGAAAGATGATGTATAAAACTAAAAAATAATCGTATATGAAGTTGGGTATTTTAATTTTTTAGTAAATTTAAATTATTCATTTGTTTAGAATAATATTTAGCATCATTTCTCATTTCAATTATTAAATTTAGTGATTTATTAATTATATATTTTTAAAGATATAACTTAAAACAAACTTTATGGTTCCAATCATAATTGAAAATTACTAAGCGGATGCTTGATGGGACCTGAAACCATAAGGAACGATAATTAATGTGTAAATAAGCTCAATGAAAAAAAAAATATCACTAATTCTTCACCTATTTTAAATACAAGTAATATTATACTTACAAATTTTTTATATAAATTTATGTTTATAAGTTACCGTTGTATCACTTTTATATTGTAATTGTACTTTATTATTCTTTAGCTTTAAAGAATCTTAGTACACATTCATAATTGACAATTAGCTTATATACATAGAAATTTCACGGACTTTTTGCTGCTACGTTTTATTGGATATTCACGTGGCTTAGTCAAACTTAGACCAAAATATGTACTTCACCATCGCCAATATACTTTTATATAATTACCACTTTTGATATTAAACCGTGAATCCATTGATTACTATTACACTATCAACTCTATCAATATTTTAAAATCAAACTTTTACCATTTTTTTTTGTAGTTTAAGATTAATATTATTCGTTAAACTGACTCACATTAATGTAATAATTGTTAAAATTCAATAGACAATTGTGATAATTTAATGAATAAGTTAATAGTTCAACAAATAAGTTGATAAATCTTCGTTGATGAGGAAGATGAGGAGATAGATTATTAATTATTCATTAAGTCGATTATCCATTAATTATAGTATTAAATTATGTCTTTTAACCTTTCAATTTCTTGATCGAAGAAATTAAATAGGCCCATCATAAATATCAATATATATATATATATATATATATATATATATATATATATATATATAAAAGAAGGATATTTTAATACAAAATTAGACATAAATTTTTAACCATTCATTTATAAAATTTAACGGTTGAGATGATTGATGAGTTAACAATATTAAACGTAACTTGTTAACTTTCAATCTCAACCATAGAGATAGTGAGATCAAAGATCATAAATTTGTGTCAAAATTTTATATTAAAATAATTGATATTTTAACACAAATTATTTTATTAGATTTTGTACATATCTTTCATCTTATGTTAATTTGTCCATTCATAAACCAAAAAGCCTACATCCGATAACTTTTTAAAATGAGATGATCTTTCATGTCTTTTCTTATAATTTTTTTTTTAAAGAAAATAATCTTACGTATATCTTTGTTTAAAATCCGGCAAACCCCTCTTATTTTTATGTATTTTATTAATATTAATATGATTAGATAACTTTCAGCTTAATTTATAGACTATTTTATTCATTTATCGTTTTTTATATTGAAAGTCGTCTAAGATTAAAAAAAAAACAAAGAGATATTTTAATCTTAAATTTCGACAAACTTGAAGACAACACGTGATTGCAACCATAAAAAATTTGGTGTAAGTTTAAAAAAACAAAATTAACATATACGTGCATGCAAATGCAATTGCTTTAAAATAATACAAAGATGCAGCTCTAACACTCATTTGTAAATTATAATTATACCAAAATCGAGTTCTCATTATTATGTGTACTATTATTCTACTAATTTTAAGTTTTAAAATTAATAATAATCTTAATATAATATTAGATTTATATTCATTTTTCGATCCCAGTTCGAATGGCTCGATATATGCGAGGTTTGATTCACGTTATCGTTATGAGTGTACAGACACTTACAAAATCAACTCATAGAGAAGCCACAGACTAAACAGTAAACACCCGTTGTCAAATATGTTAAAAATCCAGCTGCTTGTTTATTTAATTAATGAATTATTTATATTATCTGCCCTTTTCGCTAGTTGCCAAATCTCTGCATCCTTTCCATCATTATAATCTCAAATTCAACTGTTCAATAAAATAAACACGAACAAAGCAAGACACTGAAACATGGACAGTTTTTTCAGGTGGCTTTTGTTATTATCTTACATTAAACTATATCTTATCTTGTTCAGTTTAGTATAGTTTAATAATTAATAGTATGGTTTCATCGGTGATTTTTGTCAGAATTAAATATCCATCACCAGAGCACCAATAGTTAGCAGCCCATAACAAGTTCAAGTTCAAGTTCAAATCTTTCAGCTTCAAAATCTCAACTTTCCCACTCTTTCTCACTCGCACACTTATTCATTATTATGATCTTTGGCTTCTTAGAATGAGGAAGTTGGTGCTGAAGGTAGGGAGCAGGCCACCATGGGTGGGGTTGGCAGCGGCTGTGTGGGTGGAGATGTCAGCTGGGAATGCTTACAACTTCCCTCTTTTCTCATCAGCATTGAAATCTGTGATGGGGTTCAACCAGCAGCAGATCACAATTCTTGGAGTGGCAAATGATATTGGAGAGAATGTGGGTTTGCTTCCTGGTATTGCCTGCAACAAGTTCCCACCTTGGGCTTTGCTGCTTGTTGGTGTTGTTTTTTGCTTCTTGGGTTATGGTGTGCTCTGGCTTGCTGTTAGCCAGACTGTCCCTGGCTTGCCTTTCTGGGTGGTGAGCTATCTATCAACTTTTGTGTCATATTTATGCTTATATGCATTAAAGGGTTGTATTGGACTTGTTGCTGGTAATTAGTATGTGAATAAAGTGAAATTATTTCATTCGGTATTCGGATTGGATTTGATTTTATTGGAATTGTTGTTACTTGATTGGTATAGTTGTTTGTTTTGTTAGATTGGAAGAAATGAATTATTATTATTATTTTTTTAATTATTTGAGCTTGAAGGGTTTGATTTTTTATTTCTTTTAAAGCAAATTTTGAAGAAGTCTTGCATACCTATCTCTAGAACTTGGATGATCATTGATTGATCATAGGAGTTTTCTCATATCAGCAACATGCTAGATTCTGCAAATTCGGTTTTCTAGTTTCTACCTCAGTCAATACAAGCAACTTAAGCTTGACATAAAATAGGCTTTCTAGTGAGACAAAGTTGTATCTGATTTAGAGCTTCTTATTGCTTAAAGTTTCATCCAAATGCTTAAGATTCATGTGAAAATAGAGCATTTGCTAGCTAATTGGCGATTGACAAATCAGTGAATTAATTTTTCTTGAAAGACCTGTATACCTCCTCTGCCTTTAGTTTAGAATAACAGATTTGGGGGACTCTTAAACTATACACATAAAACTGGAAGGAAATAGATGTTTATTATTGCTATTATTTTAAAATCAAATACCAGCGTTTTGAAACTCTTGAATTTTTAATATTCTATTGAAGAATTGGCTGTCCAAGTTATTTGAAAGCCCTCTATATTTTGGAAAAGCAGATATGTCGTAAGTTGCTTGTTTCCCCAATTACTTTGTGTTAGGTTTTTGTCTGTCTTTAACTTGTATAGTCCAAGTCTGTTTGATAATCTGGCCTGGGAAATTTGGAGACCCTGCAGTTGAATTTTCCCAGCATACAGCATCTTTATTTTTGTTTTGTCCTTGTTGAGAGTATTGAAGCAATAGTTTTGACCTTGTGTTTCGGTTCTGTTACCGGTGTATGGATTTGTTGATTGAGCAGCATCTTAATTTTATAGGTCTCTATCAAAAAGCTCTTGAAATCTAATTTAGAATAATTTCTTCTTCAAAATATTGCTTCTGTTTAGCTTGAGAGACAAGTAGTATCCATCTAATCGCAGTGAAAGATTTTGGCAACAGATTGCATACTAAACAAACAAATTTTCAGAGGACGGGCCATTCTTTGGCATGGAAATGAAATTACTTAAGACTTGGGCATAAAATTGTTCAATAAGATTATTGGAATCATGGATATGGTTTTTCAAGAAATATTTGTAGGGTGAAAGTCCTTTGCAAAGTTGTGCAATCAAAAGTATGAACAAGATAAACTAATCAATTAGATGGTACTCCAAATATAGTAAGTGTTTTGTGCTTTTGCTGGTTACTGGTGCTGGTCAGAAGGATGCTAGAAATTTCGAGATGTCTGAGGTTGATGAGTATTACTGAGTTCATTTATAATGTAAAGTCTGTATGCAGGGTATATAAAAATGCCGGTAGGGCCTTTAAACAATGGAGATGAGAGTGAGGAAGCAAAAGCTACAAAAATTAATTATTAAGCAAGTTGTCCTGATGGATTACAACCTTCTAATATCGGCTTTCTATATGTGTCCAACAGGGTGGCCAAGAAACAAATATATGGTTAAAACCTCAAAGTGACTATATAATACTTATTGCATCATTTGAAGGTCCTTGAGAATTAACTAATGTCAGCCTGTATGGCTCTTGCATCAGAACGTACCATCTAGGGCCTAATGTTAAAACTGTTGAAATTCCTTTCTAATGCCTTGGAAGGATATTCTTTGAAGAATGTGAGTATCCTATAGGCAACTAATTGCAGATATTGGTTTTACTACTTAAGCAAAGGAAAGCTTAAGCATAGAAATTCATGCACCTGAGTATTCAAATAAGTGGTTGCTGAGGGCGTGTCTGGTTTAATGCCATCATGGATATGAAGAGATCATTTCACATAATTATGGAAAAAAATTTCCTCATAATCATACCCAAGTTTATTGCGCTGAACGAATGATTAGATAGTTCTTTGAATGTCTTGTGTGATTGATTCTGCATACATTGAATCTTAGTTTGATGAGCATAATGCACAACATTGGATTGTTGTGTGGTCAGACATATTATCTAGTCAATTCATGCATAGAGTGCAAGCTTTCTTTTGCTCCTTGCTGCGCTCTGTTCAGGTTAGAATCAGAGCCTGCAGTTTTTGCATTCTTCCTAGTTAGGATATGATTCTTGTGTTTTCATTTATTGAACAAAAGGAATTTAAAAAAGGAAAAAGAAAAACAAGAATGGTGGTATTATTTCATGTGGAACTTCATCATGTTAGACAATCTCGATATATTGTTCTTCCCTACCCATTGCTGCTGGCTGAGATCAGATTAGTGTGGATGTAAATAGGATCGATGGAGCAAAAATGATTTTGGTTTTAGCCTTCATTCTTATGCATCCATACACCACACACATACACATGTTATATGTCCCAGGATATTCAAAGCTGAATCTTTTCAGAAGATACACACACACACACACACACACACACACACATACATATACATATATTTTAATGACGAAGTTTTATGTCTGTAAATGAGCATTTCTTCATTTGAAACCCTTCTATTTTGAGACATAGTAATATTAGGGCATAGCCCTTTGTCTTTTGTGTCATTCTGCTGTATGTGCTTATAATCCTTTCTATGTGATGCTATGGCAGTTATTTCTTGCACTCGTTGTTGGCACTAATAGCAATGCATGGTTTGGCACGGCAGTGCTAGTAACTAACATGAGGAATTTCCCCCTCAGTAGGGGCACTGTTGCTGGTATCCTCAAAGGTTATGTTGGGATTAGTGCTGCAATATATACTGCATTATACAGTATGGTGCTTAATGAATCTGCAACAAGACTTTTGCTGTTCCTGGCACTTGGGATTCCTTTTATATGTTTAGTTATGCTGTACTTTATCCGGCCATGTACACCAGCTTCTGGAGAAGACTCTTCGGTCCATGCCCATTTTGTTTTCACCCAAGCAGCAAGTGTTTTGCTTGCCCTTTATGTTACTGTAATTTCGATAACAAGTGACATCATAACTATAAGTGATGTTGTTTCCTACATTTTGATTGCTATAATGGTCGTCCTTATGATGTCTCCTCTTGCAATTCCTATCAAAATGACCCTTTTCCCTGTAAGCAAACCTATTACACCAGCAGCTTCTTCAGATAGTTTGGTTCAAGAAGAGGGTGAGCCAACCGAAACAGATCCTTTGTTGAGACCATCTGAATCTGCTTCACAACTTGAGAATGAGGGTGATGTCTCAGATGTGGAAACACTTCTTGCTGTTGGGGAGGGGGCAGTGAAGATGAAGAAGAAACGGAGACCGAGGAGGGGAGAGGATTTTAAGTTACGGGAAGCCTTTATCAAGGCTGATTTCTGGCTTCTTTGGTTTACATATTTTCTTGGGGTTGGAGCTGGAGTCACAGTTCTCAACAATCTGGCTCAAATTGGTGCTGCATTAGGAGTTGATGATACTACATTGTTGTTGTGTGAATTCAGCTTTTTCAATTTTGCTGGACGTCTTGGCTCGGGTGCTCTTTCTGAACACTTTGTCAGGTCATTACTTTGTTGGATTTGATTTAAGAAGTAATATACTAGGTTGCAAATTTTTTCTTTTTTTCGCTAAACATTACCAAACAAGAACTGGTTTTTTCCTTTTAGCATACATAGCATGATTTCACGGTGCAACTTGAAATTCTTATATATCATGATATATACATGCATTCTTTTCCTTACACCTTCTTTTCTTAATTCGCTCTCTTCAGATGAGATTTCTGTCACTTCTCATGATATTTCTAGAGATTTGAACGTTGTATATTGTTGTTAGATTGTGATGTTCTAACTGCATGGAAAGTTCTTTGTCTAATTTGTATATGCATTATGCTAATCTGCAGAACAAAAACCATTCCTCGGACGGTTTGGATTACATGCACACATGTAATCATGATCTGCACATTCCTCCTGTATGCATCAGCTCTCAATGGTACCCTCTATGCTGCAACTGCTCTGCTTGGAGGCTGCTATGGATTTATCTACTCTCTGATGGTTCCAACCGCATCTGAGCTTTTTGGCTTAAAACATTTTGGTGTCATTTACAATTTTGTTCTGCTGGGAAATCCTATTGGTGCACTGCTTTTCTCCGGGCTGCTTGCTGGTTATCTCTACGATGCAGAGGCAGCCAAGCAACAAAGTTCCACCTGCTTGGGCGCCGAGTGCTTCAGGCTCACATTCTTGATTCTTGCCGGCGTCTGTGGACTTGGCACCATCTTGGGCATAATTTTGACTCTTAGAGTACGACCAGTTTATCAAATGCTTTATGCTGGTGGTTCTTTTCGTCTGCCTCAAACAGCAGGCCACTGATTACCAGAAATGTTTTTATCTTCAAGGCATGCCTATTTTGTACCAATGGTATGCTCCGTAAGTGTTATTTTTGCTTTCCTGGCAGTGGCTTGCATTAGCTCTATCTATCACAAGATTACAGTTTTGCTTGAACTTCAGTTGTAGAAAACAATGGCCAAGTTCTGGAACACAGTTAAATTTTGCTGTATTAGACTGCAAGTAATGCTATTTCTTTTGTAATGACATGACATGATGCTATATTTCAATGAGGATGTCTAGTTCTAAACAAGCAAGAAGGAACATATGTAGTACATTTGAAGCATTAAATGATATTTAAATCATTGATTGGTAAGGTTGAGAGTCCCTTTTATTGTCCTTCTATTTTATTATTATTATTTTTAATCTTTTTCTCTAATATGTGTTAAAAATCAGTTCAGTGGAATCAGGCTCATAGTTTTGTAAACCACACATTTTCCTAAACATATATATAACCTTTGTTTTTTAAAAAAAAAAAAGAAACTTGAAAGAACTTTAAAAACACTATTCCATTTGTGTTCAAAATAAGTCTCCAAGGAGTCTATCGTACCAAACATATTGCAAAAATCCATCACCACAAAAGTTCTTGGAATTCTGTCCAGAAATTATTTTATCATATCGTTTAATAGTTTATTGTTGACATAAAAAGATGTGAAGATAGCTTAAGCTTAGCTCCACTCTCATTAATGGTGGCATGGCATATAAAGTCGAAGCTTCTCCAGCTTTATGCTTTTAAATTTGGTCAAACTCTTTGGCTGCCAACACCTGACAATGTTATTAAATGGCTATCCATACTTCAATTTCAATCTAACAGAGCTATCAAAGAGTCACAAGTGCTGAAAGGAAAAGATGGGATTCACATTCACTTCACTGATCTTGTATTCCATAATTTCATACAATCTGAAATTAAATTAAACACCTACTAATAGTACAATTCTCTGTAGTATTTTCAACACCAAATGAAAATAGAATTCTTGCTAAAAATTTGCATATAGCTAGCTAGCCATACACCTAACACAATGATGATCATCATCTGATCTCTTCATCAATACACTAAATTATTAGTGCTTGCTTTCTTGTCTACGAAAGAAAGAAGATTAGAGAATACAAAAGTAGCAGGAGACAAGTGATCTGATTACTCAAACAGACCCTTTACTGCCAAAGTATGGCTCTCACATGACCCACCACTAAACAAAAAATTAAAATCAAATAAGTCTTCTTTATCACACAACCACAGGGGGGAAAAAATCTCTGGTGGAAGAACCCTAAAAACCCATCTCTCACCATTACAATTAAATTGGGAAATTTTTCTCATCCATTTCCTCAAAATCTGACTCAAATCTCAACCAACTGCTTTCAAAATTTGTAAGAAGGCATCCCTTTTGATATTTAAGCCATTCTTGAAGGAAATTAAGTGAATGAAAATTTTCCCAATGAAAAAAACTTAAAAGAAGAATAAAATTAAAATAAAAAGAAAAACCTTTCATGTGGGTTTGAGATCCTGAAACATTGTATCCCATCTGATCTCTTCAACACCAGTTGACCAATATCCGTCATCATCACCATCAAACTTCTCCTCTTTCTGGTAATCCAAAACAACTGGACTTGAGAAGCTATCAATTCTAGTAGGTCCAGGAACCACAGGAGTTCCATTTGTGAGCAGTAGCCTCCCTGAAGCTGCTGGCCTGCCCATGAACAACTTCTTGTTCCTCTTCAGCATTGCTCCTCTCCATGATCTGCTTGCATACCCTCCAGGCCTTGGAACAACAACAAGAGCTGAAGACTCTTCACGCTGCACCCAAGTCCTCAGATACTTAGCTAAACACCTCTTCGTCCTCTTGATGGCAACAAGAAGCCTGGACACCGGCCTTGGACCACTAGCTCCTCTTTCCTTCCTCGCAAGCTTCAGAATCTCCAGCCTGTGCTTGGCTATGGAAATTCCCATGCTTTGAAGAAACTCATGGTTGAAGTAAGCTATGTCATCTTCTTCAAGCTCATTGTGAGCAAAAGCAAGGCCATACTCGTAGACAAGAGATGGCTCAAGCCCCGTTTTTGATAGCCATGAAAACCAATCCATAACTTCCACTGAAATGAATGAGAGTTTGTGTAGTATCTCCCTCAGGGTTTCAGGTTATATATATATAGTAGAGCAGGGAACAATGGTAAAAAATGAGAATGGTGAGTGCTTTGCTTTGCTAGAACGACCAAGACTTTTTCAAAGATCAAAAAAATCTTTCAAAAACTGACGTACCACATCATCTGCATACATATTTTTAATAATTTTTATAAAAATTTATGTATGAACCACCACTATATATTAACGATTTTTATTTGAATATTCAAGCAATGAGATTTTATTAACGTAATGTATGGATGAGATAATATCCATGTGGAATGATGTGATACATCGAAGTTCCGAAAACTCTCCATTTGTAGGGTTATGGTTTATTTGGTGGTACATCAACAAGGGTAGTTGAAGCTTGAGACAGACTAAAGGGGGAAGATTTTAAAGGTGATGCATGTGGGGTTATGATAGGGATGTTATGTTACGTCCAAAAATGGGGTAAAGAAGAAGTGATCAAATTCTAAGAGGCATGTGTGCCCCATAAGGGTTTTGTTGTGGAAATTTATTAAATGAATATCAATTTGCTTTGCTTCATTGCTTTGCTTGCCATCAATCACGGTATGGGAAAAGACATTAGTGTAGGGACGCCCCATTTGCTACTTTGCTTGGTTTTGTCTTGGTGAGTTTATGGGTAAAGTGGAATGAATATTGGATGTTTAGACTTGAATTTCAAACTATGCAACTCTTTTGTAAAAGCTATGAATGGATTCCAGTTTTGGTTTAACTAAAGGCAACTTCCTTAGACTTGACTGATCATATATATTATCAAATTTTCTCCCAAATCTAATCATCTCTTGAGTTTACTTGAACTTCAAACAACTTTATATTTAATATATGTTTATTTTTGTTTTTGTTTTTGCAATCAAGAGTTATTCTAGTTTATATTTGTTTATATTGATCTTTATTTTCCCCCTATTTGTCTAGATGTGATTGAAGAAGTACTTTAATTTAAGTGGTGAAAAAGTGATTTATAAGGAAAAAAATATCTTTTTAAGTTAATTCCATTTAGATGATGTTTGGTGAATTTAAAATATATATGAAAGATTAGGTTAAGAATATTGATCACTAAAGGGAACATTGATTATTAATTTTGCTTAAACGTATTTTACCAGTTAATCACTTTCTTTTGTCAAAAAAAATATAATAATGTAGAGAATTTTTCCAAAGTTTGATTGATAATCTACTTTATTTAATTGGTCGGTTAAAAGTGTAGGAATGCTTGGAAAATACAATATAAAATGAGGAAAAACAACAAGGGTTTGACTTAAATTTCATTGTTAATTAACTATTAATTATCATTTTATTATGAGTTGTCTGCCATCACTAACTAATTACTAGTTTATATAATATCCGAACTCTTGATAATGAAAACAAAAAGAAAAAAAGAAAAAGAGGAGGAGTTGAGTTGACCCTTGAACTGTTCATATCTTAACTTACTTTAAAGTTTTTCATCACTTTTTCTTAACCTCTAAGTGCCCAAAAATTTTAGATGGTGTAATATTTAGAATATCATTTCTTAAAAAAAAAAAAAAAACCTGACAAATTAAAATGTAATATGGTGTAACAATAACTGAATTTCTTTAACATATTTTGGATATGGGCATCTTGGGAAGTCCAAAAATGTGTTTATAGTGTACGCAGTATATATAACTGGGTTGACTATACAGAATAAAAAAAATGTTAGAAGCATGAAAATTTGGAGTCATTAGTCATTATATAAGCGTTTCAGAGCCATATTTGACAATATTTTTTATTGTTGTTTATTGTGTGCATTAGTTGTTGTTTGCCATTACTAGCTTATTCAAGACTTGTTAATTAACATTATCTAATCAGCAGATAAACATAAGAAAATGCCAAGACTCGAGGTTTGACATTTTGGCCACTTAATTAATTCAAAGTTTGTACTTAGATCAATTAATGCTAACCAGTTTTTATAATAAACATGTATATAGTTCAACATTAAGAAAGTTAAAAAAAAATTAAAAATGTTAATCATATATTATAAGATCTTTAAAAATTTTAAAAAGTTTGAATATATAATTATTAAAAGAATAAAATCGATACAAATTAATGATCTAATGTAGAAAGTTAACTTCTAAGATGAAATAACTCATTCTTTTATAAATCTCGAAACATCTCTTCTTTGTTTTTTGACTACTGTGAATGTATTAGGTATCGAAAACTAGTTTATTTTCACTTTATGTACTCTTTTTTTTTTCACTTGTTTTCATAATATTTTGCTCAGAAAACAAATTTTATTCCCTACATTTCTTTTCTCCCTCTCATTTGCTATATTATCCAATTTGTTAACTTAAGCAAAGGAAAACAAATATATAGATGAAAGCACCGACATATTTTTTCTTTGTTCTGACTGCTCTTGGAAGCCTATAATATTATCTAAAACCTGTTGACCAGGTAGCTATACTCTTGGACACTTCTGCATTAATAAAATTTTCTCTTACAATAGATGCATATCCATATGTCAAATCATGCAAACATCGCATTAAGATACGATGCATACGTCTTATGATTGGATAGATGCATTATCGAAAAGATTTCCGTGGCTTCAATATATATTTCTTCACCTGAGAATTTTATCCATTCTGTAAGCCACACATGACAAATTGTATTGTTGTGAAAAATTCACATCAAAACAAACACAAAAATCGGAGGTATGTAATCTTAAATGAGGGAGAAATATCAATACTTATAAATGCACATATATACTGAAGAGTATTTGATAAAAAATATAAAAAAAAAACTTAAAAGTAGTTGAAAAAATTTTTCAGAATGAATTACTCAAAGCGTATATATGCTTACTCATTTGTCCAAAAAAATTAAACTGAGAGGATTAATCTAATAAATAGGAGGAAAGAAGAATAAAAATAAGAAAAGAAATAATTAATTAACTAACAAGCATGCAAGTTTAAGAGTCAGATCATTGCTAATAATGTAACGATTAAAAAGCAAGAAAGTAGTTTAAGCTTTAGATTAAATCTCAAGGAAACATAATCATCGTTTCTAAGAAATTCCTTCACTGTCTTTTTATCACCAATGCTACAATCCTCCTAAAGTTAAATTAGGTTAAAAAATAAAAATAAAATAGAAAAGCAGCTATAGCTAGACGCTCTTTGAATTTGTTGTGTGGCTCCAAATGTAGATAATTAAGTATTGTCTCAAATCCCACTTCTCAAAAGTGGTTTTGTTTGCGTGCAAATTTCTCCGTCTAGTCACATGCAATCTTATCAATTACATTTTGGACTCAAATGTCATCACGGGCTCCCCCCATTATGTTATTGGAGGTCGTACTATTTGCATGTGAGTAACTCATGTTTTTTTTTTTTCCAAGTAACAGTAAGTGAATTGTTTTGGAGCTTTTGATTCAAACAAAGAATTTGAATGATCAACTTATGGGATATTATCAAAGATTAATTTTCCTACAATTTGATTGGGGTTGTTAATTAATTTGCATATATTGAGACTCTAAGGGTTCAACTCGAAAAGTTAAAAAAAAAAAAAACTTATGGATGGGGTGACTTAAATGTGGGACTTAACAAACCCACTCCCAGACGAAATTTTCTCAGTGGATGACCAACACCGACCTTACTTGTCAGGAACCAAAGACTCATCGCATTAGAAATTGAAGTTTAACAATGATAACACCCGTCGAGACTGACTCTATATGTACAATTCAATGTCAACCTTTAAAAAAAAAAATCAAATAGGTGAAGTAAGTGACCAGCCTCTTTATACATTACAATACTTCTCTTAACCATCCGACTCGCATAAGATGGGGAAAAACTAGAGATTTCCTTACATATGGAAGACCATGCAGCTATAAATATTGATACGTAATAGAAGCTATATACATCCTTTTTGTAGTTTGGAACCACTCGTAAGCATGATTATTAATCGATATATCCATACAAATATTAATTAGTTTTATTGCGTGTGGGCATATATGCTCAATAATTAATGCAACAACACAAGTACTTTTCTATACTAATAATTTATATATACTTACTTGTCCATTGTTGTCTACTTTTTTTGTCATCTACTCGAATCTCAATCTCGTTTACAGTATAGTAGTATATAATAAATATATACCAGAGAGAAGAGAGCGTGATGATTGTTTATTTTGTTTGAAACTAATTTTTCAAACAAGAAACATGTATGATCTTTCCTATTCATGCATTACTTTAGTTAATTTATACATGATTAATCTAGTAATGAGATGATTTTTTGCACTTAGATTTTCTATCAATATAAAAATATGATTTTTTTTATATGAAAATTCTGTTGTATACAATATAAATATCTCCACATCAAAATGTTAGTTATTAGTCACTCAAGTTCGAGTGACATTTGGTTTGGTAGCAAGTGATGTTGCTTGCTATCGACACATTATAATTGATTTATATCAATAATTAACAAATGGAATTTTCTAATGGCTCTCATCACCTTGTAACACCTAATTTCATTTTTTTTGTTTAATTAATTAACTGAAAACAATATAAAACCAAGTTGGTTAACTAATAATGATATGAGATTTGCATGCGCATCATTAATTAATTTTGTTCAAATAACTAATTACATTAATTAATGGCATAATTAATCTACTTCAATCAATCAATATGTCATATTATACCAGCAAGAGAGAAGAATTAATTATATGGAATGGTTAGATATAAGATGATTTTGAAGCTTGCACTTGGGCACGTGATCGGGTTGGATCTTATCATTTGAGATTGCTTGCTAGTTGCACTTTGAAGATCTTCACTGATTTCTAGTTGAAGTTTTTGAGATTCTTTTACCATATAATCCAAATAATTGAACTAGTTGGAATCTTATTTTGGGTGGTTATAAACAAGAATAGAGGATTTATATATACCATGGCCATCACTTGAAAGCTAAATCTCTCTTTTTTTTTTTTAAGAGAAATTTGGGAGATCTTTAGTTCTTACACATTAAGTGAAAGAATTTCTTTTTGAAATTTTTAAAAATTAACACAATTTTGAAATGGGTTAATTTTCGTTGCATACTGCTATTTTTAGCCTTTTTTTTTAATAAGTTTATTTTCTAACCTCTTCAAAGGTCATCAAAGATATTCCTATTAACAGAGTCCATCAAACCATTGACTATAGAGAATGATATAAAAGAAGTCAAGAATTCATAGATCATAAAAATTTTAACTATTCAATAGTATGCATGTTTTAATCTACACGCTTAGCGTTAATCCCGCAAAGAAGTTGGACCTTTTATTTTAGGATATTAATTTTCATAAGAAAAACATTATAAAATTAATATCAAATTTTGTGTCGAAAAAGACGATGTATGAATTTGAAGAGAATTTAGGTGTCTAATTCAAAATGTCTATCCATTTTAATATTTTTTGTGTTACATCTCCCTCATGAAGTAGTTTCAAAATCTATTTTAATCATACCAAATGCTGGAGAAGTGACAAGTCTTCTCTAATAATATATATGCACCAACATATTGTTTGAAAGCAACGTGAAAAATGAAAATTGTTTTTGCAACTGGGGTTTAAAACGTTAAATTGAACTTAAATACAAACAAGCAAAGCAAAGCAATTGTTGCTTTTCATGTACTAGATCTCTGCAAAAGCTAAGCAAACTAATTTTCATTTCATTTCATTGATCATGATAACAATAGTGCACAACAATGGTGACTTCATGTCTTCCTTATTATAAATAATTAAAACGATTTAGTTAACATGGTACATATCATTACAAGCAACTTTACCTTAAAAGTTACAGAACATTAAGACATGAATGGTGATAAATAAATTTGTTATTGTACATCAGACACGATTTGTTAACCAAATCCCAATGGAATATAACCAATATTTCATCATGGAGTAGCATGTCATCTCATATTGTAAATGCATTAGATCTTGAATTTGGAAACGTCTTCAGGTGTAATAGATACTGTTTTCGATATATAATATGCATACATGCAATAATTAATGAAAGTTCATTTTGTTATATTAGTGCGTGTCATATTTGTGGGTTCGTATTGTATTTTTGATACAGTGAAGACTCTCTTTTAATTTATTAAATCAATGACTTGATAGGCAGCGGTGAATCCCAGATTTATGTGGAGAAAGAAATCTTGAATATTATAATTTTTTTTCATAAACCTTGATATTACGCGAAAATTTATTAAAATATAAAAAAAAAAGTGTGCCTAGGTAAGGTTACCATTGTGAACTTTGTATCTTACATTGTCTAAATATAATATATAATTTGCCTATTTGAAGTATTTTTTTATTTAATCCCTTTTTGGGGTCCGTTAACTAAATCTAACATATTTTTTATTTTAACTATTTATGATCCCTTTTTTATATAAAAAGACGTGGATAACCTTTTTTATTATTAAAGTATGGAATACTATTTTTATATAGTGTATGACATAGTCGTGCAAATTGCATGATGAAGTCATACAAAATTCTCGAAATCTGTAATTTTATACAATCGTATCGCGAACTTGCAAGACGAAGTCGTGCAAAATTTCTAAAGCTATTTTTTACACGATGGAATCATGAAGTTGCACGACTCGTGTAATATAATAACTATATTTTTAATACTCTTGATAATCATTTTATGAGATGATTATGCAAGTTACATGATATAGTTATGCAAAATATTCAAGATCTATTTTTATTTTTTGCATGACTCTCCCGTGTAATTGCAGAACTATATCGTGCAAAAAACTATGCATGTAATCTAATTTCATTATTTTTAAAATTATTAAGGGTATCTTTGTACTTTCATTGCAAAAGAATGGTTAAAAATAGTTAAAATAAAAAAGGGGGGTTAGATATAGTTATTAGGTGACCCAAGGGGTTATTTGATGAAAAATTACCTATTTTATTATAAAGAGTTTTTTGTTACGATTCACTAAGGCTTAATTGATAAATTACAAAATTTGAAAGAAAAAATAGAAAAATATTATTTATATTGTTCAAATAAAAAATAAAAAATAAGACAATTCATGAAATATAATAATAAAACTAAAATATAAGAGAAACTCGTGTGATTGTAAGTTATAAAATATTTTTTTAATTATATTAAAAGTTTGATAAGCTAATAATTAAAAGAAGATGAAAGATAATACTATGAAATGGGATTTAATTTCTAAGAAGGGGTGTAATGATAACTAAATGAAATAAGAGGGTAAAAGTGTCATCACAAATTTTAGAAAGAGCCTGGGTCCACCCGGCTTCCTTCCTAAGTCCGCCCATGTTGGTAAGCAACATTGTATAAAAGGATTTTTTTTTTTTTTTTTTACTTCTTGTATTAAATTATTGCTTTTAACGTTTTGTGCTTGTAAAATGAAAATAATTTTTTGTCTATTATTTTATTTAACAGTTTTGAAAAACACAAATTCTAGCTATCACTTAAGATAGATAAAAAGTAAGAAATGTCATACTTTCATAGAACTCAACATTATATAGAAATTCCTTACTTAACATCCAATGCAAGGCCAATCATTTTTTTGGTACACTAATAACTTTCTTGTCTTGATAATTGGAGACAAATTTAATTTACTAATTAATTCCCATCATATTTTCGTAATACTATGCCACGTCAATTTAAGAGAAGGAATCCTTTTTTCCTGTTCAAGAATAACAATATGCACTCCTTGTCTATTAAAAAAGAAAAGAAAAAAAGGAAAATCATTTTCAATTCAATCAAATGACAATCATAACTCATATCAAAATTTATATATTCTCATATACTATCTTGTTTTTTTGTGTATTCTGAAAATTATTTTTAGAAAATAACGTTTACTAGTATATTTAAATCAATATCAACTATATATTTTTATTAAATTTTAAAAACAAAAACTTAAAATACACAAATAAATACTATAGTGTCCAAATTTAAATACGTCTTCATATGTCTCTGTCAATTTAAGGAAGAATGAGATTTATCCCAACTATTAGTCTAAAAAAGCTGGCCCACTTAAAATCATTAAAGAAGAGTTTTTTCTAATTACACCTCTATATAAACTGAACACACCCAATATGATCCTATGACTCCTCCATAGGGGTGATAATTTAGGTCATGACACGCGAATATGACATAAAGACGATACACGATTAATAAATAGGTTAAATTCGTGTTGATGTTATTCAACAGGTCAAGCCGTTTAGTAACACGAATGGTTAAACATATTTTATCAATATTTAACATGCAAGCTCATTTAATAATATGAATTTTTACCTACTCAGAACATATATATTATAAAACTAAAAATTTTATATTATAAAGTAAATTAATTTGCATAAAAGTAAATTATGATGATTTTTAATAATTTTAATTGATATAAATATGTAGAATATGATATATTATACATAATTAGGTTAAACAATCAAATAAATTATGTGAATTAAATATGACACGATTACGATACGTTTAATAACTGTGTCGAATCTGTGTTTCACATCTTGACACGAATAATTAAATGGTTCGACACGCGTGACTCACCCCTACAATCCTCAGTGCCTCAGTCACTTAATAAGTAACGAACCTTGAGCTTTTTCTTATATTTGGTACATATCTTAGGGGGAAAAAGACCAAAACTAGAAAGACTCTTTCAAAAAAAAAAAAACTACTAAAAATTTAGATGTAAGAACAATGTCTCAATAGAATAAATGTCCAATGTGATCTTTTAAAATATATATATAGGACACTAACCCTTGACATTCAATATGTTCAAAAAGACCTATCAGTTATTAAGCGTTAGTGTCTGGCATTAAAAAAAAAAAAAAAACATAAACACATGCATCAGATTATCAATTAAAAAAAAAAAGGAAGCACATCATATTATTGTTTGTTGAAAAGAGTTCATAATGTCTAAATTTTCAATGGCTAGGTTAGTTTTCAAACACACTCCTCATATTAAGTCTAGTTTTGCAATTCTTTCTATTATCCTACGGCCCTTCAATCCTTTAATACCATGATTGATGCATTTGGTGTAGCTAAATTAATCTTCTTGTCAATCTCTTATATGTTAGATAATTATTTTAACTCTCTTAATTTTCTCTTCAATCCCCTTTAGCTAATAGGACTCACCCATGCTCAGGAACTTATTTTCTTTCTCACCTTGTACGCTCTTGTCTAATAGCACATTATAACATAATGGGCTTTTTGCTGCGTCTATTTACCGCGGTCCTCCAAAAATGTGGTAAAAATTAGAATTTTACGGCGGGCCATGAAGCCTGCAGTAGAAGTTACGGATTTTACTACGTTTTTAGAGGCCTGCAGTAAAAAGCTGCGATATAATCTAATTTTTTTTATTTTTCCCCATGCTCCCGCTTCTCTCTCTCTCTCCTTCCCTCTCAAATCCCTAATTTTTTCCTTCCCTAATTTTTTCCTCCCAAAGCTGTAATCTCTCTTACGCTTCCTGAAGAGCCCACAAAAATCTTTGCGCAGTTCCATTTGGTATTTGTAGAAATTATTTTATTTTATTTTTTAAACTTATTTCGGTTGTTTTCTAATTTTATTTAGTTGATTTAAATCAAATAGATAATCATTAAAGAACAATAAATACTAAAAAAAGTTTTTCTTCAGATTAAAAAAAAAAGGAAAAATTGAGAAGATAATCTAAATTAGGAGGCTTATTTGATAAATAACTATTTTTTTGAAATTTTGCATGCTATCACTCGACAAAGAGTGATTACATGCAAATTTTTTTGGGGACATCATCATGTTTTTATAGGGGTGGCAATTCGTGTTCGTGGGTCGTATTCGTGCCGTATTGAGTTGTGATACGACAAAGATTAACCCAACACGAATACGACTCATTTATTAATCGTATCACTGAGGGTCAACATGAACATAACACAATTATTAAACGGATAACACGTTACGACACGCGAATACGAATAATAAACTGGTCGTATTGGTGTTAGACACAAACACGACATGTCTAACACGACATGTTTACACGATTGACATGACTCGTTTATAGTTACGACACGATTATAATACGATTACAGTTATGAAATGATTATTACACTATTGTATATTAAAACCTATTTTTAAATGAAAAATGCTATAATATAATATACAAAATTAAACAAAACTAAATACTAAGAAATAATACAAACTTCAATATTTGATTTAGAAAATTAGAAATTACAAGTGATGTGTCCAGTGTCCTTCTAATTATATTAATATAATAAAATATAATAGTTTTTAATTTGTATTATTTAATATGTGTACAAATTATAAAATATTATTTGTGTCAATAATCGTGTTGATCGTATTTTAATTTATATTTGTATCAATTATGTTTAATATATATACATGTCATAAACGTATTCGTATCATAAATGGTTCGTGTCATAAACAGGTTGTGTCATAATCATATTCGCGAGTTGAAAGCACTCAACACGAGCACAACATGATTATTAAACGGGTTGAAAATTTTGACACGACATGAACACGATTAAGACAAATATAAACCTGTAAATTTTCATGTCATATCGTGTCGTGTCAGATTCGTGTATCATGACCCAAATTGCTACCCCCATATTTTTGGCCTACACTTGGGTTTCTAAATTTTCCCTGAAAGATACTCTAAATTGGGCTTCGAAAGCCCAAAATTCTTTTAACGGATCCAAGCCCACTCAGAGGTCCATAATCCTTTCTTTTCTCCCTTCCCGACCCGGAAACCCGCTTCCGAAACCTTGCCTTCCGTTCGCTCACGTCACGCCTCAACTTCTGTTCTCGCTTTCTGCATTATTTTGATTGCTGGAAGTTCCTGCTGAGTGAAGAGAATTCAGAATAATGGATGATTTGCAGGCGAAGAAGAAGGCGCTGTTTCGTGCCAAATTGAATGCCCAGAAGAAGGAGAAGCGCATAAACTCTCCTCTTGTTAGGTAAAATCAAACCCCAAACGATGAATTTCATCTCTTTTCTGAGATTACAAAAAGAAAAAATAAAAAAATTCTAATTTAATTTAATTTTGTTATAGGTACAATGAATTTGATCAACCCGTTTGCCGGGTCTGCGACGTCGTTTTGAAATCGGAGTCTCAGTGGGATGCCCACCAAGCTTCCCGTAAGCATCATCAGGTGAGCTTATTTTTGCTGCTCTTTAATGGTTCAATTAGGGTTTCACGAATTAATTATCATTTTTAGTTGCTATACTGTATGAACAACCCACGTTAGTTGCTTTAGAGATTGTTAAGCCTTTGTTTTTTTAGTGGTAAAGAGAGGCTTGGTTGGGAGAGAAGTAGCTTGTTTTTGATGGCTTAGAGTTGTGTATCTATTTCGTTTGAATATGAATGACAATGCTTAAGATGGATGAAAGAAGAGAATCTTATGTTCAAACAATTTTATGATTTTATTAGATGGATATACGAATGTTTTGATGATGCAGTCGCTTTTTATGAGAAGAGCGAAGACTTCTCCATGGTGTTGAGCTCCTTTGACTTTAGATAGGTGCACGGTGATGATTTTGGGAAGCCATATATATAAGATTTGTGAGCCTAACTTTGGAAGGGGTAGAGTGAATCTAAAGCAGTATTTACTGAGATGTTTTCTGTGAGTTCAATTCCTATTTTTTAATTTTCACTTATTGGATGCTCATTTGTTATAATTTTGGTTCATTGTATCACCTCTTTCAATTTAAATGATTCTTAATAAATTTTTGGTGCTTTATCAGTCCTTCTCAAGAATGTTAATGTCTAAATTCTTTCATTTTGTCAATATTGGCAAGAAATTTTTTATTTTTATTATTATTTTTATAACTTTCACTCTCTTGGGTAATTTTTACTTTGCTTGTTGTCCAGTATGGACCATGTTTGGATGGATTTTAACAGCTTTTTTTCACATTGTAATTGCCTATTGTTCTTCCTTCTTTATCATATTTTTCATAGTTATACATGCAACTGTTTTGTTTTAATTTCTACATTATTACTTAAATTGTGTATGTTCTAATAGGAAGCTTGTTTTGTGTAGGCAATTAGTAACCTCAAAGCTAGTGCAGCTGGACTTACTCAGGCTGGCAATACGAACCCCGAGCCCAGTGTCAAGTTGTCTAGAACTGAACCTTATTTGGAGTCGACAAGTCCTGAACCTCAACCATCACAAAAATTAGCCGAAAATAAACCATCTTCTGTGCTTCCTTCAGATTTTTTTGATAAACCTGAGGTGAAGAAGACGAAAACTGGTATGCACTTGTCTGTGATCTTTTTCCGTTTCTTACTTCGTTCATTTATTTTTTTTAATTGCCCAAGGTTTTTAAGTCACTTCTATAAAATTTGTCGTGTTGTGTCTGCCTGTAATCAACACTTTTATGGACAATTGTGGGAAAATGCATCTTTATTTGTTTAAGATATAGATACCATTGTCATGTTGGACATCTTGCATTCATGTCTGAACTTGACATTCGTCTCTCTATCTAGTTCACAACTTTAAATTGATAGCCTAAAGAAAATATTGGCAGTACGGATTGCAATAAAATCGCTCAATTTGTTGTTTGTCTCTGCCAGTGTTGTTTGTTATTGTCTACAAACACAGTTGATGCTTGTTCATATTCAATTTTTGAATCTTTAGAATCATCATGGAAAGAGACAATTTTTTAATCCCATGAATGGGCTCAGAAGGCTGCAGATTTTTTTTTTTTTAATTTACCGACTTAAATGATGTTAATGTAATTAAATGCTTGGTCTGTTTCCAGTATTAGTTTAAGTAGTTGTTTCAGTCCTTTGTTTTTGGGCTTCCTCTACTTCTGCACGTTGTTAATACTGGAATGTTAATTATTTGCTGCTGGACTTGCACTATGACAGGATATTATTATGTTTCCAGATTATTTCTAGAAATTGAATTCATTGTTCGGTGACCAATATTCAAAACACTACATTGGCATTTTTTAATTTTTAATGCATGTTACAGCTTGTCATGTGCATCTAGATCATTTTTCCTCTTCAAAGCTGCTCTGTCTATTGGCCTAGAAATTGCAATTTCTTAATGTTAACATCCTATCATCTGTTGTTGATTGTAGTACTGAGTGCTTGGATTATGCTTGAATCTCTTGAAAATGATGTTTGTTGATTTGATTGACTGAATAACTCGTATTATTTGCAGATTCTGTGAAGTTGGTGGATCCCGATTCATCAACAAAGTCTGTGGGTTCTGCTAAAACTCAGGCAGTGGAGTCCTTATCCTTGGGAAATGAGGAAAATGGGTTGCCTATTGGTAACACTATACAAGCAAAAAATCTTCAGCCTGCCAGGGAGCTTACAGGGAAATCAGAGAAGAATGCTGTTTTAGAAGCCAAGCAAGCAAATGGAGCTCTTCCAGAAGGCTTCTTCGATAACAAAGAAGCTGATTTACGTGCTCGTGGCATTAAACCGGTTAAGATAGATGTCAAGTGAGTTCCTACTCTAGATTATATATTAACATTGTTTTAGTTGGTCGCTTGACTAAAACTAATACTAACAGCGAAATGCTTTTGTGGTTTCTTCTATGGTAATGGCATTAGTTGTTAAGAGATCTGTTCTGTATTTAGAAAAACTATCGTCCCATCCACCCTTTGTTCTTATGTTGAGTACTCTGTCAAATACAACTGAGGAATAAATTATAAACTTGAAATTCGTGTTTTGCAATCAAGAGTTTGCTGATTCATATTAGCATGTGCTTCTGTTGTCATACTTTATGAGTATTTGTTTAATAGTGGACTGATTAGAGCTGATCAGAAAAAATAGTTATTTGTTTCAGTATAGGTCTAAATCTCTATCTTATCTGTTGTACTTAGTCCCAAAATTATCGGCGTACACTTGGTAGTACAAAAGTATATTGCACAAAAGGTATAGATGCTCTTCAATTGTAGGAATAATATTTCATGGGGCTTATTAAGTTAAATTTACAAAGAATGAATGATAATGATAAGGCTGAAGATGTTGCAGCATGCAATCAAATGCACAAATTGTTGTGTTGTATTACAAAGTTGCCAGCTCAGTATGTCAACAAAATCTTCTCAGTTGCTAGGCTCAGCATGTATATGTATGTCTTATTTGAATAAATGCAGAGAAGAGAGATAGGCACTATAGTATCATGATAAAGGTGCCGTTTCTGTAATGTGCTCAACATGGCAAAGATTCAATTAATAATAGTGTCATGGTGAAAATCATACTGAGAATGATGAACAAGGGAGGGAGGGAGATTTCCTTTGATCTGTCTTAACATGATACAATGAGTGAGCAGAGAGAGACGATATCATGATAATAATACCTTTAGTGGTATGGTCACTTTTAGATTTGTGATCTCAGAGTACTTGTATGTTTACTCCTACCAACCCCTATAGCCTCCCTCATTTTTTCTGTTCAATTTCCTTATTAACTTTTTAGTAATTAAGAAAATGGAGGAGAATTGTGTATGGGGAAAATACCATTGCTACTCTGAAACCTCAGCACTGATTTTTGTATGGTTCTCCAATTAACTTCTACATTATACTTGCCTCTTCGACTCTTCCTGAGTTTAGATATGATGGACATTCTTTCATATTAATTTTTTCTATTCTGTGGAAATGGGTCTTGTCAGTAACCTTAAGTTATTTTAAATCCTACAGAGACGAGTACAAGGAATTTGAAAAGTTGATTCAAGAGGACTTGCGAGAGGTGGATGACCGTTTGGAAGAAGAAGAGGTCAGCTGTATTCCCCCTATAAGTCTCTGAATATTCTTTTTTGTCTTCTGTGATTTTTCACATAATGGACTTGTATTTACAATCTATGTTGTTATTATGAGATGCAGATTGATGCTGCAGAAACAATACAAGAGTATGAATTATTGGAGCAAAAGTAAGTTCGGGCACTACATGTATTCTTGCCCCTTGATTTTGCTAATGATCCTGACATTTTGTCCATATTCTTTGCCTTATGATCTGCAGGGCCTACAGGGAAAAGGTGGAAATTCTAAGGAAGAGGAAAATGGAGTTGGAGGCTGCCAGGTCAGCCAAACGCAGCAAAAGTTCTAAAGTTTCTGATGACAAGTCTAGCGATGAAGAGTCATCCAGTGATGATGATAATGAACAGAATTTTGCTGTTGATTGGAGAGCTCAGCACCTGTGAACTGTTGTTCCAAAAGATTCTGGTAGAAGTCTGTTGCTCGTGAAGATGTGTATGTTTGTTTGTCTGTCTTTGATGCTATATTTGTTTCTCACCTGATGGTGAGAAGCAATCACATAGAACAGAATACTAGAGATGACTAGGGAGAGAGGAAAGAAAGAGGAGACAATAATAGCAATTATAGAGAAAACAAATAATAATTTATGAAGAGAATTTGGTGAGAAATGATTAATGAATTCTTATGTTTATGTAGTCAAGCTGTGTCTCAAACATAACTTAATGTCTATTGTCGTTACTGGACATAAATAAAAAGGAAACTGGAAATTGGGATATTATTTTTGTCGTCTTTTGCAGAAAACCATCAAAAGCTGATCAAAAAATCAGGAGACGATATCATCATTTGCATTGCACATTTTGCATTTACAAATCGCTTTTCCTGATTTGCTACAATAAAGAAATAGAAATAGCTTTTGAAAACAAATTTGTATCCATGATGAGCATCATTTAGAGAAATTTTCACCATTTGCTATCCGTGTAAAGCGCTGACATTCTTGCTGTTCTGCTGATTCATTTGCAGATGGAGGAACCACTTGAACCAGTTGTCCTAATAGGAAGAGTCACTTTCCTCGACAGGACTGACGAGTTATGAGGAAGACACGACCTGGATCAGTGGCCCTGCTTTTTGAATTTTTTGATGCTGAAGGGGCCTCAAATCTTAACTGATCACTTAACCAGTGGAACAAAGCTTGTATATAAATTTACAGAGCATGCAACTGGGTGGATTAACTTGTGAAAGAGTGAGACTCATTGCCTTATAACTGGCTCAGTGCTTTACTTAAGACTTGTTTGTCAGTCAAATTTAATTCAATGAAAAGGATTCACTTGGGCATACGTACAGTTGACCGAGTGATGGATGTAATTGGTTTAGGTGAATTTTCTTGCAAAAGGAAGAATAGTATAATCAGTAATTAAAGTTGTCTCAGCTTTGAATCCAACCTATTGACTCTGCACCAATCTATGCAGAAATGACATGTTGAAGAAATGTTGCTTGATATCACAGCCACATAAATTTCGTTTTACTGATATCGCTAGTTTATTCATCACTGACTTCCATGTTAAGGATGCTTAATTCATAATAGGGCTATATTCATGACCTTGGCATTCTTCGCTGGCTTAGAGCTCTTTCAAAAAACTAATCACTAAATATGGTAATCAAGTCTGCAGTTTAGCTGGGGACCTTTTGGTGCTTCAAGTTTGTATAAGTATCTATAATGTCATAATTTGTTGGCATGGGTTTATAAATATATTCAATAGAACTTTGATCCCTTAAAATTGAATGGTAATTCAGCTTATCTTGCTCTAGAAAATGCCGTTATGTGTGATTTTAACTCTCCCTTCTCAGAGCCAACAGTCTTCCCTGGTGGTTACATAATATCTTCTTTTAAGGACAGAGTAGTCTTCAGTCTTCGTTTGTGCCTTAATATGTTAAGCCTTTAAAATATGTAGACTTCCTTAAAATTTGTGAATTTAAAGAATTTTATATAATTTTTTTAGATAATTTACAATTTTTAAGAGAATATATACAATCTTTAATAGAATATGTATAATTTTTTAGGATTCAATCTATACTTTTAGAAAACATGTTAAAACTACCTTTAAGAAAAAACTTTAGAGGGAAAAAATGGCACCACATTATTAATACTTAGTCCATTAATATTATTTTATATATGGTTTAGTTTTTCTGCTTTATAAATAAACAAAACCAGTTAACCATTGTTAGTTAATTTAGAATAAATACATATTTGATCTGATTTTGTCGATCAAATATATTGACGGTCCTAAATTGTTGGCAAGTTCATGGTCCTAAAACTAATCCGACACATATTTTATAGGATCTTATCGGTGATACCCGAACTACGAGCGTTGGGTTACTAATTGGAGGAAAAAATATATTTTTTTTTATTTCAAATTGACCCCAAAATTTCTTCCAATGGCCCCTAATTTTATGTCGTTTCATTTTCTCCCCGAAAGCTTATAAGATTGAAAGAAAATCCCAACATAGATAGGTAAGGCCCAATTGGTTTTTAAGTTTAGGTCACTTTACCCTTTCTCCGGCCCTCTCTCCGTGTGTGTCTGGACGCAGAGGCAGTTGCTCTTGTTCATGAACCATGCAACGGCGCACTGTTTTCACGTTCAATGATACGCTGTCTTTTGCTGCATTTCCGCTCGCTCTCCACTCACTCCCTCCGGCTACCACTACAAACCCATCAGAGCAATCATCTATTCCAATGCAACAAACGCATTCAACGCCTTGCCAAACTCGGGAAGGTCAAACAGGCCCGCCAAGTGTTCGACTCGATGCGTCAAAGAGACTTGGTGTCTTACAACTCCATGCTATCTTGCTACGTGCAAAATAAGCAGTTAAACAAGGCGAAAACCTTTTTTGATTCGTTTCAAGACAAGAATATCATAACATGGACAACTTTACTATCTGGGTATGCCAAATCTGGGCTTATGAATGAAGCTAGAGTGGTTTTTGAATCAATGCCGGAGCGAAATGTGGTCTCTTGGAATTCTTTGATCAGTGGGTATGTACAAAGTGGTGACTTAAGGTCAGCAAAAGAGGTGTTTGATAAAATGCCTGAGAGAAATGTGTCCTCGTGGAATTCGATGATAACGGGGTATTGTCGATGTGGGATGGTTGCAGAAGCTAGAGATATGTTTGATAGGATGAAAGAGAGGAATAGTATTTCTTGGATGGTTATGGTTTCTGGGTATGTTGAGGTGAGTGAGTATAGAGAATCTTGGGGTGTTTTCTTGATGATGTTGGAGAGTGGAATGAAGCCAGATCAGGCTATGTTTGTTGTGGGGCTATCAGCTATAATGGGATTGAATGATTTGGATTTGGTTGGGAGTTTGAGGACAATGGCAATGAAGTTAGGGTATGAAGGGGATGTGGTGGTGGGAACCGCGATTTTGAATGCTTATATGAGGAACGGGAGTTTGGATGACGCAAACAAGTTCTTTCTGGGAATGCCGAAGAGGAATGAGTACTCCTATACTAGTATGATTGCGGCATTTTCACAATGTGATAGATTGGATGATGCAATTGCATTGTATGAGAGTGGAGACTATGAAAAAGGTGTTGCTACGAAGACAACAATGTTAGCTGCTTATGCAAAAAAGGGGAGGATCTCTGAAGCTAGAAGAATATTTGATAAGATTAGGTTTCCAAATGTGGTTGCATGGAATGCTATGGTTGCTGGATATTCGGAGAATGGCATGCTTGAAGAAGCAGAATCTATGTTTTCGAGAATGCCTGTGAGGAATGCAGCTTCTTGGGCAACCATGATTTCAGGGTTTGCTCATAATGGAAAGTGTAAAGAAGCTTTAGAATTGTTTGCTGAACTGCATCGGACAGGAGTTATTCCAAGTCACTCAGGTTTTACCAGTGCTCTATCTGCTTGTGCCAACATTGGAGATGTGGAAATGGGTAAACAGATACATTCACTCACTATTAAAACAAGGTGTCAGTATAACCCCTATGTCGGCAATGGGTTGATTTCCATGTATGCAAAGTGCAAGAACGTGGAAGATGTTTCTCAGGTTTTTACAACAATGCAAGTGAGAGACACTGTGTCTTGGAACTCACTTGTTGCTGGGTTTTCTGGGAATAAACTGTTGGATGATGCTTTAAATACTTTTCAAAAGATGCCCAAATGGGATGATGTTTCATGGACAACAATTATATCAGCGTTTGTGCAGGCTGGACAAGGTGAAAATGCCTGGAAGTTGTTTGTCGACATGTTAGCTGCAGGAATAGAACCTAGAGACCTGACACTTGCTAGCATTCTCAGTGCCTGTGGCAGTTTGGTTGCAACCAAGCTTGGAGAACAAATTCATGCCTTGATATTTAAACATGGATTTAACTCATGTTTATGTGTGTGCAATGCACTTATAACAATGTACTTCAAGTGTGGTGGTGTTGATGGTCTTCGTGTCTTTAAAGATATGCCTGTAAGAGACATAGTCTCATGGAATGCTGTTTTAACTGGCTGTGCTCAAAAAGGTCTTGGAAAAGAAGCCATTGATATTTTTGAGCAAATGGGAGCGGCTGGAGTTTTTCCTGATGAAATTAGTTTTCTAGGTGTTATAGGTGCTTGTAGCAACGCCGGGTTGATGGATAAAGCTCAGGCCTATTTCAGTTCCATGAGCCAAAATTATGGGATCACCCTTTCAGTTTGTCACTATAATTGTATGGTTGATCTCCTTGGAAAGGCTGGCCAGCATTCTGAAGGTCAAGCACCAACCGAGAAAGTTGCAGTAACTGTTTGATATGGGATGTGCATGTTTCTGTTTATAGATATCATCATAACATAAAAATTGAGTAGGGTTGCCAATAGAACTTTTGAAATGTGTAGGCAGAGATTTGAGAATTATTCATTTTCTGAAATAAGGATGCAATTTAAGGCATTTAGGTCAAAGGGAAATAAGGGATCTGAAGAAAGATGAAGTAACCACAGAATGAGGAATCAGCAGGATTTAGATCAAGAACAAGCTGTGTTAAGTAGACATGTAAAAAGGGTCAGACCGAGTACAAGCACAACACGGTTCAGTATGAAATCATATAGTATGAGTATGGCATGAACATGAATACTGTAGCGGGATGGTACAATACGAAATAAGGATTGAACTAGATTGGGCTTAAAAGTTTAGCACGATGGACCGTGCCAGACACGAAGCACGATGAGCACAAATAGGCACGAATAGACCCAAATGGGCACGGATACTTGTCTAATTTATTTAATAAAATAAGTTCATTTTGAATTAAAAGAAATAAATCATTAGATTTAAATGAATATATTAAGGGACTAAATTGCTTTATTATAATGTTGTAGCAATTAAAAGTCTAAGTGAAATTTATTTCATTTCCTTACTTTCTATTTATCTCTTGTGCTTTCTATATTCCTAGTTTATTTGGTTCTACACTCATATTTCATTCATTCCTATAAATCTCTATCTCTTTTAATATATTTTATTAAATGAATCATTTTCAATCAAAAGAAATGATACAAAATCAGTCTCAATTATAATGATGGAATTCTCATACTATATTTGAAAAATTGTACTTTTAGTTCAAATTATTAAGAAATAACTCGATTTTCTTTTTAGAAATTGACTAGCATATCTATATTTGCTTAAATAAAATTTTAAGACTTTTACTTTTAATATAGCGAGTGAAATAGTTTTTAACTCAAGATAGTAATAATTAATTAAAATAGTTTTAAATTGTTATTTATAAATTCCTAAAAAATTTTAGATTATTCAAAAAATTTAATTTGATTTTAAAGATAAGCCTATTTTTCTTAAAAGAAATGTTTAGGTCTCCTAAATAAAGGATTAATTACTCTATTCAAGATACACACGTCTTTTTAGTAAAAATTTAAAAGTTAAAGGCAAAATTTTTGTACGTATATTTGTCCCATTTGGGCCAAATACAATAAGACACAATCCTAGGTACGACATGGTCTATTTGAGCCGTGTCATATGGACTGTGCTGGGCCTCCAAATTTTTTTTAGTGTTAGGCACAGTACGGCATGAAAAGCTGATCGTGTTGGGCCAACTATGGTAGGAAATAGTATTATGGGCTCAAAATTTTTGGATTGTGCTGACACAATACATTTTACATGTCTAGTGTTAAGTTTACTATTTTTCTAAAAACTTAAGCCTATAGATGTGGGTCTAACATTAATACTTTAAGCTCTTTAATATGCTCTCTCACGTACAAGGGCCTCGTGCTCTTACAACGCAAATCAGATCGAGCCTCACGTGCCTCAGTGGGTCTTACAAGTGGCCAAACAACTACACTTTTTTAATTAATTTTTAAATAACACGGAGGGGATCTAAACTTACGACGTTAGGTTATTATGACTCTGATACCATGTTAAATTTGCTACTATTTAAGCTTTTGGAAGAGTGACAAACTTAACAAGCTGCATTGTTTCATTACGAGGACAAAAAACATGACAATCTTGAAAAGAGAACTTCACATGGAAGGACTTCTATGAATTCTTCTGAGAAATAGGCTGCATGCAACATGAAAACTTTGCTTATCACCAAAAAACTAAAAAAAGAGAGAGTAGAATGAGCTTCTTTTTGAAGAGATAAAGTTGCTAGTGCACATTCGATTTTGCTCACAGTAATTATGTTCCTATTAATATTATGAAAAATCTCCAAAATTAACCCTCATTAGTTCTCATACACATACTGCGTCTAATTATTCAATAATTTCATGGTTTGTACTGGAATGAATAGATTGATCAATTAAAAGTATGCCTCTTGATTTTTTTCAAAACACATGCATCCTCAGCATTATTGTGCCTTGTTCTATACAATTAAAAGATTATAATGTTTTCGTAATCATGTCACTGTTAACAAGTTAATAATTAACAACATATATGATATATATCTTTCATAAATGAGGGGTTATGTCGCAGTTGCAGGTCATATTTTACCTTTGCATTTAAAGGCTTTGATATAATTCTTTTTCATGATCTCTATCTGTCTAAAATGTAAAAGTGCGCTAAGTGGTTCATAAAATAAAACACAATATATAAAGGGAAAATGTAAAAAATGACCCAAATTAAGGTTCTTTGAAAAATAACCTACTCTCCATATATTTGTATGCCATGACCCTTTTAACTTCGAAATGACCTCTATAACCTTATCTTTCTTTCTTCCTTATTCATTCTTGGACAAAATCTTTTTACACACTACTATTTTATATAATACATGGTATTTTACACACGGTTTATCACATATTTATTATCTAAAAAGCATGATATTAACTTTAAAAAAATGAACTAAGTTAGGCTGAAGTGATCCGAGTAGTTTAATGAAAAAAAAAACTAGATTTTTTTTTTTTTAGAAAACTTGGTTCTTTGATGAGAATGATGACAGCTCAACAATGCTTTTCGTCATTGTCAAGTGTTAAGCACACTATCGGACACCATTCAATAGTAAAAAAGGTATTGGATATTGTCGGATTTACGTGATCCACAGAACTCGACACATGGTGTTGAGGGTCGAGCACATTATCAGACACCATGTGATAGTGAAAGAGAGGTGTGAAAGAGAAGTGTCGGATACTGTCGCATTTACGTGATTGACAAAACTCGACACATGATGTCGAGCATCGAGCACATAATTAGACAGAGAAACTGAGAATTGAGTGTTGAATTGCTTGTAATTGACATTCGATAGCCCTTATCATCAAGTGTCGGCTACATGTAATCTAACACTCGACATATATTCTTCTAGGATTATCGAGTGTCGAGCACGAAACGAGATCGACGCTCGTTATCGTCTACCTTCATCCATCGACTTCAAAACCAACATTTTTACACATCTCAAGCTTCAAATAATTCATCAAACACTCTAAAAACAACATACAACCATAAATAACTTTTAAAACACAATAAATCATATGCGTATGCGTCACCGAAGGGGCTTGGAATGGGGACGATTTGATAATGGGTATCAATTATGAAGAAAAGGAAATAGAAATGAATTAATTGAATTGGTAAGGGTATAGAGGTCATTTCGCAGTAAAAAAAGGTCATGGCATGCAAATATATAAAGAGTGGGTTATTTTAAAGGGGTACATTAATTTAGGTCATTTTTTACATTTTCCCATATATAAATCATATAACAAATTTTAACAATATTAAATTCAAGTGTTATTAGATATTTATGACCTTAACTAGAATTCATATGAGAAGACAATCATAATTTCATATAGTAAATAATACACCATTCAAGCTTGTTAAATTAATCAATAAAAAATTTATTTCTTTATACTATTTACAATTTTTTTTCTGACTTATAGTTTTTTAATGTCAATATATGTGAGTAGATGATTAATTTATACTATTTACATTAATACCCATCTAATACTTGTTAATACAATAATCAACCATGTTAGATTAAATAAATACAAAATATTCATTTGTTTATGATGTTGATGTTCCAAGTCTTCTAAACAAGATTCTTGTCTATGAAGAAATCATTTTCAACCAATGGAATGAATGAGTTATCTTGACTTTCAACAAATGAAATAAATAAGTTGTCTCGATTTATTTTAATGATTTGGTGTATCGTTTTATTTAGATGCGCATTCAGAGACAAAAACGAGGATAGTAATCTCCTGCTTGCCCGCCCTAATGTAATATGTTAGTAGATAATTAGTTTTTTTGGTCTTATACTACATTAATGCCAATGTAATAGTTGTTAATATAATAATCAATCGTCTATGTTAAATTAAATAAATATAAATTTTTCATTTGTTTATGAAGTTGCAATCTAAATCTTCGAAGTCTTTTAAACAAGATTTTTTTTCTATAAAAAAAAAAATCATTTTCAAACCGTGGAATGTATGAGTTGTCTTGAATTTTAGCCAATGAAATAACTGAGTCGTCTCGATTCATTTACAGTTTTATTTAAACAAAGACTGAGCTTTGGCAATATGCAAAATCTTTTTGGTTGAATGGATTAGGATTTCAAACTTCCACATGCATACACTATGCATGAGAGCCTCCAAAGTTGAGTCTTAAGATGCATATCAATATGAATATATTACTATTTACTCCAGAGGCTTGTCAAGTCTTTAAGATGAGCTTCATCCACAAATCACTTTGATTTCCCCTTTCTCCCAGAATGCTGGAAGCACCACTTCAATTGTATTTATCAATACAAGTCCTTGCGATGTTAATAGGAGTCAGTTAGCCATCTTTCCCTTTAATGTCTATCTGTTGATTTTGAATTATAAAATTTCACATTGGCCTATGAACAAGAGCTCTAAAACTAAGTTTCCTTCTGTGTAAATCGTTGCATGCCTTGTGATCATTCTTCTACACAACCAATTATTGCAGCTCTTTGAACTAAAACAAGTCACTTAGTAATGTCACATGTATTGGTAGTCTTGCACGATTTTTTTGGATGAATTTGAAGGTGATATCCTTTTTGGCTTAATTTGGGTTGATGTTACTCTTAAGCTCTGACTTTTTATTCTGTTGATTGAACAAATATAAATATGCTAACAATCCTAAGTATAAACGCTCACTAAGCAGCAACTGAATTACCCAAGAACAAGCCATTGACATGTGAGAATATAATGGCTTTTCATTGGCAGGAATTTTCTAAGGGTGCTTCATAGTGGTTTAAACTATCTTATCGCTGTAACATGCTAAAGTTACCTAAAGAAAACCCTGCAACGAACATACAATATGTAATAGTTGTTAATACCATAATATTATCATGCTTGTTAGATTAAATAAGTACAAATTTTTTTTTGTTTATCAAGTTTCAATCTAAATCTTCTAAGTCTTCTAAACAAGATTTTTCCTTGAGAAGAAATCATTTTCAGCCAATGAAATAAATGAGCTCTCCTAACTTTCAACCATTGGAATAAATAAGTATCTCGGTTTGTTTTGGTGATTTGGGTGATTTGGCATACAGTTTTATTTAGATGTGCATTCCATCCCCGCCCACCTGAACATAATATGATAGTAGATAATTAATTTATTGTCTAATACTACATCAATATCTACATAGTAGTTTTCAATGCAATAATCAATCAATCTTGTTACATTAAATAAATACGAAATTGTCATTTATTTATGAAGTTGCAATATAAATCTCCCAGGTCTCCTAAACAAGATTTTCTTCTTTTTTTTTTTTTTTGATATGGTAAAAAGTTTATTTTTGGCCGATAGAATAAATGAGTTATCTCGATTTATATTCTCTTGATTCGGTGTACAATTTTATTTAGATCTGAACTGTGAGCTTGGGCGATATGCAAAACCTTTTCTATCAAGAAATTCTTTTCATTTAGGGTGGTTCCATTTGATACTATAATGGCTATTTTCTGTTGTTCACTATGACAAGGTCCACAAGGAGATTGGAAACTAAAAGCAGCGGCCAGTATCCTAATGCAGGTAATTACCAAAATAATTAAAATCAATACATTTCAAGCCAAAAGAAAAAAGAGAAGCTAGAAAGAAAGCGATCCATGCGGTAAAGAAAACATATATAAACAAGGTAAACGTTCCTTAAACTGCTTATATTAACCCATTTCAATTATTATTGGAAGTTAATGACACGATCGGCCTCTAGCTACGCAGGCAAATTGTACCCAAGACTATGGGTTAGAAACTATTACTTAACTTTTGTTTTTCTCAAAAAAAAAAAAAAACAACTTACATCCTTGCACCATCATGTGGCTTAATAGAGAGAGGTCAGTTTTGGAATTGATTTACATAATGGTTGCATCTGGACACATGAAATTTTTTAAGGTACTAATAAACTTAGAATGCTATGGAATTTTACATCATTTTAGATATGTATGTTTATATGGCTTGTGTAAAATCTTAGATCATTTGGCTGAGTAGATTATTTATTAAAAATCAGAGAACCAGCATTGCTCTGTTTAGGAAATTTGAAAATGAAGTTAAGTGGCTTGATTAGACTAAGATATGAATTGGTTAAAGGAATCTTAAGCATTCAAGTTGGATATGAATTAAATATGATATGATGAGTTCTTTTGTCATGTTAGGACAAGGAAGAATTTAGTTCATTGTTAAAGGATATAGCAATCTAAGGTGCAACGTTAATCTTGAAATCTACTACAAGCTAACTGAGTTTTTTCAACTAGATCAGTGAGTGGAAAAAATCATGTTTTCTTTTATAAGTGTATTTTAAATGCTATTTTTATATATGTTAACAAGTTTTAGTTAGTTTTCAAAATATTTGTAGACAAAGATATAGCATTTAAAAAGGAAAAATTCAGATTTTATGTTTAAAATTATTTCACATGTTCAAGGCTTTATAGTTCATTCAAGAGTGTCAAAATATCAGAGAAAAGGTGTTGACCATGGTTTTGGTAATCATTTTAGCATTTTGTTTAGAAGTTTTCTGAAGTATTTGAAATGGTATTTAGATGTTTATCATTGATTTTAATGATTCCAATATTTTCAGCTTTAGATTTTGTAAAATTCTCAGTTCTGATAAAGTTGCATGAAAAACAAAGTTTCAACATATGAAGCAGTTTTGAAAAGAAATCAGTTTTAGCAAAAATAAAAATGTTATGTTACGTTAAACTAAGCTAGTACCCAGATATTCAGACAATTATTCAGATACTTAGATAGATATATAGATAGAGATCTTTAGGACCCGTTCAGATACACGTATAGGCTTTGGACTGTGTGATCTAGGTGCTTCGCTTTGGGGGTAGCTTTGCGCATGTGTTTGACCAATTTAGAAGGCCTACATGATGTTAGATCTCGCTAGGTATAAATAGCTCTACTTGTGTGATATTAGATCTCATCATATATTATCAGTTTTAGATAGTTTTAGTTGTGCGATATTAGATCTCACCAAGTATAATCAACTAGCTTCGGGGGTACTTGTTTAGTTATTGCTTTCTTTTGGAGTGCCAAGATCCTAAGAATAGTGATAGTTGGGATGTGTCATGCTAAGTTGGTATACTCATTAATTTGCTTTAAAATGTGAATATTTATAAGAGAGAAGTTAAGAAAGAAGTTGTTGCAATGATAAAGTTGAAAGGATTGGAATTAGGTCTTCCTAAACTTGAGACAGAAGTTGATTCCCATAGAATGTGAAATAATTTTGTATCAATCAAAGCCTAACTCTTCACTCGTGAGAAACCAAGGTTTTTAGCTTATTGAAATGGTTCTCTGTAGTGAATTAAGGAAAAGAAAAGTAACGTTACATGATTCTCAAGGAGTTTAATTATATAGTGCCTGTTATATAGTATCATATGAGTATGTTCAACGACTTTAGTACTTCTAAAACCTTCGCAATTTCGAGGATGAATTTTTTTTTCAAGGAGGTAGAATTGTAATACCCCTCTTATAGGCCTTGGATTAGATTACCCAAGCCCACACTTCTTTTATTTCAGTCAACCCACACATTATAAGCCCAACCTATTTAGTTTTTATAAAACAAATGAAAGGGGAAAAGAAAACAAAAGGAAAAAATGAGAAAAATGAGAAAAGAAAAAAGCGGAGACCGAGAGAAAGAGAGAATGATGGAGAAAAGGCTAATTTGGAGGCTATGTGAAGAGGAGAACTGGGTAAATATCACAATTTCTAAGCAATATAGAGTAGTTGTTATGTATTTCATTTAAGAGAATTAAAATAAAGGAAATATTTGAATGTTTTAGAATTTCTAGAGAGACAAGAAAGAAAGACAATGAGAATCAAAGATGAAATTGGAAGTCCCATTCAAGGTAATTTATTTTTCTCATGATGTGTGTTGAGTTTATTTGTAGAAATATTTATGTTGATGATAGTGATGAAAATCTAGGGATGTTGTGAACACTAAATATTTCTGAAATTTCTACAATTGATTGGCTTTGAATTTGATTTTTAAGTTTATAAATGTTAAAATAAACATCTCAATGGTTTGATTAAAATTAGTTCACTGAAAAATATTGAGTACGCGATTTTTTTGAATGAATTTTCGAAGTTGACTATGTAATTTTGGAATTTAAATTTTTTTGGTAATATATATTAGTGTTAGAAAAGTTTTATGAGGTATTTAGAAGTCTCATAAATTTATGAAATTTTGCAAATTTTTTTGTATTTATGTTTAGTTTAATCTCGAGAGTTTTATAATTTTAGAATTTACCATGAATTTTTATATATTTTTTAGTAGAGAGATGTCAATTCTGAAAATGGTTTGACATAATTATTGTATCTAAGAACTGAACTTAAACTGGTTGAGATACTTAACAAACTTGGAATCCTATGAGATTTTACATAATGCTAGATGCATATACCTGGAAGGCCTGTGTAAAATCTTAGATCATTTGGATGAGTAGGTTATCTATTAAAGATCGGAGAACCAGCAATGCTCTATTTTGAAAGTCTGAAAATGGAGTTAATTAACATTGATTTGAGTATGTTTTGAAGTTGGTTATTAGTAGACCATAAGTATTTAAATTGATTATGAATGGAATGTATGACATGATAAGTTATTTTTTAATGTTTGGACAAAGAAGATTTTAGTTTAAATGTTAAAGGAGATGACAATGTAGATAGAGCATTGATCTTGGATTTACTTCATGCTAATCAAGTTATGCAACTAGATTTGGGAGTTGAAAATTAGTATTTTCTTTTATGAATTGTGAGTTTTAAATGCTATTTTTATACGTGTTAAAAAGTTTTAAAGGGATAAGCAAATTTATTTTTTAGATGAATTAAGAAACATATTTAGATTTTTTTAATGATTTTTATTTAGTTTTCCTTGGAAACAATTACTATGATATTTTAGCAAACTTAGAAGCATTCAAAACTTTTGAAAATATTTCTAGACAAAGATATAATATTTAGAAAGGAAACTGAGTTTTATATTTAAATTAATTAGTATGTTCAAAAGCTTTATAGTTGATTTAAGAGAGAGATTTTTTATAATATTAGAGAAGTAGTGATAATCATGATATTTGTAATCGTTCTAGCATTTTGTTCAAAAGTTTGTTCAAGTATTTGAAATGTCTTTTATATGTTTATAATTGATTTTAATGATTCAAGTATTTTCAGCTATAGATTGCATAAAATTTATAGTGTTCAATAAATTTACATGAAAAACAAAGGTTTAACATATGAAGTAGTTTTCGAAATTCAGTTTTAGCAAAGATAAGAAAAAAAAAGTCAGTCAAGATATTCTAAGCTACTATCCAAATTCACTCAGACAGTTATAAAAATAGAGGCCTTTAAGATTCGCTCAGATACATACGGAGGCTTTGGGCCATGTGATCTGAGCGTTTAGCCATTTGAGGGTAGTTATATGCCTACGTATGGCTAGTTTAGCAAGCTTATGTGATATTACATCTTACCAGGAATAATCAGTTTATCAGTTATCAGATAACTCTACGTGTATTATGTTAGATCTAGCAGGTATGACAAGCTAGCTTTAAGGATACTTGTTTAGTATGTCAAAAGGTATTTTACAAATGTTTATATGAATTAGTTTAAGAGAATAAGCATGGGTAGCAAGTTTGTATAAGTTTTGCATTAATCTTTAGAAACAGTATTATGATGATAGTTCCTTTCTTTTCATAAGTAAGTGTTATTTTACAAAAGTTACTTAAAAGAGGATTTTAACAAAAATCATGCATTATGTTTCAAATAGCATTTGAACAAATATTCTAGCATGATTATTATGAACATTATTTTATATGATTGAGAGATACATTATTTTATTAATTTAAGTATAGATAACAACAAGAAGTATTTTGAAGAACTAAGTCATTAATAGTTATTTGTTCTGAAGTTTTGAAAAAGATTATATAATACGTTATTCTATTGTGTTCTACTATTAAAAGTTTTTATAAAGATTTTCAATAGAGCAAAGATTTCATTTTATAATAATCTTTTTCAAAAGATTAATTCATAAATATATCCCTATCCCTACTCATTAAGTTTTATACTAACCCTGCTTTTCTTAAAAAAAAAAAAAAAAACAAACAAACAAACTTTTCCCCCTAGAAGCAAAGTGTGATCCAGTTAGCAAGTTTGAGGTTGAGCCACGTATGGTGTAAGGATATAGGTTGTTTCATGAGAAATACAATAGTTAAGTAATAGTTTTTAGCCCACAGTTTTAGGCATGATTCGCCCTTGTTAAACTGAAACAATCCACTCCTAGCTATGTGGAAGAATCATGTCTAAAACTATGGCTAAAAACCATTTCTTAACTTTTGTCTTTCACATAAAACAACTCACATCCTTGCACTATCATATGGCTTAACTTTGAACTTGCTAACTAGATCTCACCCTTGCTTTCACCTTTGGGGGGAGGGGGTAGAGTTTTTAAAAGAAAAGAGGGTGAGTATAGAACTCAATTAGTAGGGATAAGAATATATTAATAAATCTATCATTTGAAAACGTTATACTATTATAAAATAAAATCTTTGCTCTATTGAAATTTTTATAAAAACTTCTCATAGTTTGGACATAATAGGTAACATATCATCAAATCTTTTATAAACTTAAGAATAATTACACTTTTGAGTAACTATGTTCTTCAAATACTTCTGTTTATTTCTATGCTTTAAAAACAATATAAAGAATGCTTTTATCAATCACATAAAAAACAATGCTCATGAGAAGAAATAAACTTTACCTTTCATAGGATTTCAAACCAATTTAGCTGCCAAGTATGCATGAACTATCATCATAAAACTGTTTCTCAATATCTATGAAAATTTATACAAATTTGCTACTCAATGCTTCTTTGCGTTACTTATATAAGCATATATAAAACATATGATGATATACTAAACAACTATCCCTAAAGCTAGCTGATCATACTTGGCGGGATCTAACATCGCACAGGTAGAGCTATCTCAAACTAATCATATCTTGAGAGATCTAACATCACACAAGTAGAGCTATCTATGCCTAACGAGATCTAACATCGCACAGGCTTGCTAAACTAGTCATACATATATGCAGAGCTGCCCTCCAAAGGGCTAAGCATCCAAATCGCACGACGAAAGCCTCTATATGTGTCAGAACGGGTCCCAAAGACCTCTATCTGTATGACAATCTGTTCTGTCTGAGTGAATTGGGTAGTAGATTAATGCAACGCTACTGAATTTTCTTATCTATTCTAAAATAGATTTTCAAAATTGCTTCTAAACTAAACCATTATTTTTCATGCAACTTTATCAAACTCTGAAGAATTTATACAAGCTAAAGTTGAAATTGTTTGAAGTCTTTACAATCCATGATAAACATCTGAAAGAGCATTTTCAAAAACTTCAAGAAAATCCTTGAGATATTGCTATGATAGTTGTAAATATCATGTTTTAACACTTTCTCTAAGATTGAAAAATATATCTTTTTGATAAACTAGAAAGGATTATAAACATAAAATCTAAATTTTTGTTTCTAAATGCTATATCATTGCTTAGAACTATTTTGGAAACTAAATTCTTGTCTGGAATTATTTTGAAAACTAACAGTGAACATCTTAATAACTCAAAGCGAGTGTAGTAAATAGCTATATATATATATATATATATATCTTCGAGAAATACTATAGGAAATTAGCTTAAATACTTCTAAGCCCCAGAATTATTCATGTCAAATAAACATCACTAAATAAACAACTACATATGCTTCTTAGTTCATCTAGAAAATAAATCTTCTAATCTCTTTAAAACTTTCTAACAAGTATAAGAAAAAATATCATTTAAAACTCATAACTCATAAAATAAATAAATATATATATATATATATATATATATATTCAACTCACAAATCTGGTTGCACAACTTAATTAGCTTGAACTATATCCAAGATCACCACTATATCTAGATTTGTTATCTCCTTTAACGTTTAAACTAAAATCTTCTTTGTCCTAACATTATAAAACAACCCATCATGTCATTTGTTCCATTCATACTTATGGTTTGCTAATAATCAACTTCAGAACTTACTCTAATCAATGTTCATTAACTCCATTTTCAGACTTCTAAAATAGAACATTGCTGGTTCTCTAATTTTTAATAAAAAAATCTAATATTCCAAATGATCTAAAATTATATATAGGTTATCTAGACATACATATCTAACCCCATATAATTTCTCATATCATTATAAATTTGTTAAGTACCTCAACCAATCTAAGTTATCAAATACAAAAATTTTGTCCAACAACATCTAGAACTAACCTTTATCTATTAAAAAATACATAACAATTCATGGTTAATTACTAAAATCACAAAACCCTCCCTACGTAAATAGACATAAATATAAACAAATCTACAAAATTCCATAATTTTATGATACATCTAAATGCCTCAAATAATTTTTCCAAAACAGGCTTCATGTATGAAACTAAAAATTCCAACACTTTTTACTAAGTTTCAAAATTCATAAAAAATCGATTTCTAAACATTTTTCAGTGAAATCAATTCTAATCAAACCCTTGAGATGTCTATTTTAATATATATAAACTTGAGAATCAAATCCTAAGCCAATCAATTACAAAAATTTCAGAAATATCTACTATTCATAACAACCCTAGATTTTCATCATCAAGACTAGTATTTCTACAAAGAAACTCAACACACATCATGAGAATAATAAATTAACTTGAATAAGGCTTCCAATTTTATCTTTGATCTTTCTTCTCTCTTTGTCCTCTCTCTCTAGAAATTCTAAAACATATAAGTATTTCCTTTATTTCAATTCTCTTAAATGAAATACACAAAAACCACTTTATATTGCTTAGAGATGATGAAACTAAGCTAATTTCTGGCCTTCAATCAACCCTATATAGCCTCTTCACTCTTATCTCCTTTCCTTTTCTCAACTTTCTCTACTAATCTCCTTTTTTTTCATTTACATTTATAAAACTAAAGGGGTTGGGCTTAAAATGTGTAGATTGGCTGAAATAAAAGAAGTGTAGGCTTGGATTATCTAATCCAAGGCCCACAAAAAGGTATTACAATACTACCTTCTTAAAAAAAATTTCGTCCTTGAGATTGTAAAGGTTTTGAACGTACTCAAGTCATTGAACATGTTGATATCATACTATATAACAGGCATTATATAATTAAACTCCTCGAGAATCATGTAATATTACCCTTCTTTTTTTTAATTCATTAACAAGAATCATTTTGATCACCTATATAAATTTTTATTTGTTGTTCGCAAGAAGTTGAATTATCGTTGTTAGATTTTACAATGAACCAAGCATATTTAAAGGGGTCTAAGATTAATAATATTATGTTAGAAAATTGTCATGATCGAGTTGAGATAGAGACAAAAGTCTTTGAAGAAGTTGAGTTTATGGAAAAGTATCTTATGAGTATTATTTTAAAATGATTTGCAGGTTGGTTAAGTTTGAAAAGCAAAGGAAATTCTGTCAGATTTTCTTCAATATTTTTCATAGATGCATCCATAGTATTTTGAATAAAAGTTTTCAAAGCAGGTATAGTTGTTACAATTGCTTTATCAAGTTTGTGTAGTGCAAGTATAAAGAGTGTGCCTTTAGCAATGACTATCTTAGTTATTGCCTTCTTTTGGAGCGCAAAGATCCTAAGGACAACTATAGTTGGGATGTATCATGCTAATTTGGTATTCTTATTAATTTGCTTAAAGAAGTGAATACATGTATAAGAGAAATTAAAAAAAAAAAAAGTCGTTGCAATAGTAAAGTTGAAAGGATTGGAATTGGTCTTTCTAAACTAGAGACAGAAGTTGATTCACACAAAAGGTGAAATAATTTTGTATCAATCAAAGGCTAACTCTTCTTTCTTGAGAAATCAAGGTTTTTAACTTATTTAAATGATTCTTGGTAGTGAATTAAGGAAAAGAAGGGTACGGTTACGTGATTATCAGGGAGTTTAATTATATAATGCATGTTATACAGTATCATATAAGTATGTACAACGACTTGAGTTCTTTGAAAACCTTTGTTATTTGGAGGATGAATTTTTTTTTTTTTTTAAAAGAGGTAATATTGTGATACCCCACTTATGGGCCTTGGATTAGATAACCCAAGACCACATTTCTTTTATTTCAACTAGCAAAAACATTATAAGCCCAGCCCCTTTAGATTTTATAAAACGAATGAAAAGGAAAAAATAAAAGAAGAGAAAAATGAGAGAAAAGAAAAGGGAAGACCAAGAGAAAGAGAAGAGAATAGGGAAGGGGTTAATTTGAGGGCTGTGTGAAGAGGAAACCAAGTAACTCTCACAATTTGTAAGCAACATAGAGTAGTTGTTGTGTATCACATTTAAGAGAATTAAAATAAAGAAAATATTTGAATTTTCTAGAGAGAGAAAGAGGATCAAAGATGAATTGGATGTCTCATTCAAGATAATTTATTCTTCTTATGATGTGTGTTGAGTTTATTTGTAGAAATATTTGTGTAGATGATGGTGATGAAAATCTAGGGTTGCTGTAAATAGCAGATATTTTTGAAATTTTGCAATTGATTGAGCTGGGAATTTGGTTCTTGGGTTTATATATGTTAGCATAGAGATATTAAAGGTTTGATTAAAATTAGTTTCATTGAAAAATGTGAGTACTCGATTTTTTTATAAATTTTTTAAGTTGACTCTATAATTTTGGAATTTCATTTTTTTCTGAAATATATTATTTTTAGAAAAATTATTTGAGGCATATATTATATTATAAAATTTTTGTAGATTTGTTTGTACTTATGTAGTTCTGAAAATGAGTTTTATAATTTTAGAAATTTATCATGAATTATTATATATTTTTTAGTAGAGAGATGTCAGTTCTAAAAATGGTTTGACAGAACTTAAATCGGTTGAGTTACTTAATAAATTTGGAATGCTATGAGATTTAACATAGTGCTAATGCATATGCCTAGAAGGTGTGTGTAAAATCTTAGATCATTTGAATGAGAAGATTATTTGTAAAATATTGAGAAAATCAGCAATGCTCTGTTTTAAAAGTTTGAAAATGGAGTTAATTAACATTGATTTGATTATGTTTTGAAGTTGGTTATTAGCAAACATAAGTATTCAAGTTGATTATAAATGGAATCTATAATATGATGAGTTGTTTTCTAATGTTAGGATAAAGAATGTTTTATTTTAAATCTTGAAAGAGATGACAAGCTAGATGAAGCGGTGACCTTGGATTTACTTCAAGCTAATCGAGTTATGCAATCAGATTTTGTGAGTTGAAAATAGTATTTTCTTTTATGAGTTATAAATGAGTTTTAAACGCAATTTTAATACATGTTAGAAACTTTTAAAATGATTAGCAAATTTATTTTTTAAATGAATTGAGAAGCATATTTAGATGTTTATTTAATGATTTTTATTTAGTTTTTCTTGGAAACAATTACCATGACATTTTAGCAAACTTAGAAGAATCCAATGTTAGTTTTCAAAATATTTCTAGACAAAGATACATTATTTAGAAAGGAAAACTCAATTTTATTTTTAAATTAATTAGTAAGTGCAAAGGCTTTATAGTTGATTCAAGAGAGATTTTTTTACAATATTAGAGAACTGGTGATAATTTGTAACCATTCTAGCATTTTGTTAAAAAGTTCCTTAAATATTTTAAATGTTTTTTATTTGTTTATCATTGATTTTAATGATTCAAGTATTTTCAGTTTTAGATTGCATAAAATTTACAATGTTCGAACAAGTTGCATGAAAAACAAAGATTTAACATATGAAGCATTTTTGAAAAATCAATTTTAGCAAAGATTAAAAAAAAAAGTCAGTCAGGATATTCTAAGCTAGTATCCAAATTCACTCAGACAGTTGTACAGATAAAGGTCTTTGGAACCTGTTCGGACACATATAGAGGCTTTGGGCCATATGATCTGGGAGTTTAACCCTTTGGGGGCGCTCAATGCATGCATATGACTAGTTTAGCAAGCCTGTGCGATGTTAGATCTTACTAGCTATGATTAGTTTATCAGTTATGAGATAGCTTTTCTTATGCGATATTAAATCTCATCATGTATAACCATCTAGCTCCAAAGGTACTTATTTAGTATATCAAGAGCTATTTTACAAATGTTCATATGCATTATTTTTAGAAAAGAAACATGGTTAGCAAGTTTGTATAAGTTTTTCATAAATCTTTAGAAACAGTATCATGATGACAGTTCTTTTCTTTTCATGTATAAGTGTTATTTTACAGAAGTTACTTAAAAGATGATTAAAAATCATGCCTTATGTTTTAAATAGCATTTGAAAAATGTTTTAGCATGATGATCATAAGCACGATTTTTTATGATTGAGTGATGCATTATTTTATTATTTTAAGTATAGATAATTAGAAGAAGTATTTTGAAGAACTTAGTTATTTAATAGTTATTTATTTTGAAGTTTTATAAAAGATTAGATGATATGTTATTTTATTATGTTCCAACTATTAGAAGTTTTTATAAAGCTTTGCAATAGAACAAGGATTTTATTTTATAATAATAAAGTTTCTCAAAAGATTAATTTACAAATATAGTCCTATCTCCACTCATTGAGCTTTCTAGTCACCCCATTTTCTTTTTAAAAAAAAGAAAAGAAAAACTTTTTCCCCCAGGTGGAAGCAATGTGTGATCTAGTTTGCAAGTTCGAGGTCAAGCCACATGGTGTAAGGACGTAAGTTATTCCATGAGTAAGACAGTAATCAAGTAATAGTTTCTAGCCCACAATTTTAGGCATAACTAGCTCATGTAAAATTAACACGACCTACCCTAGCTACATGGGCGAATCCTGCCTGAAACTATGGCCAAAAACTATTTCTTAACTTTAGTCTTTCTCATGAAACAACTCACACCATTGCACCATCACATGGCTTAACCTTGAACTTGCTAATTAGATCTCACCCTTGCTTTCATTAGGAGGGAAGCTTTCTAAAAGAAAAGAGGGTAAGTATAAAACTCAATGAGCCTAGATATAGATATATTAATAAATCCATCTTTTGAAAATATTATACTATAAAATAAAATCTTTGCTCTATTGAAAATCTTTATAAAAACTTGCAATAGCTGGGACAAAATAGGTAACATATCATCAAATCTATTATAAACTTTAGAATAAATAAGCTTTTGAGTAACTATGCTCTTTAAATACTTCTGCTTATTTCTATACTTTAAAAACAATATAAAGAATGTTTTTCTCAATCACATAAAAATTATGCACATGAGAAGAAATAATCTTAACTTTTCATAGGATTTCAAAACAATGAAGCTGCCAAGTATGCATGAACTATCATCATGAAATTGTTTCTGAACATTTATGAAAATTTATACAAATTTGCTATCAATGCTTATTTTCTTAACTTATATAAATATATATATAACGTATTTTGATATACTAAACAAGTACCCCTAAAGCTAGTTGATCATACCTAGCAATATCTAACATCGTACAAGTAGAGCTATCCGAAACTGATTATATCTGACGAGATCTAACATGAAACAGGTATAGATATCTATATCTGATGAGGTCTAACATCGCATAGGCCTACTAGACTAGTCATAGGCTTGTATAAAGCTGCTCTTAAAGGACTAAGCATCCAGATGACATGGCCCACTACCTCTATGTATACTTGAACGGGTCTTAAAGACCTCTATCTGTATAATTGTCTGTTTATCTAAGTGAATTGAGTACTAGCTTAGTATAACACTTCTAAATTTTCTTGTCTTTGCACACTGCTGAATTTTCTTATCTTTGCTAAAACTAATTTTTCAAAATTGCTTCATAAACTAAGCCATTATTTTTCATTCCACTTTATCAGACTCTGAAGAATTTATGCAAGCCAAAGCTGAAATTATTTGAAGTCTTTAAAATCCACGATAAATATCTAAACGAGTATTTTCAAAAACTTCAAGAAATCCTTGAAATAAAATTGCTATGATAATTGTAAATATCATGCTTTAACACTTTTTCTAAGATTAAAATTATATCTTTTTTATAGATAAAAAAATATTTTAAACATAAAATCTAAATTTTTATCTCAAAATACTATATCTTTATTTAAAAATATTTTGGAAACTAAAATCTTGTATAGAATTCTAAAAAGGTGGGAGTCATTTGAACATCTTAATGACTCAAAGCAAGTGTAGTGTACATGTGTGTGTGTGTCTGTCTTTTCAAGAAATAGTATAGGAAACTAGCTTGATTATTTTTAAGTTTGCTAAAATATCCTACTAAATATTCATGCTAAATGAACAACTAAATATACTTCTTAGTTTATGTCAAAAATAAGTCTTCTAATCTCTTTAAAACTTTCTAACATGTATAAAGAAAATAACATTTAAAACTCATAACTCATAAAAGAAAAAATATATATTTTTAACTCACAAATCTGGTTGCACAACTTGATTAGCTTGAGATAGATCTAAGATTGCTACTCTATCTAGATTGTCATCTCCTTCAACATTTAAACCAAAATCTTCTTTGTCCTAACATTAGAAAATAACTCATAATGTCATAAGATCCATTCACAATCAACTTGAATACTTATGGTTTGCTAATAACCAACTTCAAAACGTACTCCATTTTCAAATTCCCAAAATAGAGTATTGCTGGTTCTTCGATTTTTAATAAATAATTTAGTCCTGAACTGATCTAAAATTTTATGTAGGCTATCTAGACATACACATCTAACCCTATATAATTTTTCATATCATTATAATTTCATTAAGTACCTCAACCAATTTAAGTTATCAGATACAACAATTATATCCAACAATTTCAAGAACTGACCTCTCTCTACTCAAAATTATATAACAATTCATCGTTAATTCAAAATCACAAAACTATTTATATTAAAACTAGACATAAATACAAACAAATCTGCAAAATTTCATAATTTTGTGAGACCTCTAGATACCTCAAAAAAAATTTCCCAAACATGCCCTATGCATAAAACCGAAAATTCTAACACTGTACACTAAACTTCAAAAATTTATAAAAAATCGATTTCTTAGCACTTTTAAGTGAAACCAAATCAAACCTTTAAGATGTCAATCTTAAGTTTTTAACATATATAAACTTGAGAATAAAATTCAAAACCAATCAATTGCAGAAATTTTAGAAATATCTACTGTTTACAGTAACCCTAGATTTTGATCACCATCATCAGCACAAATATTTCTACAAATAAACTCAACACACATCATGAGAAGAATAAATTACCTTGAGTGGGACTTCCAATTTCATCTTTGATCTTCCTTTTCTCTCTATCTTCTCTCCCTAAAAATTCTAAAACATTCAAATATCTCCTTTATTTCAATTCTCTTAAATGAAATACACAAAGACCACTTTATATTGCTTAAAGATGATGAAATTAACCTGATTTCTCCCCTTCAATCAGCCTCATATAGCCTCTTTACTCTTTACGTCCTCTACTTTTCTCAACTCTCTCGACTCTCTTCTCATTTCTCTATCAATTTTCTTCTTCTTCTTCTTCTTTTATTTTATTTTATTTTTTTCACTTGCATTTATAAAAACTAAAGGGGCCGAGCTTATAATGTGTGGGCTGGTTGAAGTAAAAGAAGTGTGGGCTTGGGTTATCTAATCCCAAGCCCACAAGAGGGGAATTACATCTAATGTGAAACATGATTCATCAGATTGAGCTTAGCTAAGACCCCCTTGGCAAAATCTTCTTCAAAAAGTTTTGGGGATTTGTGCCATGAGGTTTCTTTGATGTGTCTCATATGACATGCAGTTTGACTAAATTAATCTAAGGTTGGCCTCTTTTTTCTGTTGATTGAACAAAAATAAATATGCAAATGGTTTTGCATTTGCAAGCAATTGCAGTACTTTTTTAAGTGTTGACCCTCGCCAAGCAGCAAACTGAATACTGAACAACAAGCCATTGACATGTGAGAATATAATGACTGTTTCATCAGCAGGAATTTTCTAAGGTTGCTTCATAGCGATTTAAAAGAAACCCTGCAAAGAACATTCAATGCTTTCATTCGAAGTTTATTATAGCTTTTTCTATTATTATCATCTGAGCAACATAAAAAAATAATAATAATAAAAATGAAATTCTCAAAAAACAATGTGCACCAAAAAAGTACTCATCAATTAAGCAAGCTCTAACGGTGGAAACTTGATCTACCTATGTACTCATCAATTATGCTTGTTAGATAAATAACTACAAATTTCCATTTGTTTATGAAGATGCAATCTAAACCTTCCAAGTCTTCTAAACAATTTTTTTTTTTTTTTTTGGTGAAGAAATCATTTTCAGCGGATGGAATGAGATTGTATCAACTTTCAACCGATGGAATACATTAATTGTCTCGATTTGTTTTTATAATTTATTGTACATTTTTTTTTAAGATGTACGTTTAGAGACAAGAACGGGTATGGTGATCCTCAGCATGCCCCAACCTCATTGCCACCCCTAACTGTAAATTTGCAAAATCTTCTTCATGGATTAGAATTCCATATACTGGTTGGACATCCATTATCCGAGTTCCTCGTGCATACAATATGCATGGGTGCCTCAAAAGTTGCAGTCTTGAGGTTCAACTGTATTTATGAATACAAGTCTTACCATGTTGGTTGGAGTTAGGCATGTTCCTCTTTTACGTCTATCAGTTAATTTTGAATTGAAAATTTTCACCTTCCCTACGAACAAAGAGTTTTCAAACTGAATTTTTTTCCAGTGTAAATCATGATTCCCCCTACAACTTATTTGTTAACTATTATAGCATCTGTATTTTTTTTTTTTTTATGAATTTTAAGGATTTCGAGTTGGTATTCCTTTTTCTTCAATTTCTTGGGTATCGACTCCTTTGCTTGATCTGGGTTGATAATATTTAATGAATAATACGCTTAGCTGAATCTATTAGAATCTTAGAATTGGCTGACTGATGTTTCTGGCACATAAGCTAGTATGGCTGATGAAGTGTATATTGGAATTCACGAGTCAATTCTTCTCCACGTACTTTTCCACCCAAAGCAGATTTTGTTCTGGTAAAATCAATGCTACCTAATGATCAAGCATTATGGATCTACTACAGACCATACCTTAAACAACACAACAATGTTGCATTATAGAAGAAATTCTTTTTATTTGGGGGTGGTTCCTTTTAGCAACAAAATGCCAAATTTTTTGTTATCCACTATGAAAAGGAGATTGGAAACTAAAAGCTGCTCCTAGTATCCTGATGCAGGTTATCAAAGTAAAATCAACCCATTTCAAGGCAAGAGAAATAAACAAAAGAAAGAAAGAGATCCATGCAACGAAGACAACAAATAATTTACTCCATCCTTTAAACTGCTCATCTGAACCAATTTCAGTCGAATATAAAAAGCTAAGGTTTTTTTTTTTCTCTGTCTGTAAAACTAGATTTACAACATTCTTACAATCCAAACTCTACAACCTGATATAGCAGTCTATATAATAAAATCTTATTGAAGATTTAACTTCCATCATTCTTTTTTTATTTTTTCCTCCTCCGGTAAATTTTTACCCAATAGACTGCCACATCAGGTTGTAACTCTTTGTTTGTTGACTGAACAGAAATAAATATGCAGATGGTCTTGCAAGAAAGTATAAATGCTCACTAAGCAGTAAATTACTGAAGAACAAGACATTGACAAGTGAGAATATAATGACTGTTTCATTGCCAGGAATTTTTTAAGGGTCCTTCATAGTGATTTAAAAGAAACTCCACGAAGAACAAACAAGGCTTTCCACTATTTTAATTGTATCATAGCTTTTGCTATTATTATCTTCTGGGCAACATGCAAAGACAATTCAAATGAAATTTAAAAAAATAAATAAATAAAGGTGCACAAGAAAACTACTCATAAAATCAGAAAGCTCTAACAGTGGAAATCTGATCCACCTTTGTACTTTCTCTTTACCAATTAATGAATGCAATATTTCTTTGTTTCTTATCATAAAAAATAAAATATAAGAAGAAAAAGAAGAAAAAAGTAGCTTTAACAATTAAAACCTTCATCTAATTAAACACCACGAGCTTCACATTTAAACCGCAAAATAAAGACAAATATATTCATTTCAACAACAATATTGTTGTTGCATTTATAGTTATACAATCTTCGTGTGAAAGATAACATTTGGAACTAGGAAAACCAATGGGAAAATTTTGGCATTAACTTACATCTTGGGTGTATGATGTTCCACAGAAGTATTCAACCAAAACATTCTTCCTACGCTGAGTCAACTTATTGTAGCTGCTATGAGGAGTATAAGGACACTTTGTATCTGTGTCATGAGCATCCCCTCAATGATTTCCCTGTTTTCATTTCACTTCTTAGCAAAATTGCACATCTAATTACGTTCTCATGTTGGCTGCATATAAAAGCCAAGCCACCCTCTCACTCTGTATAAAATCTACCAAATTAGTACTTAACAGAAACATCATGTTAAATACCACAGAGGTAATCATGCAGATTTGCTTTGGATCGTATATATGTTGCCAATAACTCCAATGATGCTCACTACAACAGCCAATACTAACATTAACCACGACAAAAATATCTCCACAAGGCTTAAACCCTGTCCTCGCCGACCTAACCTTAGAGCTACAAGAGAAGGGAAAATAAAACCCAATGACACTGCTGTTGTTGCCCCTGTAAACTTAAAAGCAGTCCAAATATTGGGAATCATGGTAGAACCAAAGTAAATAAACACCAATAGAACTGCTGTTAAGCATAAAGACCTCTTCTTACTCTCAATGAGTGGAGCTGACCCCTCAAAAACCAAGGCATCTACAGTTTGTCGTAGCGAGAAATGAATAACAGGGAAAACAAGAATCAAATGAAGAATGTACCCAATCCGGACAATATAATTCAAGGCAGAGCTGAAACGGATCCCAAGATCCTTATCAAAATTGATCAGCACATCAGACTCTGTATTCTTCCCAAAAAGTAAAAACCCTGATATGGCAGTCGATGCATAAACCACAACACAAAGAACAGCCGTAATTCTCCCCACGCGGTTCATCTTCTGCGGAGACCGTCCTTCAAGCTCATTATAAATAGGTTGTACATTAAAGTGACAAACATATGCATTAGTCATGATTGGGATCACCACAAGCAAATCCAAAACCGCCGTCAGTGACCCAATATCTGGGCTCATCCTTGGAGGATCAATATTTCCTTCAACAAGCTTAATAAATGCAACAAAAAAACATACCACAACAAACACAACAGCAAGGGCCACTGAAGCAGCCGAAGTCACGCTCAAAGAATCGATCCTATCCAGCACACAAAGTGGTGCAAGGAAAACCACCATAACAATGAAAATCAACAATTTCCTCTGATCCCAAACCCCGTTTCCTAACCACTGATCAAAAACCCCAACATGATGAGGCGAACCCGACATCACATCTCCCAATATGATCAAATACACCACAAGGACACCAGCATTATTCAATATTATACAAATCTCAGACACAACCCTCCCAGGCCTACCCAATGCATATTGCACAACTTCTCCATACGACGTCGCCTTACACATAACCGAAAACCTAACTAGCAATTCAACACTAATTTCAGACAAAATTCCCATCAAAATTATCAACACCACTCCTAGAACCAATCCAAGAACCTTCATAGTAGCAGGCAAAGCCATGATCCCGGCACCAATAACAGTCGTAGTTAAATTAAAAACAGCACCAGCAACACCAGACCCATCATTTTGTTTAGCTTTTATAAGTGGGTAATCATCAATATCAAATTGCTGATCATCAAAATCATCATCAAGAACCCTACCATCATTCACATTCCTCGAAACCAAGTCGTTTTCTTCATCCAAAGATTGCACTTTGGTGTGTTTGGCTGAGGATCTTGGAATTTGACTATCGCTATGTAATTGTAACTCTACGTACGAATTATTCGATAAAGGTTTGTAATTTCTATCCATATTTTTCTTTTGCAAGAACTAAAATGGAAGGAAAAAAAATAAAAATTGAATCTTTGAGTCAAAAATAGAAAAAAAGATGAAAAACAAAATGTGGGTAATGAAGATCAAAGACTTACAAACAAGAAATGAAGATTTGATTCATGAATGATGAACGGTGAAGATGAACCCTAGATCTCAGGGTCAACTGCTTCTTTGGTTCAATGAGAGAGCGGTGGTTAACCTTTTGGAGACTCTCAGGTTTTCTTATTGGAGGATTTGTTTTTTCAAATTTATTATCTTATTATTATTAATATTATTATTAAAATGATATTTCTAATGATTTTCAAAAAATTTTAGAAGTATTTGTTTTGGTTACAAAATTTATTTATCTATCCATAAATAAGTTCAATTTCAAGATAATTTTAATGTATTTTTTTCAATAAAATAGTAATTGAACATTTTTTTATAATAGAGTATAAATTTTTCACTTTATTTTTTCTATTTAATTAAGAAAAATTATTAACTAGTAACTACTCTCGAAATCAAGATAACTTAATAAGAATTAACATGTGTTTTGTATCATGTAACAATAAGTTTTAAATTACAATAACTTGTTTTCACAAAAGCAAAAACTTCTTTTCAAGTAACAATAATATGAACCCTACAACTTGTTGCAAGTAGCCATCAGTTAGATGAATGCAAGACAAGATCCATATTTTATGGACTATATTAATTTTTATATCCACAAATATTGTCCACCCATCAACTAGTCTTATAAAATGTTGAAAATGTGACCTGGTAGGAGATAGATTGATGTGAGCTATTTTTCTCCATAGTGAGAAAATTATAGGATGATGCGACTTAATAAAAATTTACGAGTAAGTTCATAGTACAATACCTGATCAATAATGCAATCAAAATATTAGTTTTAAATTTCAAAACGACATAAAATTATATTTGTTATAGAAAAATATCATCTAAATAGTATCAAATGATATTTTCTATTACGTGAATTTTATAATAGAAATTTTTTTGATAATGTTTCTAATATTATACACATCTAATATGAGTGGTTTTTTTTTATATTGTTCATAATTTTGCAAATTAAAACACACTTTTTAACAAAATATCTCAACATTCTTCAATTATTATACTTCTATTGCATGCTTGGGCCCAAAGTGGACCTTTTTCTAAGTGATATTATAGATTAAGAATCCATCTTCTCCTATATATTTATCTCGTTTTCATTACAATTTTAACAATTCCGTGTAAAATCTTATGGGAAAATTTAAAATAATAGCCAAATTTTGAAGATTTTTTATAAATAATAAATTATTAAAAAAATTTAATATAATATTCAAATTGAATATCAAATATCAATTTAGCTTTAATCATTCAAATGTAAATGTAATACCCAACAGTTTGTTTCATCATTCAACAAGTTTTCGGCATTGTTCAACATCTTCTTATAAGCCAGTTTACCTCACTCAACAAAAGATAATTACCTAACAATATCAAAGCTATCTAGTGAATGATATTGATAATTCGATATCCTGTTAACTTTTTATTTAACTAAAAAAAAAAAAGAATTTGACTAGATCTCATAATTATAGTTGTTATTTTTACTTTTTATTTTTATTTTTCATGTAATACGTAACAATTTGGTTCAATATTGACAAGTGTTTGCATTGTTCACCTTGTTACAAGTTAGCTTACCATCACCCAACAAAAGATAATTATCTAACGATATCGAGCTATTTAATAAATTAATTTGATAATTCAATATCCTGCTGACTTCTTAGTTAACAAATTTTTTTTTTTTACTATATCTCATAACTAGAGTTGTTATTTTTATTTTTATGTTTATTTTTAATGTAATACCTAACAGTTTAGTTCATTGTTCGACAAGTATCTGACATTGTTCAACTCTGTATTGTAATTAGTTAGTCTATCATAACTCAGCAAAAAATAACTATCTAACAATATGAAATGTCTAATATATTAACTCGATAATTCAAGATCCTGTTAACTTCTTAGTTGACTAAAAAAAAGAATTTCACTGTATCTCATCGTTATAGTTGTTATTTTTACTTTTATTTTTGAATATAATACTTAACAGTTTGGTTCATTATTCAACAAGTAGTTAACATTGTTCAACATCTTATGTAAGCTAGCTTAGTAGTTTACCATCACTCAACAAAAGATAATTATCTAACAATATCGAATCGTCTAATAAATTAACTCGATTATTCAATATCGTTCTAACTTTTTAATTAAGTAAAAAAATATAGAATTTGACTATATCTCATAATTGTAGTTGTCATTTTTTCTTTTATTTTTTATTTTTATTTTCAAAATCGAATGCAACACTCATAAACTAATCGTTTAATTAATCAGATGAATGTTTACACCGTTTAAGCCTTTTTCTCTTTTTTATTTTTTATTTTTTCTCCCAAAAAGTGGGCTAATATTGATTATTCAACTGAAAAAGGATTGTTTGTTTAAGCAACTTGGAGTACTTTAATTCAAAGAAATGAAAGTATTTGTCGAGTTCTAAATGAAAAATAAATAGGAACGCCGAACGCCAACACCCACCTAACCAAACAAGAAAGATGATACCGCCGGGTGCAACATCCCACGTGGGAATCACGTGATTTTCAAACTCCTCAGCCCTCCCCACTTATTGAGCAATTAAATATAATAAAATATCACTAAAAAGCATAAAGTAACGTGTACATAAATTTAAATATTTTAAATTATTAATTGAATTAATATAATTTTAATTACTTTAGTGCCTTTTAAACGGGTCACTCATTAATATTATACATCATTGCGTTTCATAATTTTTCTGAAGTTCTAAAAAATTGGTGTTCTTTATACAAATTAATATAATATGATACAAATTAGAATATAAAAATTTGAGATAAATTGAAAAAATTGAATTAAAAGTTACTTTATATAAGAGCTTTCCTAGAGACACTTTAATTTACTTGAAAGTATTGTCTGCAAAGAAAGAACTCTCAGTTATCATAATCCAAAATGCAGTCAAATCATAGACGAATACAATATGGCCAGGCCCAATTTGTGAAAGCCCAATTTGGCCCAATTCTTCGGAGATTTTATTTGGTTTTCTATAATGTTTTCAAACTGTGTGTGTCAAAAATGGATTTTATTTATCTATCAAATGTGGGCATGATTTTCTTTCTCTTTTCCTTTTTTTTTTTTTTTGTTTTTTAATTAAGCATTTCGTGGATCCAAAAACATACAAAAATATTCACACCAAAAACAAAAAAATAAACATTGTTATTATTTCGAAATTAATTTTATTAATTTATAAAGCATTGTCGTTTTAATTTGTCGGCATTCGCGTTTTAAGGTCAATTTTGCAAGGGCCATTGTCAATTTCACACTTTTAATTTGGGTTTCCAATTTTGTTTATTTGGGACCTACACGTCATATTTGAACATCCCAATCCACATTACCTTTTGTGATTAATGATTACTTAAGTTGGATTTTAAAATAATTTATTCTAAGATTTATCTTATTGGCTCTCTAAAATCAGTTTTATCAATACTTAAATAGATTTAAAGAGCATTAAATTTTGAAAACTTACAAATAAATGTTTGTCGAGATAAAAACACAAAATTCATAATCATGCACAATATTAACATCTTTAATTTACTATTTTTATTTCCAAAACAAAGAATATAACTTATTTCGTTGATATCTTTACAGTAGCTCGAGTCTATATCGAAATATATAGAGACGTGTTATCTTTGCATATTTATTTTCAAGTGTCATAAACCATCCTTGTTTAAATCTTGTAGTGTAATTAGAAAGAAATCTAAACATTACAACTAATTATGATTAACCTTGTTTTTTAGTATGCTAGATGTTTGTATTATATTAAAAGAGTTTTAGTCTTAGATGTTAAATATGTTTATAGATAATAGAGATTTTTAGATGGACTATCAATTTTTAAACTCAAACAAAACAAAACATAAATTTTTTTTTTTTTTTGCATGGATAAAAGTCTTACTAACCCTTCATTTAATAATCCCAAATAGGTTTGAAGTTGTTAAAAGCTTCCCAAATAAAGTCATATTGGCACAGAGGAGTAAAAGCAGCCTAATTTGAATAAATGTTTTTGAAAGTTACATATATAATAAAAGATTAATTTAAAATAAAAATTTAAAATTGTAAAATAAACTGTTTGATACATTGAAAATGATTAACGAGATTCATTATTAAGATATGTTTTGATGCAACTCTTCTATTGTAAAATTAAACATAATTTAAAATTATTGATTTATAAAATATAAAGATTGAGATGATTAATAAGTTGACAGTAGTAAATTTAACTTTTTTATTTACAATCTCAACTATTAGATTTGGTGAAATGAAAAGTTACAAAGTTGTCTCAAAATATAATTTCTCTTTTTTAAGAGATAGAAAGAATTGGTATTTTGGAATTGGTATTTTGTTTATTATTTTTATTAATATTATTTCTAACATTAAATTAAAATATTAGGGTATTTAGTAAAAATAATTCGAATTTAAAATATTTTTGAAAAATAATCTTTTAAAAATAGATAATATAAAATTAAAACAAGGAGAAAATTAAAATAATTAAAAAAAAGCTCTCATTCTCAATCTCTATCACACCTCACTATCTTTTGTCCCCAAACCACGCTAGAAATCGTGTCACGTCAACCCAAGATCACAGTCAATATCTCACGATAATTTCATTGCAAAGCAATCTGCATGTCGTGCTTTAATTAATGGAAATCGAGAAATTTCTTGCAAGTTAACATTACAGCAACCAAGTTCAAGTCCAAGTCTGATAACTTTGACGATAATTTGATTCGAAAAAATCGTACTTGAATCTCGTAAAGTGTAACATTATGTTTGGGGGAAAAGAAAAAGTGGGCGTGAGATAAAAAGGAAAGGAAAGAGGAGAAGAAAGTTATTCTTTTATTTTGCCTAAAAGGAGGAAGAAAATAATGGAACCTGGAAGAGAAAATTTTTCTTTTTACACCTAACATATTTCTTTTTTCTACTAAAGTTGAGGTATAGAATAGTACATGGAGAAAAGCAAAACCCTAGCAAGTTACAAGTGACATAATGACAAAACATGAATATGAATTGGTTTACTATTAGATTCGTTGGATTTGATATACGATAAATGAACTATGGAATAATTCTTCGAGCCCTAGTTGATAGTCGGTGAGTACATAACTTTTATTCGATGATACTAGAGATGGTTCAATACATAACTTTTATTCGATGATACTAGTGATGGTTCAATCTTTTTTGGTTATTTACAAATAAAAGGGTTTCTTGTTTAAAAAAAGATAAAGTGAAATAATTTATGCATTTCAGATTTTTCTAAAGCTCTAAGAAAATGAAATTCTTTATGATATTCGTTCAATTTTTTTTTTAAAGCAATAATATGTGTAATTTTCAACTTTTTGTCTTTGCCTTTTTCTCCTTATTTACTCTATCTAGAGTTACAAATGCCTTAAAAAGAAACTCATCAAATAACCCTATTTAACCCAAGAAATATATCCTCTTCATTCCTAATCTATGTTCATGATTAGAATAATTTATCAAATCCCACCTAATATTTCAACTTTCTCCAAGATAAGACATCCTTTTTATTAAAAATTTGATGTATCAATCTATAATATTACATAAACAATCTCATCCATTTCGTAAGAGAATTAATGGAGGAGTGAAAAAAAAAAGGGTCACCTTAATAAAGAAAAACGAATAAGGACAATAAAAGAGTTATGTCATAGTCATATCATATCAGATTGTATCAATTGATTGTACATGTAATATCGATATCATTTGAATATGTAAAATTATTGTTATTATTAACTCTTTATTTTTAGATTTGTCATTTTCTCATCTTCCAAAAGAAATTCTTTCATTTGGGTCCCTACCCTACCTCTTTGCTTCCAAAAAGAATGTAAGAAAAAGCGATATGAATTTAATTTATGGGAAATTAATTTCAAACAATAACAAAGAAATGAATGGACGTGGAGAATGGATGGGACTAATAAAAAGATGATGATAAGCATTGAATTTGGATTTGGATATGACATGGTTGATGGATCTTACATTTCAATTACATGGATTTAATCATTTATCGCATAAGTGCAACATGGCGCATAGATGGAACTTAAAGTCTCTCTCAGTGGTCCAAATATGAAATGGGGTTGAGACTTGAGATAAAATGAGAGAAAATTATTTTATTCCAAGTCAATTTCTTTTTCAGAATAATGTTTTGTGTTATAACGTAAAAAATAAGAAAATATTATAATACTAAGCATGTAAGATCTAGATAGTCCTAAGTTATATTTTTTGTGGATGTAACTTGTTTATAACCGAGCTACGTAAAATTTATGTGCAATCTGATTAAATTGTTTCTATTATATTACACGTAACAATCCATCAACAACCGATCTTAACAATTGGACTTCATATTCAATGGCTCAATTTACTCGAAAAATATTATTGATTCAATAACATTGTAGTGCTTCTGTAAAAGATATCATTAACTTCCTCTGTTTCATTCAAAATATATTCTAAGAAAGCAAAATGCAATAATAATTCAACAATGAAACATTTATAAAAATATATTCTTCACAACTTTTACTGAAGCTAGTAGAAGTTTATTAGAATATAGCCCTTTAACAAGTTAGATAGATTTGCATGCAATACTTTACATATATACCGTTCAAAACCAATAATTTATCATTAAAGTCTATATCGAAAAGAAGTGTCCTTAACCAAGGGTTACAGGAGAGCCCCGATTATTATTATTATTATTATTTATTTTTTCCCCCAAAAACCTAAACCCTTCAAATTGGAATCGAAATATTTAATGGGCAATAACATCATGAAGCTAATAATATATTATTGCCTTAAAAAGTAAGTTGAAATCATTGTAGGTGACAATTTATTTTTCAAAATGATTAAAAGATAAGTAGATAAATTATTATGAGCAACTGTGGTTGGCCTTATTGGAAAGCAACGCAAACAATTGGAGCATAGCAAAGAGACGTGTAAGATTACTTCTTTTACGATATGATAAAGAAAGAAAGAATCATATACTGAAAGAAAATAATTAAAAAATGACTTAAAAGTCACCGTTTGATTTGGATTTTAACGATGATTGTGATGTTCGTCTCCACATCTAATCAATTAATTAATTAAGACGGACGATTGAGGATGATAAGAAAAACAAATTGAAGCCTACCAGTGCATTTGAGTGTGACATACTGACATTTGACAGCCCTTCGAATCAACTTATTACTTGCATTTTTTTCTCCTCAGTCTCTTCAAAGTGAAGTTAATTAACACTAAGCTAACGTTTTGTTTTCATATTTTTGGAAACAACTACTTGTTGCGTAACACAAACTTACTATTTTATAATCTCTATTTTCATTCCTTTTATTGACTTCTACATGTTTTTAACCATTATTATATATAGAAGCTAACCCAAGTTTACAAATTACAAGTTTGTATTTAATCTAATAGAGGTTCAATAGGTCGAACTCAAACTTCGATTGAAGTTTGGATTTATATATATGATGAGTTTAAAATGCATGTTAACTTTATCTTTCGATTTGCATCACGTAAATGTAAGAATAATGTTAGTGTTACACTTTTTGTACAGACTCTTGCATACAAACTGATGTATGAGTTGATTGGAGTAATAAATATACACTCATTTAATAAACAATGATGATGTATAAATAAATGAGTAATGTCATGTCAGTTTATATACATCACGTAAGTGTAAGAATAATGTTAGTGTTACACTTTTTGTACAGACTCTTGCATACAAACTGATGTATGAGTTGATTGGAGTAATAAATATACACTCATTTAATAAACAATGATGATGTATAAATAAATGAGTAATGTCACGTCAGTTTATATACATGAGTTTGCAAAATGAGCACTACTTTAAGTATAATAAGACTTAACGGGATTTTATTAATTAAAAGTATAAATTACTCAGTATAACGATCATACTCAATGATCTTTCATATATTTTATAGAATCAACTTTTGATTTTGAGTCATGCATCCATTGATTGGTGTAGACTTTAGGGCTTTAGTTTTTTAATAGAAAAAAAAATTAAAAAAAATTGGTCTCTTTTGTAAGATTAACTGAAATAAATAAACTTTATTTTCTGATAAAAACTGTTCGGAGTGTTTTATTGTCAAGGTAGTACTAAATATTTTACAAAACATATATATTCAAAAAAAAAATTTTACAAAAGTCACTTCTAAGATATGGTAGTTAAGAAAATGATGGGTTGAAAACATCGAATAAATTGACCCTAATACGGTGTTGTGAAAGAAAGAAAACGATAAAAGAAAGGTCAATGGAGAACAAATTATTGATCATACAAAAAGAAAGTAAAGGGCTTGTTGATTGGTCATTAATTATTGTTAAATAAATCCTCAATTTATCTTCCAATCTTTGATCTTTCCCTTGTGTGTTCCAGCAGAATATTATCTCTTCATTTTTTTTTAATTACTTTTTATGGCAGCCCTCTGCTTATGTTGAAGAAAAAGAATACTTTATTTGATGATCGAGACATTGGATGTCTAATAACTCGTAGTTCAAAAACCTTCATGGATTGCCATCTTTACTTCAAATTTGATCTTACCATTAATATTTAAATATAGCAATGTACATTTAAAGAGCAAATAAGATAAATTAAAAAAGTGTTTGAATTAAGTATAAACTTTCAATTCTTTTAACAAATTGGAAATAGAAAAAAGAAATTCCAAACACAAGAACCCACGTGACAATTTATTATTTATTTATTTGGGATCGCTCAAAATTGAGTTTAGTAAAGGTTCTGTTATATGAAGCCAACAGGTGAGCACGATGTCTACTAATAATTAATACTTAATTAATGAGTCCTATTAACTTGTTGGGTATCAATTAATTGTTTTTTAATAGCACTAACCCCCACCAATCCCACGACAACACAATTAAGAGCATTTTTGTCACATATAGTCTTATTAAAATTATCGATCATGTTAATAATTATGATACATAAAAGAAAAATAAATATTTATTATAAAATTTTACGAGTAATATTAGAGGTACAACTAATCTACAACCAATCTTTATTACAATCCGAGTTGGCAAACTACTAATCGATGGATAATTCCATATCGTATAATTTAACTTCTTTATCTATTATTATTTTTTACTCATCCAGTGATATTTTGTCAACTCCAGTTGTAAGAAAGGTTGGTTGTAGATGCAGCGTTACTCAAATTTTATGTAAATTATACGTGTAACATGTTCTTGTTATAATATTCTATTCAAACTTTTTTCGTTTAGACTTCTATGAAAGGTTTGTGAAAAAAGAAGATTGAAATTCATCATAAAGTATTTTAATCTAATAATAATAAGTTATTGGTTGAATATATGCTTAATGCGTCCAATTCCATTCTAAAATTATGCTAATAGACAAGAGAGATAGTTGGATTGAGTCGGTGAATATTCTTTCAAAAGTTAATTCATTATCGTATATGTTAATTTACATGAAGTAGCTACTCATTTTAAAAGTGTAATGTAATAGATTTTAGCTCAAATATTTGTATCCAACCTTTAATAGGGCTTTGTCACGAATGTCTCACTTGTTTTTATACGTAAATTAGCTCAAACCTATTACATAATAATAATAATAATAATAATAATAATAATAATAGTAACAACAACAACAACAACAATAACAACAATAATAATAATGGAAAACTATACTCATATCTAAGAAAAAATATTTATTATAAAGAAAAAAATTGCATTGACCTCCTAATAGATACATCTATTATCAATCACCTTGTCGCTTTATAGGATTGAAAAGAATTGCATATATATCTTTTCTTGAACTTATCTAATAGATGGCCTTGCCACTTGTGATACATACATTATTTTGTCTCATTTCACTATATGTATATTAGATAATGACCTATTAATATTATTATTAATTTATTGATCGGATAAATAGAGAGCTCACATCAATTTACAGATGAATAGTATTATAATTTTATAATTTTCATGCTAACTCAATCTTATAAATTCATATAATATTATTGTATAACTATCACATTATTGATCTTTATTAATGTAATTTATTTTTTAAAAAAGATATTTTTCTAATCATCTAATAAAATAAAAAGTTGTCTTAGGACACAGTTAAATCATAAGAAAGTGTTTTTTGATTAAAAACTTTTTTTCGAAATTTGATTTCATCATTATAAATGCATGAAAATGTGTGTATTTAAATAAAAACACACGCATTTCCACAGTTTCATGGCCCTAAAATAAGAATACAGAAATTATAAGAAATAACCAAAATTTGGACGATGTTTTAAAAAATAACTGGTTTAATATTTTATTTAATTGTATAAGTAAGTTTAATAGTAGACAAAAATATCCTTAAAAAAAACACTTAAACGTATCTATCTGTCAATACGTTTTGAGTTAACAGATTGAACACATTACGAATTATACATGTTAACTCGTTACGAATTGATAAATTGAATATATTAATGCATTACAGGTTTACAGATGGTTAAGTGATGCAAAAAAAAAATGGTTATTTTTCAAAACATATCTTGAGACTTGATTATTCCCGTTAACCCCCGTAACGAGTTCATAAATGATTAGATATTGAAAAGAAAATTTTTGATTATTTTTCAAAACACTTTAGAGATTTTTTTTAATTTTTTAATATCTCTTTTCGATGACAAATTAGTTGGTATAATTAAATTTATCCGCTAATAATAAACGGATTGCGTAATGAGAGAGAGAGAGAGAGATAAATCTCATAGGAGGTACATTTAATAGAATGGGAACTTACGTTAAACGATTTATTTGTTTTTGTTTTATTATGGATGCATTTTGATTCTTTGAAGTTCTAGTCTTTCTAAGAATGGGACAAATATGTGTGAAATGAACCCTTAGTTAATGTACGGAGACAAGTCTTGCCAGAATTTCATAATTTTGATGAGTATGACAAGTCACCATCTAACACCAGTAACCACGAAAATTAGATTACTTCATCAAAATGAAATTCAAAAAAAAAAATTTTAAAAAAAGTTATTGCTATCCAAAACCCACTTTCCCATTTTTAAAAATAAAATAAAATAAAGCTTCACTATCTTTAGAGCTGACAACTTTTTCTGTCCAAATCCTCTAATCAATATATCGTCTCTTTCCATGTCTCACGATAATTTTGAACAAGAAATTCATTTAAGGAGAAGTATCTGGTGACCTAACTGGCTGGGCTGTCTTGACTCTTCGGAGTTTTAAAAAATTTTGATAAAATAAAAAATATATATTTATAATGAGAAAGGGACATATCATGGGCCTCATAAAAGCACTTTTCTTTTAAGTCCTTAATTCACTCGCGCTTTTGAAGCGTGTGAGTCACGGACTTGCTCTTGTTATGGGACCAGCTTCGTACCCAATAATTAACCCCTCAGTCACCCAGCTGTACGTTGCAGAAGGCATTTATTATTATTATTATTATTATAGAATTATTAAAAAATCGAATTTTGGGTGACATTTGTCCTCAAGGGTTAGGGGAATTTTTTGCTGAAATGTCAGTACAAAGCTGCTTCTTTGAAGTAAAGCTTTACTTCACAGAAGCAGAAGCAGAAGCAGAGCCAGTTACCACTTTTATTCCATTTCTGCTTTTTTCCCGTTCTTTTCCAGCTATTCGGGTTTGTTCAGTCAATTATATGAAAGAAAATGTCTTGTGGGTTGTCACAATCCACAATGGTAAAAATTATTAGAAAATTTGAGTTTTAATTTTAATGTTACATATTTTTTTAAATTTTATTACACATTATTTGGTACGCAATTTTACAATGTGTTAGACGATTACTTCTCAATCTCTCTTTGATTTCGATATTTCTATTGGAGGAGAATTTGATAATATCTTATACACTTCATCTTTATTCTACATTTCTATTGAAAAGACTTGTAAATTATTCTCTATAGCTCTAGGATATTATCCAAATATCAACGCTATTAATCGATATCCTACATGTAACAAAGAATTGTACTATTCTGACTCGTCGATGATATAAAATAATTATACTGATAATAGAAAACGTGATATACACGTAGTTGTGATATCATCAACTCTTTTGACGATTTTCAAATATGAGTTTCAGTAATTAACATCGTCTCGAATGTTAACGTACAAATGGAGGAGGGAAGATTAATTTTGAACCATTATAATGATTCCAACCAGAACCCATCTACATCGAGATGCAAGCGACAATTTTAAGATATGTGGTTTGCACCAAATGAAAGTGACCCAAATTGACAATTGATGGGAACATTGAGCATCCAATAGAACTAAAGTTTCTATATCGTTGATGCTCTTTGATTAGTAAAATAAAAATGAGCCATCAAAGGGAAGTGAGAGGATGATAATTGGTCATTTTCTTATGAGGGAGGTTTCCTTGAAAGCTCCTTCTCCATAAATGGCTGCCATTATCATCAACTTTCTTTTTCTTTATTTAATTCCCAAGTGTGTCTTTTTCCAATCCAACAAAACCTAAGAGAAAGGAAAGGAGAATTTGCCCAAAAGATAAACAAAAGAAAAAGTGATTATTAATATTCTTCTAGCTATTTATGGCTAGACAGACTTGCTGGCTAGCTAGCTTTGCTAAAGTGCTTATGGCTTTAGCTAGCTAGCTAGTACTATACTCATCCCTTATCAAATTATTAATCGGCTTGTGGAAAGGATAGGAGCCTTGCATGTATTGCGTTTGCTTGCTCTTGCAAGTGGCTTCTACATGTTGGTTTTCTCATCGCTATCACTTTAGAGTTTCTTTCCGTCAAGCCAAACGCATTATCATCTAACCCAAAAAAAAAAAAAAAGAATAATATTCGAGGTCGGACCATCTACCCTGTCAAAATCCTATTATTTCAGCAAACATGTAACTATATTAATTTAATTAAGTGATATACGTAACATACACATGTTAGGTTAAGCCGCCTCCCTTTTTATACCCAAATTGTGAATCGTTGAATTTATATATAGTTATTTTAATTTTAAATTATTTTAATTTTTTTATTTTCACTTACATTCGTACACTCCGCCATAATCTTTAACCTGCTATAGTCCAATGGCAAAAAAGTTGTCGAGTTGATGACAAAATTGACTTCCTTTTATTTTTTGTTTTTTTCTTTTTTTCACAATCACCGAATGAAATAATCAAGTGTTAGAATTAATGAAAGTAAAATTCAAGTTAAAAAGTTAAGTTACAGTACCTTAACACATCAAAATCAAGGTCAAATTATTACAACTTAATTTTTTTGACTAAAGTTTTTTAGATTGATTTTTGACTTCTAATTCATTGCAACATGTGGGCGTTTTTTTTTTTAAGAGAGAAATTAACACTTTGTCATAAAACGGGTGTCTCATAATAAGGGTGATAATTTTCGACATGTAAATACGACTTGACATGACACGAGTTTAAGCGGGTTTAGATTTTGGTATATTCGTGTTCGTGTCGAAGATATCAACTCGTTTAATAATCGTATCGTGTTCGGATTGAGAGTCTTCAACATGCGAACACGATTATGACACGAGTAACACGAATAACACGAATACATATTATACACGATTGACACGATAACGCGATTAACACAAATATTGACACTATTACATATTAAATTTAAAAATACTAAACTTTTTAGACATTTTAGTCCCTACATGTATCCAAATTTTAAAATAAAAATAGAATTTTAAAAATCTAATAAATTTTAAAACTTAGGATATTTTTGTCATTTAGTAAAAGTTGGAAACCTAATCGTGTTAATGGGTCATAATCGTGTTAACGGATCATAATCGTGTCAATAATGTAAACGTGTCTTAATCGTATTAGACGGGTTATGTTCATGTCTAACACGATTACGATCCATTTATTATTCGTGTTAGCGTATCGTGTCGTGTCGTATTACTCATTTTTATGTCGTGTCATAATGATACAAATAATAAACAGATCGTGTTCATGTTGGATCAATTTTTATCGTGTCATCGTTCGAAACTACGAATACGAATTGACCCTATCTCAAAGCACGGCACAATAACAAGTTCCAATGATAAATAGAATAAGTTTAAATTATTGAAATGATGTGGACACACTGTATGTGGTCATGGTTATGAGTGGCAATGAGCTCATAGCTATCTATATCTAGGTGAGAGTTCATGAATTTTGGTTTTGTATAAATGGGTTAGAAAATTTAAAAAAAATGAAAATTAAGAGAGTGACATGTGATGTTTTGACCATTAGACCATGTGAGTGACAAACTAATGCAACTATGCGTAGTCAACAATAATTTCCTTTTCCTATTTAATTATTATTATTCTTCTACTATAACAAGGTACAATCTTATTGAGGAGAATAAAGTAATCAACATTGGCATATTATAAAGAAAGTATAGTGTTAGCTTCTTTGTTAGGCACTGATTTTCATAAGATCCACGTATTAAAAGAAGAAAGTCTTTGTGGGACTACCATGATGGTTGTTGAATAAAATTTTATCATGTATCTATTTCAAGAAATTAATTAACCATAATTATGATTTATGAACAAAAAAAAAAAGAAAAATAAAGTTATATGACAATATTTTATTAGATAAGCATACTAATAAAGCATTTCATAAATTGGTCGGTAGTATTTTTGACTATTATTTATAGTAAGAAGAACAAGGGTTATGTTCAAGTTTAAAATTATTGACTTAAGATATGAGACTCGTAAAGGTTTTTGTTTGTATATTTTGAATTTTTATTTTTAAAATTTAAAAAGAATATATAATTAATTTTAAATTTTTTGAATTTTAAAAATGATATGTAGTAGATATTGATTTAAATGCATTGGTAGATGGCGTTTTTCGAAAATAGAGTTTTCAAAATGTAAACAAAAAACATATAATTTTCTAGAGAAAAATAACATTCATACAATTAGATTATATTAAACAATCATAGAAATGATGCATTTCATAAATTTGTTGATATTCTCGACTAATATGTCAGTAATAAGGAGAACAAAAAGGGGTTATATTCAAATTTAGACTTATTATCTTGAAATATGAGAGCCAGAAGTCAATAGCATAAACTAAAACATTTATATCATTAATCTCATGTCATATTTATGTTACGTATCTTGCATTCAACCTTATCAATCTATGCTATTCAATCATTTAAATCTTGGAATCAAAAAGTCTATATTTTGAAATCCCATGTTACGAAGTCTTGTTTTCCATGCCAAACCACTGGAAATTCCACTTAACATATTCTTGTGCTTCCTTGAAACTACCGTTGGCCCATGCAAGGGGGTGATTGGGACCAATGCTTTAGAAGAAAAAAGTAAAAGGGATTTTAATTTGTTTTTGACTTTTGGGACTTGAATGAAATGTGGACAATATTCCAAATGGTGACATGCAATAAAAAGATAGTGACATTAATGGAGACACAAAGTGACAAGTATTGATTTGGTGTACAAGCAATTAATTATTTTTACTTTTTCTAGGTTCAAGGTAGAAGGTGGAGCACCGAATTTGTAATCAATCAATCAATCCCCTTTATAATCAGTGAGATGATGATTATATGGAAATTGATTTTTTATGTTTCAACGATATTATCTGCGTAACTACTATTTATTAAATTGACAACTTTAATCAAGTCATAAATAATAGTTTATATATAAATCTTATGCACAGATATTTTATACATAAATTAATACCACACAATCTTTTGATTTAACTCATCACTGATGATAGTTGTTTATTAAGCTTTTTTTTTTTTTTTTTTACTATTTCATCTATTTGATAATATATGATATTTCATTTGTTTCATGATGGATAATTATACTATTAAAAAATTATACCTTAAATTTTATATCTTAAATAATTTATATTTAATAAAAACTCATAAAGTGGATAATATAATGATATAATAAGTAATATAATATGATGTGATAATTTTAATTTTATATTATATCATTTGAGATGCATAATTTGAGAATAAATTTTGAGATGTATATCAATGTCTTTTGATAATATATTAAATTAGGTATAGGCTAATATTATTCAATCAAAGTAACACTACTTTTGCTAAAAGAAAAGGAAAAAAAAATCTAAATTTCATTCCAAATCATATAATAAATTCGATTGAGATTTCAGAATTTTTCCTTAGGAAAGTGACATTAAAAATTTATGAGTCCATTTATGATAGGTCTTGAGTACCAAAATTAGTATTGGTAGTTTTCAATATAAAACATTGGAAAGTGACATTTTAACAAATTTTTGATACAATTTATTGAGATAAATCTATTACTCTTGATCTCATCAAATCTAATGATTGAGATTAAAAAAAATTAAAATATTATATTTAATCCTGCCAATTCATCAATCATTTTAACCATTGAATTTTATATATCATGATTATAAATTTATGTCTAATTTTGTGTCAAAATATTTTTTCCGTAAAACACTTTTAAATATACCTAAAATTTTATCTTTTGTAAATCCTTGACATATGAAAGATCTTGCTTGTTCTTTATAGTTCCTAAAAATCTTATTTCCATATATTATCATAACCATTAATGATGTAACAAAGTGCACACTATTAAAAGATATATATATACACACACACATATATATTAGTATTAATTTTTTATATATTATACTTTAGATGCATCTATGTTTTAAATATTTTAAAAAATTATCCAAATGTACCCATATTCCTTGTATCACAAAGAAATTAAAAAAAAAAACCAACATTGCTTTTTTGTATAATGTGATGATGTCAACATGATCTCATCGAAATCTATCAAACTTTTATGATATTTATCAGAACAGAATCAAGTGGAAGAACACCCCAAGAAACTTCAGTAATAAACAAGCAAAGCGCATTGAACTTTTCGATCTTTAAGCAAAACTGAGAAGGCGCGTGGAGCTAAATTAGTTTATATGTTATCTTATTTGATAGCTAAGATTGCAATAAAATAATTCAAAAGATGTAGCCTATTTAGGCAACACTTTGTATTGGAATGACAACATGCTTTTTACGCAAGTGCTTTTGTTTGTTTATTTGTCTAATTTTCTCGCAAAGTGTAATGGCAACATTCCATAATAGAGCTGAAAAGTGCTTCCCCATTTATAAATAAAGTCATTGCTTTTTTAACTTAAACTAATTATAATGGTTGCATATGCCGCTAGCCTATTGGAATTTACAAGCTTTGAGCGGTGCGTGAACATTGAGTTCAAAGTTCATTAACAACATTAAATGATGCATGCACCAAAATAATCACTGCATCTAGGCTCTAGGTATGCGGCAATTTGTTATTATATAGGCATCAATATTTAATAATACAAAATCATCAATTATCTATGTTATCAGATTAGGCAAATTGAATACAATATAACTTCAATAAATGAATATTTGAAAAATTAATAATCTCAATTAAATAATAAATTTTCTGGTCCCGACTTATGAATTAAATTAATAAATTTGATAAATGCATAAGATAATAATTTTATTTTAAATCTTTCAAGACTCAACAAAAATATAAATTAATAATTGATCAAATATCTAGCATAAATAATATATAAATTCATAATATTGATGTAATTTTTTTCTTAACAACTTCTTGTTTATCAATTATACTCTTTTTCAAAGTATGCATCTAAAGTTTTTTTTTCCTCTCTGTCTAAACTAAACTCAATCTCATTCTTAATTTTTTTTTTTGGGTAAAGCATTCACCATATTTATTGTATTTTTTTGTGTCCTAGTAAGTAATCATTTTAAGGTTACTATTATCTGAATGACCTCTTTCGAAAAAGATTTGTTTAAATGTAACTATTATATGGATCATGATCCTCATTAGCCAACATATCAATTAGTTCTTTAATAATATCTTCACTAGTAAGTGATTCCATCACTAATCACTTTTACTGGGATAAATCAAAGGGTATGTGTTAATGCAACAGTAATGGTGCACCAAGTATTAAGTGGCACTATAAGGTCATGGGTTCGATTCCTCACAAAGGTCTATTTCATGATTGGATCATTACAACATATATATCCCTAATTTAAGTGGGAGACTATGACAATGAATTAAATTACTTCATTATTATATATATATATATATATATATATATATATATATATGATGTATATATTGACCCATTGTTTTTTTATTTATAATGTAAATATTAATTTTGATAAAAAATATATTTAAAATACAAAAATCTTCTTAAATTAACAGTAATGCGTTTATCAATTAATAAATAATCTTGGTAAATAATAATTTTTGGTAGTCTCAAATATTAATTTATCCAAGCTTTTATTGTAATTAAAAATTCATATATATATATAGACACCCACACACTCTGATGTGTTTTGGTTCATTTATCTCATTATTAAAAAACTTGAGTTTTCTTTATGTTTTTTTAATTATGTAAAAGTGTTAGGGGTCATATATACTACGGTGCACTGGTTGTACCGATGCTCTACTTTCAAAATTTTTGTAAATTTAGTGTAAAAGTTATAAATCTTTGTATAAAAAATTGAAAAGTAAGGTACTGATACAACCGATGCATCGTAACTAAAGCCAAAAGTGTTAGTTGAATTGAATTTATGGGAAAAAAAATACAATCAAACCAGGGCAATAAGGTCATGTTATTTTCACTATTCTTGATTGGTCATGCATTGACATTTTTTCACACAGTTGACTTTCATCCTCATTCCCACTCTTACCCTCCTAAGTTTCAATATATCCAAGCTTGTGAAAACCAAGTCTTAAAAAAGAGAAGATTACATGGAAACACGGTAGGTACTTTCACTTTATGAGAAACTTCATGCATGGTTTCTTCTGTGCTAATATTTGTTTTGAGTTTGACTTGAAACTCGAAAGTAGTATTCTCTTGTTGACCATTTTTATTTTATTTTAACCACTCGTACCTTAATCCATACGTAAATAATTTCAATTAAAAACGACGTTATTATTTTTAGTTGAGAAATATTATACATATAAAATATCATTACAGTAATAAAAATAATAATAAATAAATGAAGGTATATATTGTTAATTGTATATATAGAATTATTTATTATTATATATTTTATTTTGGAGAAATGTGTTAAATTTTATTATTTATTTTTTTTTTTGAAGAATGAACAGGGGTATGGCTAGGAAAATGGACGGACCCACAAAAACACATGCACTACTACTACCGTTCAAACCTTATAATTGTACGAACCAATAAAAGAAAGGAGTACAGGCACGCGCGGTGGTGGCAGGTGGAAAGAGAGAGTTGCACAGTACGCATCAAATCAGATCTGGTATTCAGTCCGAAACAGTATAGGTGGGACCCGTCCTGACACAAGTCACACGACCACTTAGTTCTTGTGTCAGACTCAGACAGACACTGCAGTGGCGTCAGCGTCTGTTCTCCACGTACACAACCAGCGCGTGGATTGCATTTCCCCCTCCCTCCCATCCACTCGAGCTAGAATCTTCTTCCTTCCGTTTTCGTTTTCGTGTTGTGTTGTTTTGTGTGTTGTCCCGAGTAAATTTCACCACCTCTCTGACATGTGTCCTTTTTTTTAGTTATTTCTCGAGATTTCAACTTCGAACGTACACTTATTATTTCCTTTTTTTCTTATTTATTTTCTTTTTTTTTGTGTGGCCAATGTTTTTTTTTCTATGTTTCTTGGGATGCGAGTTGCAGTTGGATCCATCTCCATTTCATTTAATTTTACACCTTTACACTGTGAAACACCACACACCAATCCCTTTAATTATTTGTCTGATTTCTTCACAGAATATATGGAAATAATCAAATTACGGATTAAATAAGTTTTTAGTATATTATATTAATTTTATATTTTTTTGCTATCATTTTACTTCGAGTCAATATCAATTGATGATACGAAGGCTTATAAAATTGCGAAAAGGTAACCTTAACGTACGTGTAACGTGTGTTTTAACGATATATGTTAAATTTTAAAGATTTATATAAATTTAAAAAAATATAAATTTTTTTAAACAATATGAAATCATTAAATACATAAATTTCAAGAAAATTTACGTAATCATTATAGATTTAATATTTATCTTTAAGATATAAGTTAAAATTACCTTTATCAAAATTATATACACCCATTTGACGATAAGATTTTACTAAACATCACTGAATTTGAAAGGTTTATAAAACTTGGTTTAAAAATGATAACTAATTTCACTTATTTTTATATTTTAAGAAAGAGAGGTTACTATTAAGTTGTTTCTTTTATTATGTTTAATCTTGTAAAGGTAGATTTAACTTTAGTATTTTATTTTTTAATACATCCTCTCACATGATTAATTAAATGAAGGGAATTTGAATCCGTGACGGTTGGTCAATATAACTTTGATATTATGTTGAGTTGTCACTTTTGTAAAATCTTAAGCTTTAGATCGAGGTTTAACTTTCATATTTTATTATTTAATAATAGTTAAATCAACGTATTGCTTATTTATAATCTTCATTTCCTATTTTTCATATTACATAATACATACGAACAGTAAAATCTTGATAAATGAATGTTCAATAAAATAATAATATCAGTTAAAGACCTAAATCTTCTTGATCCCAACTTGAACCAATGTACTAAATTATTAAATTCGTTAAATGCATATAATAATATTTTTTTCCAAATCCTTGAGAGCCCAACGAAAATTTAAATTAATAATTGATTAAAAATAGAAAATAATAACATAGAAAATTTATAATATTAAGATGATTTTTTTTACAACTTCTAATTTCTTAATTATGTTATTTTTAAAAATATGCATCTAAATTTTTGTTTTTTCTTCTTATCTAAACTAAACTCAACATCATCCTTAATCTTTTGTAAAGCATGCCCCATATTCGGTATATTTTTTCATGTTGTAGTGAGAAGTTATTTAAATATACTATTGCTTGGATGGTCTCTTCAAATGACACATTTGTTAAAACATTATTATTTATAACACATGCATGAATCTAGGTAAAATATATATGTATATATATACACATTTACAATAAGTACAAATAAAAATCTTATAAAATTAATAAATTATTCATATATTGATAAATAAATAATTTATATTAAATAATATTTTTTTTCATAGTTTTAACATTATTATTTTTATCGAGGTTTTACTGTATATATGATATTTGTTTTAAAAGTTTACATAAACGAGATATATTCCTAACCTATAATAACCCAAAAGCACTTCTAAAGAATATTATCAAAAAAACACTTTTGATACTATCAAAAAGGCACAATTAAGTTGTTTATCTATAATGTTATGAAGAAAATAACTATTTGCTTATCTATAAATGTTGCATCACGAAGAGATTGTGTCTCGCACGACATCCAAAAGCTTATATATCATCCTAAACATATTTTGAAAACGACTTTAATCACCATTTGTAACATACTCCTCTCAATATTAAAATGAAAATCACATGACCAACAATATAAAAATATCTAATTTACAACTTTCTACTTTAAATTTTATGGACTATAAATGAGATATAAGAGACAAAGAATCGTTTAATGTACACCTTATATAATATTTTTAATAATACTAAGTACAGAGTTAAATAAAACGAATTCGTATATACGATGTCGAGATTTTTTAACATAAAATTTTAATACAATATGTTTTCATTCGCAGAGTTGCAGTATTGTAGCGGGAAATATAAAAAATAGATTTAGTTGGTTGTTTTGCGTTATAGTCAAACTTTATTTATTTATGTATTATCTAGCGAAGTTCAACATTAAGTAACAAATGCATATGGACAGTTCAACATTTAAAAATTTGATTGCACATGTAAAGTTAATGTACACGTCTTCATTTTTCCAACCTCGTGTACAAGACTCTTATGCTCGAAACTTGTAGTCAAAACTTTTAATCAATATGTTGATAGACATTTAACATTACGTGACAGTTCGACATATTTGATGTTCCAGGTGAGTACTAATAGAAAAAAAAATTAATTTAACTTAAATCCTTATAAAATTGATTAAAATTTTTCTTCTAAGAATATAACTTAAAACCTAATCACAAGTTTAGGATTTAATACTTTATCAACTTTAACCAAATTCGACCTGTTTTAATGGACCGTGAAAGATACCAACCTTGACTTGAACTTCCAACTTGAAAACGAACAATAATCTACCATTAATTAATTAATCCAAAACTCAATATCTCACATGCGGCGATAAAAATCAATTTATCGCGAAGGAGAAATTGAGGGTTCCTTTTTTTTTTTTTGCTTTTCTTTTCTTGAAACTCGAACAATCATATATATATATATATATATATGTATATATATGTATATATGTATATATATGTATATATATGTATATATGTATATAGTTTGATCTCGTTCTTCTCACATCGAAATCATGAACTGGGGAATCACTGTATCACGTGATACAATAAGTACCACATCTCCAGACCAGAACTGACCCCCACCCACGATGGCAAATACCGTAATATTCTTCTAAATCTGGGGTCAAAGTTCTTGGGTCCCATCCCATAAAAAGCTTGTCGTTTCCTGGGGGGTCTGAGACGAGTGAAAATCGCTTTACTAAGTTTCTTTATCTATTCGGAGGCTCCACCTGTGCCTCTCCTGCAAACCGTCAGATTAATCTGACTTTCCGCTTGCAACATCATCCACCGCATTAAATCACTAAAAAAATATGTTTGAATTATATTAAAAATAATTTATATCGTTAATACTTAGCGAGTAAAATATTAATATGTAGAGTAATACTAATCTTATAAATTATATATATAAATTCAACTATACAAATTGATGTGATATTCTTATATAATGACACGCCATCAATCTTAATTAATATCATTTATTATTAGCATATATTTATTTAATTAATTCATTAATTTATCAAATCACATCATGTCACATCTTTTTATACAAATAAGCTTATATAAGTAGTTTATAAGAGTATTATTACTCTAATATTTAACGTGTGTTCTACAGATATATATATATATATATATTTATACATGTATATTTTAATATTTACTTTAAATTTTAATATATTCACTCATGTATACTATATTGAACCTCATGTTTCGACGAATCTTAAAAATCAAATAATAATTTTTTATATTTAAGCTTAAAAACGTGGATTTAATATTATGTTTTAAGCCTTTATAAAAGAGTATTGATTAGACAAAATTTGATGAAATGAAAAATTAGAGGATTTCTACATTATAGAAGGCTGCTAAACAAAGCAGGCACGCGGTGTGTGGAACCATGTTCTGGTCAGCAGGGAATTGCTTCTCCGAGTCATACAGCTGTTAACTAGAGATTCCGCGCCGATAAACTCGACAAAATGTAGCCGGCTTAGTGGGGCCCATCTAATTCTGAACTTATTAATAAGCTTGCGAGCAGATCACCATAACCTATCACTTTCGATGATAGCCCATCGAGTGATAAGTAGAACTACTTATCACACCGATCTGTCCCCTCTCCCTATAAAAATCGCAATTTCTGCGAGTCTCAATGTCGGTATATAAACATAAACTTTCAGGGTAGAAGAGAAGAGAGAGAAGAAGGAGAAGGAGGAGCTTGTGAGCTCTCATGCATAATAAAGGCAGGGAGAAATCTGCAATTTTGGAGAGAGAAAGCTTCATTTTTTTAGAGAGAGAAAGCTCGTTCTAGCTCTCTCTCTCGCGGTGGTGTTTATCTCTTTTTCTGGAACCGATTCACAAGGTGAGCTTTTTTTATTTTTGTTTATTTTGTGGATTTATTAAATTTTTTTGAAAAAAATAGTTTTTTTTTTTGCTTGACTTTGATCTCAAAAATAACCTGATTTTTTTTTTTCACGAGTTTCCTTTTTTGAGCTGATTTAACTTAATTTCTGCGGTTAATTTTTGATAATTTTTTTCAAACAATATTTTTTTTGGCGTATTGTTTAAGGAAGTCTGATGATCTAGTTCTGGACAGACTCTGAATCTTTGCTGTATTTTTAATTAATTTTTTCTTATTATTATGGATTTTTTAGCTGACTTTTTTTTTAAATAAATATATATATATATATTTTTTGTTTGTTTTAATTCATTTTGGCAGATCTAGAGAAAGTTGGAAAACTTGAAACTCGGAATAATTAGCGGTGTGATTAAACGATGTCGTCTCTCAGCAGAGAGCTGGTGTTCTTGATCTTACAGTTTCTCGATGAGGAAAAGTTCAAAGAAACTGTTCACAAGTAAGTATTTATTTCCACGTCCTACTTTTATTATTTTTTAAATAAATTATTTTATTTCGCTTTTAATAATTAATTATTTATTTTTTAAAAAAATTTGTTAGATAATGTTTGGCTTAGTATAATTGTCATTGTTGTTACGTGAATTATTTGGAATGGTTAATTAATGGGTTTGTATTGAAAATAGGCTTGAACAGGAATCTGGGTTTTTCTTTAACATGAAATATTTTGAGGATGAGGTGCATAATGGGAACTGGGATGAGGTTGAGAAGTACCTTTCTGGTTTCACTAAAGTCGACGATAATCGTTACTCCATGAAAATATTTTTCGAGATAAGAAAGCAGAAGTATCTTGAGGCATTGGATAAGTAAGTTTGTAGTTTAAGTATTTTCGGTTCTGTATGTACGATCATTGGAAGTGTTTTTGTTATAGTTGGACGAAAATGAGTGTGTTTAAAACCGTGATAGGCATGACCGGTCGAAGGCTGTGGAGATACTTGTGAAGGATTTAAAGGTGTTTGCTACATTCAATGAGGAGCTTTTCAAGGAGATTACTCAGTTGTTGACGTTGGAGAATTTTAGGTATGAGGGTTGTGTTAAATTGGTTTAACATTTGAATGCTGAGTGATGTTAGTAATGGGAAGTTAAATTGGGTTTTCTTTTGTTGTATTTTAGGGAGAATGAGCAATTGTCTAAGTATGGAGACACCAAGTCTGCAAGAGCAATCATGCTTGTTGAGCTCAAGAAACTTATTGAAGCCAACCCTTTGTTCCGCGACAAATTGCAGTTCCCTCACCTTAAGAATTCGAGGTTACGCACTCTGATCAACCAAAGGTAATTTTTCTTGAGTTTTCCTATTTTTTCAATTCAAATAGATTTAACCATGGAATAACTTAGGGAGACTTCTGGAAATGTTTCTACATTTGGTGATGTTTTTAGTGGGATGTCTATGCATATTATGGAAAGGTCCATACGTCTTCTATGCTTTTAGAATGTAAAATAGGTCAGTTAATGTTTGCGGTTATATTATTTCTAACAACCTCCTGTAATGATTGTTTTTATTTAAAGATGGGTTTATTCCATCAGCCATGGAAAGAAAATGATAGTATCTAATTTTGATCAATTGCCAACAAGTATGTCTCTTAGTCTTGGTTAGTCGAGTATATAATACTTAGCATGGGTGTAGGCTGTAAATTTTTCAGTGTAGGACATCTGACATTGTTATTTTAAGTTTCAGCAGCTTTTGATGGTGCTGATAGTTTTCAGACGCTGGACCTTTGCTTGTTCTGAACAAAGAACTGATTTTTCTGATGTAATTACAGTCTGAATTGGCAGCACCAACTTTGTAAAAACCCAAGGCCAAATCCAGATATAAAAACTCTCTTTGTGGATCACTCATGTGGACAGCCAAATGGTGCACGGGCACCATCACCTGCAAACAATCCATTGCTTGGTTCCTTACCAAAACCTGGGGGTTTTCCTCCTCTAGGTGCACATGGGGTGGGTTATTAAGCTTAGTCATTGCTTTTTATTTTTATTTTTGTTATTATTATTTATATATGCTTTCTTAATGTGCTTTTATTTTTTGTGTTCAGCCATTTCAACCTACACCAGCGCCAGTACCCACACCCCTTGCCGGTTGGATGTCTAATACTCCCACTGTAACTCATCCAGCAGTTTCTGGAGGAGGAGCTATTGGTCTTGGTGCTCCATCTATCCCAGGTTCTACATCGTTCTGTCTTATGTAGCGCTTTATGTCTGTCAGTTATAGGGCTGAGATCCTGTGTAATAGTTTTCAATATTCGTAACTATGGTTGGGTTGCACTGCCTTCTACAGCTGCTTTAAAGCACCCTAGAACTCCTCCAACTAACCCTTCTGTGGACTATCCACCAGGGGAAGCTGATCATATTTCCAAAAGAACAAGGCCCATGGGAATAACTGATGAGGTAGTCTAATTTGGCTCTCTTCCCTTCATATATGGAAATATATAATTCACCATTTATCTTTGGTATCATGTTTTCATAGACGTGTATTCTTTTCTTAGTTGTCTCTATAATATAATATAATAATATATATATTTATATATTTTTTTCCTGCAGGTAAATCTGCCTGTCAATGTATTGCCAGTAACATTTCAGGGTCACAGTCATAATCAGGCTGTTAATGCAACTGAAGACTTGCCAAAAACTGTCACAAGGACTTTGAATCAGGGATCTTCTCCCATGAGCATGGATTTCCATCCTATTCAGCAGACACTTCTTTTAGGTCTAAATTTTTTAACCTTTTATTTGTATATGTGGTTATGGCATGTTTGTCCTCTTAAACTTTGATTGTTTAATCTGTCAAATGAACTTTGAGTTTTTTCTCTGTGATGCTTCAGTTGGAACCAATGTGGGGGACATAGGACTGTGGGATGTTGGATCTAGGGAACGGCTGGTTTTGAGAAACTTTAAAGTGTGGGATCTTAGTGCGTGTTCAATGCCTCTCCAGGTATGCCCCTTCTTGTCATTATCAATTTACGGAATCCATTATGCTTGTTCTGTATGCTTAATGCATGTCATATTGGAGTGGCTAAAATTGAAGTTATTCTGATGGAATTCAGGCATCCCTAGTAAAAGATCCTGGTGTATCTGTCAACCGTGTTATATGGTGTCCTGATGGTTCTTTATTTGGTAAGACTTTGGACTTCTTTACTGGTTATAGTAACATAATAAATAAAAAAATAATTATGAGAGTGAACTGGAGCATATGTTGATGTCTGTTCCATTCAATTGACAGGAGTTGCATACTCAAGGCACATTGTACAAATATATCAATATCACGGGGGAGATGAAGTTCGACAGCACTTGGAGGTAAATATATCATCCAGTTAAATGAATGTCCAATTTTCTCACTTTGCTCTATTTGAGGTTAATATATGCGAGTGACATTGAAATTCCTGATGTAGATTGATGCTCATGTTGGTGGTGTAAATGATCTTGCTTTCTCCCACCCAAATAAGCAACTTTGTGTTATAACTTGTGGTGATGACAGGACCATCAAGGTTCGTTTATCAACATTATTTATTATTTATTTATTTATCTTTTTATTTTTATTCTTGGAGTCAAAAGTTACCATTTCTTGCTAATATATTTGGTAAAAAAGGTATGGGATGCTGCTACTGGTGCAAAACAGTATATATTTGAAGGTCATGAGGCTCCTGTCTATTCTGTCTGCCCTCATCATAAGGAAAACATTCAGGTGCTACTCTTGTAGAGTTTTTTTGCTTGTATTTAATCTTCTGCGCGTATCACTTCAGTCTGTTTGTATTTGCTGATATTTTTTCCATGCTTTGTGCTTCAGTTCATCTTTTCAACAGCAGTTGATGGAAAGATAAAAGCTTGGTTGTACGACAATTTGGGATCACGAGTTGATTATGATGCTCCTGGCCGTTGGTGCACAACAATGGCTTACAGTGCTGACGGTACAAGGTTAATGCACTAGACTCAGTGTCTATCCTTGTGGTCCTCTGTTGTTTGCAGGTGCATTGTTGATGCTAAAATGCTTTTTGGTTTCTGTTTTCTCTTCCCTGTTCTTTTTTGCTGGGTGGATACTGCAGGCTCTTCTCATGTGGGACAAGTAAAGATGGGGAGTCACATATAGTTGAATGGAATGAAAGTGAAGGGGCTTTGAAAAGGACCTATCTTGGATTCCGCAAACGATCTTTGGGTGTTGTGCAATTTGATACGACTAAAAACCGGTTTTTGGCTGCTGGCGATGATTTTTCCATTAAATTCTGGGATATGGACAATGTTCAACTTTTGACAAGTATTGATGCTGAAGGAGGCCTTCCAGTAAGTCTACTGTGTCCAAGTGTATTGTTTGAAAACTTTATGAAGGTAACAGTTGCTCATTTCTGCCTTCCTTAATTGTTAGGCAAGTCCTCGTATCCGCTTTAACAAGGATGGTAGTCTCTTGGCTGTTTCTACCAGTGATAATGGGATTAAGATTTTGGCAAACACAGACGGTGTTCGGCTGCTACGTACATTTGAGAATATTTCTTACGATGCATCAAGAGCATCAGACGCCTCAAAGGTAGTGTTGTTGGGTCAGTTGACTTGTAGCTCTTGACCTCAATGTTAAACAAAGATATCTCACATTCATTATGTCATACAGCCTGCAATAAACCCAATCACAGCCGCAGCAGCTGCCGCCACTAGTACTGGACTTGCTGACAGAGGGGCCTCTGTGGTTGCGATTCCTGGAATGGTCTGTCAACATGCGTGCTCTTTTTAATTCTCTCTTGATTTTACTTCATAGTAACAATTACACTTCCTTAACAGAATAATTGTCACCTTCATATCTTTTCTACTTAGATGGGGCTTGGTGTCATGCTTTTATGATTCTTTTATTGTATATTTAACTATAAGCAAATTAATCTTGGCAGAATGGTGATGCCCGTAGCTTGGGGGATGTGAAACCTAGAATAACTGAAGAATCTAATGACAAATCAAAGATTTGGAAGTTAACTGAAATCAATGAGCCATCTCAGTGCCGTTCTTTGAGACTTCCTGAAAACATGAGGGTAAACAAGGTACAAACTTACGCTAACAGGCTTTGCTCTCAAAAGATTTTCTTATATGCTAATGTGCTTATTTGGTTGTTGCACCACCTGTTTGTTTATCAGTATTTTTAGCCATTCTGATCATTTAAGCAGCGGTATACGCTTTTGAAAAATTTGCTTATTGTTTTTATGTGTTATAAAAAGATAATTTCAGTCTATCATAAGCATTTCTGGGACATATCTTGGTTACAATGCTTGTTGTATGACATATTTGATGACAGTTTCTGGTTCCAGAATGTGTACGTCTGTTCTATTGAATTATGATTATGCTATTATTGCCATCTTTTTGTCCTGGTTTGTCTAAGTAAAACAGGGTCATCACTACTTATGCATGTTAATTTAAGGTCATCCTCTCTGGAGCTTGCCTTGCGGGGGCTAGCCCACATATTGGCCTTCTGTGTGACTCCTGAGTAAATCTGGATCTTCAATTTGATGAAGTTAGAATCAATATTATTTGTGTATACTTGTGACGTTTGGATTCCTTCCTCTGGCCTCAGACAATGGTATCCTCATTACTTTCTTTTTGAATACTGCAGATATCAAGGTTAATCTTTACAAATTCAGGTAATGCCATCTTGGCATTGGCATCAAATGCCATTCACCTACTCTGGAAGTGGCAGCGAACTGACCGAAATTCCTCTGGCAAGGTACCAGGAATGCATATAAAGTAGTTTTTGTCAGCCTTTTACAGTTGTACCCATAAATTTGGAGAATGACTTCTACATTTCCTTCAATAATTGATCCTTTATCCTGTAGGCAACTGCAAGTGTGTCACCTCAACCATGGCAGCCACCAAGTGGCATTCTAATGACCAATGATGTTAATGACGCAAACCCTGAAGAGGCTGTGCCCTGCTTTGCTTTGTCCAAAAATGATTCTTATGTAATGTCAGCATCTGGTGGGAAGATTTCCCTCTTTAATATGATGACATTTAAGGTAACTCATGAACTTTTGGATGTAGCTTATTTATTTATTATTATCTTTTTTCAATTTTACCGGTCTTGACTTCCTGTAAATGCAGACAATGGCAACTTTCATGCCGCCGCCACCTGCAGCAACGTTTCTTGCTTTTCATCCTCAAGATAACAACATTATTGCTATTGGGATGGATGATTCCTCAATTCAGATATATAATGTTCGTGTCGATGAGGTATAATGCATGTTATGCAACTTTGTGGGCAACTCTCTGCACCATTCATTTGAGAAGCACCAAATATTAGCTAATTTCCTTGTTTCATTGCAAGTTAAAAGCAAGCTTAAAGGCCACTCCAAAAGAATAACTGGCCTTGCCTTTTCTCACGTACTGAATGTGCTAGTTTCTTCTGGAGCGGATGCTCAGGTAATTGTTTATGTATTCTGGCTTGTGCTCTGAACTGGAGCACTCTTTTAGTTTATCATTGTAACCCATCTTTTCAGCATGCACCACTTAATTTCTTTGCACACTAAAGTTGATTTGCCTCTCTATTGAATTGTGGACTAGAAGATTAAAAACAATCTCCAATTCGAAGTCCTATTATTGGTGAATTATACCTATTTAGTTTGTCAGCTAAATATTCTCTCTTTTTGGCCCTTAGGCTTGAAACCATGAACATAGATTTGTTGTTGATGCACTTTTTGCTTATCCGTAAACAGCTTTGTGTATGGAACTCTGATGGATGGGAAAAGCAAAAGAACAGATTCTTGCAAATTCCACCTGGAAGGACACCAACTGGACAATCAGACACACGTGTACAGTTTCATCAAGACCAGATGCACTTCCTGGTTGTACATGAGACACAACTTGCAATATTTGAAACGACAAAACTAGAATGTGTGAAGCAGGTACGTTATCTTTGAGTCCACTGTTCTTATAGTGAGAACTTCCTTAGAAAATATTCTTAATGTTTATTGTCAATGAAAGACTTCTCTTATAAAATAACATTATTACTTGTTTAAAATCAGTGGGTTCCACGTGAGTCTTCTGCTCCAATCAGTCATGCAACATTCTCATGCGATAGTCAGCTCGTTTATGCCAGCTTTTTAGATGCAACAGTATGTGTGTTCAGTGCTTCAAATCTCAGATTGCGCTGTCGTATCAACCCATCTGCTTATCTTTCTCCTACTGTCAGGTATATCTCTAGTACATATTCATGTATTGTTTTCAAGTTTATTTTGTTAGGTTTTCTTTCAAATCTTTACCTGATTAACTCTTTAACATTTTACAATTTTACAAAATACTTATTAATTTAACATTGCAAGTCACATTGTGCTCCGGTTCTACTTTTCGGTGGCAATTGTTAATTCCAACCACCCTTTTCCTTTATGCTCTGCAGTTCCAATGTCCACCCACTTGTGATTGCTGCACATCCACATGAACCAAATGAATTTGCTTTGGGACTATCGGATGGTGGGGTTCATGTTTTTGAGCCCCTTGAATCTGAAGGAAAATGGGGTGTGCCTCCACCTGTTGAGAATGGGTCTACAAGCAGTGTACCAACTACTCCTTCAGTAGGAGCTTCAGCTTCAGAGCAAGCCCAAAGATGATAAAATGGCTGGCAGAGCACAAGCTTTTTTACATGCTTGGCTTGCTGGCCCATTCCTAATTTAGGTATGCTTTTCCAAAACTGGATCATTTGACATTTTTACTTAAAAAGCTTAATGCAAAAATGCGATCATTTTGGAGTTCTACAATAATCTGTTTTGATCAGCCAGTTATTCAACTCTTTACTTCAGAAAACAGGAATTATCTTTGTTGACTTTTATATCTCACGATAGTTTTCATCAATTCAAAAGTACAATGCGTTGGCAGTTGAATAATGTTGAATCGACCTTTTTAATTTGTTTGGCTTCATTCCAGTTTTGTTATTTTTGTTTTAATTTATCTTACCATTATCTCTAATGATTTGTTAAAATTATTTGTATCTTACCAGCTCCTGGATTCGTTTTTCTTTAATATTTAAAAAAAAAAGAACCATTCCCTCAATTCTAATTAATATTAATTTCTTATATTTGCAGTTTGAGGTCCAAGATGTGTAATTTACTTGAAGAACAACTTTCAACGGTGTAGATTAACATGTTTTATCAGGATTACTCTGTAAGGTAAATGCTGTAGGGAGAATTGATGATAGTGAAATATATATTTTTTTAATTTTAGAAAGAACAATCTCAAAAGGAATCACTGTTTATCCTCACTTTTGATTGTTGAATAGCAATGCTGCCCTAAATATCAATTTCAATTTCCAGTGTGTTGTCCCTTTTAGACTGTCCTTGGATCTTGACTCTTGGCTAGCAGAAAAGCTCTTTCTTACCAATTTTATTGATATCCATTTAGGAATCGATATTCTCCCCCCTTCCACTTCCCCCCAACCCAACAAGATTTTAGCACCAGGATTATTGTAGCAAGGCACTATATCACCTGTTCTGATGATAATTTTCTTTGTAAAGCTAACTGCAGTTAATGCGGACTGTGATTGAAGGCAATCTACGTATCCATAATATTAATACAATCAACGAATGAACTCATATTACATAGATTCTTATTTTCAATCCACCAACAGCATTTGTTGTTAAAATAGAAAAAGGAGAATATATAATTATATATTGAGCCGCATTGTAGACATTTTCCTGCGCTGCCTGAAGTTTTATGGTCCGTCGTAATTTAGTGTCTTTTAGGGCTTTGTGTTGTCTCTATTATTGTTGTTTAGATCTATCGACCTTCCAAAGTTCATTGATTTTTGGTCCGAATAATGCATTGTTGCAGGATTGACTGACCTCTCTCTCTCTCTCTCTCTTTTATAATAGATTAACGATCGAGCCTTTACGTTCCGTGAGTGTAGTGATCTGTATATGGGTTCTTAAGACGAAAAATCATTTTCACGATTCCCCATTCTGTTAAATCTATGATAGATCTGTCTCTAGATGTGCAGATAAGTAATATTGTCCCCTTTAAAGGTCTAAAAAAACGATTTTATTGAAAGCTTAGAGGTTTTACAGTGTGATCGTCTAATTGTAGAATTTTAATACGACGAAAATTCAACAATTTGACAAAAATTCAATGATTGTTTGACAATCACAAGTGTTCGACGACATTTGACGATTCAATTGTCCAATCATCTAATTGTAAATTTCTTGTTGGACTATCGAATTTTTTAAAATCCCCGGTTTGTCTTCGATTTTCAGTGTAGGAGACACGATTTTGACACAACAAATTTTTAAAATTATTGATGTAACATTTATTTTTAATTTATTCATCTAGTTCTATATATATTTTTTTAAATTAGATGTTAAAATATGCTAAAACGTATAATAAATGTTGTGAAGATGAAATAGAGGACTTTACCTTTCAAACTGATTCAACTTCTTTTTCAAAGCTTCAAATTAATTTTCCTTCCTTTCTATCTATGCTGTTTAAAATTATATATATATATATATATATATATATGTATATATATATGTTGAATATGAGTTTGATTAGCCATTAGGAGAGTTAATGAGAGATTTTTGAAGTTAGTCAGAGAGTTAGAGAGAATTATGAGCAAGAGGCTTGAAGAATGAATAAGGAGCATATGAGGTCATTTCACTGTTTGAAGATCACGTGCTGAAAATTTTTTGACCACGTGGTTATTTTCAAATAACCCCCTAAAAAATTTTCCCAACAAGTTATATAGACAAATCTATATAATGTGAAAACATATCATTCATGTATAGGCTTGATGTCACTTATAATATTGTCCATCAAAGATAAAAAATTTTCCCAACAAGTTATATATACAAATCTATATAATGTGAAAACATATAATTCATGTATAGGCTTGATGTCACTTATAAATTTATAATATTGTCCATCAAAGATGTAGTAAGGTTCTTCACTGCAAGATTAATGAAGAATTATGGATTGTAAACAAAATTGATCGAAGTGAAAACATAATTATGAGCTTAGTGGTTTTCATTCCAACTTGAATGACAACACAAATCAAACTTGAATTGACATACTCTCTCTCACTGGTATTGTTAGTTTCATCTACGCTGGTTGGAGTGGGATTAAAGAAATACTGGTATCAGGGTTCTTGCAACTCTCCATATTATTGAAGGCCTCAATTCATGAATAAAATAGCAATTCGTAATTAACAACCAGCATCCTTCCATCCCGCGGTGACTGCTAATACAAATACTCAAAATAATGAGTAATGTTATAAATGTCCAAAACAAATGAAAATTCCTCAACAATGTAATGGGAAATTACAAACTTTTTAGGCAATTTATAAATACCCAAAATAATGGACAATATTAAAAAAGTCCTCGACACTGAAGGCCTCACAAATGGAAAGCTTGTCACTAACAAATGCGGGATGTGGTCCTACTTATCAGTCCACCATAAGCTCCACTTCACTTCTCACAATGAGAGATTTGTCACATACTTTGACTATTCCCAAGCAAGCTATGTTGTCGCATGTATCCCCAACTATGTATCCCACAAAATACATTGTTCCCAAGTAAGACACATGCCAATCCAATGTGGTATACATGCTAATGAGCCACACTATTCCCCATCAACGTATGTGGTACACATGATACTTGCCAATTATGCTGCTAGCAATGTGGATACAAGCTAATGAGCCACAGAAACACAAATGTTTTCTAGCTCATTAGAATGCATCCGCTTGGAATAAGGCTTATAAATAGGTTTCCATCACCTATTGACTACTAACAAGCTTTTGGGTTCGGCATCCACCATATCCCATTTTATAAACCTTAAGGAAATCCAAAAGTTTGTCACTAACCAATGTGAAACGTTATCTTATTTGTAGTTCCGCTAGAAGCTCCACTGTACTGCTCCCAAGCAACAAATAAATAAACGACATGCTCCATTATCGATAATAGTTGGAGATGTGCATCAAGCATAATCATTGGCATGAAAATAGGTTGTAGTGTGTCAGACTTGAGCCACAGAAGCAACTGAACAGCAAACAGACAGGAAGCACATCTCTCTCATTGTCTAATTAATGGTAACTGGCCGATGAATGTGCAGTATTCATTCAGTGCTTTCATTGAATTGATAACCGTTACAACGGCTGAATCAAGTAACCATTTACTAACGGGAATAATTTCCATTTACCAAAATAGAAGAGCAACGAAAGTTAGGTTGATAAAAGCGAACAGCCTGCTGATGCACTAAGCTATTTGAAATAAAAGGTGTAGAGGGTTGGCTTAAGTTTTCGTTACTACAGCACTAGCGTAAACTTTAGGAAGCACAGAAAGTGAAAAAGGTCACTGGCCTGACACAGCAACTATGACACGGCAAGTATAAGACAACATTATAGGATAGCAAAAGGTGAATAATGCCACTAAATCTACACATCGTGAGAATACCAACAACAAATTAATCTTTCAAAAAGAATAATCTCTCTTAACAGTTTAGAAAATGATCGTTTATTTAAAGAATAGCTTAAAAAGAACAGAATTAGAAAACATAAAATTATTAGTTCGTGTTGGGCCATAACAAAAATTTGAGACTAAATAAAATAAGCAAAAAAGTCAGAATATCCCGTTTTAAAAATCTAAAGAAACCAGATCATTAATCCCACCAAGGTTACAAACTGCTAGCATAAAGATAAAATGGAATTTGTTCATAAGCATGTACATTTTTTTTTTTTTTACACAAACACGGTACCAGAGTTCAGCTTAAATCATCAGCAGCACTTACCAGCCTATATATATATATACACCAAAGTTTTCAATACGATATGTACCATGGCTCATGAGAAGAGCATTTCAAGCTACTCCCAAAGAAACCTATGTACAAATTTCTTTCACAGTGAAATCAATTTCGAAAGTTCATAGACCACAGAGAATCGTCTTTTTAAAACTTCAATTCCTGAGCCATGTGTAAGAACACCCACTTTTGATTCTTACCCATATTTACAGTCCCATCAAATCACTTCTTAGCTATAAGTAGCTGCTCTCCCATGCCAACAGTGGTTTATTTACAAAGCTTCTCATTCAAACCCCCTCAACTACTCGGGCCGGAAGCTTACCAGATTAGGAAGATCACTCAGTTTAAGCTTCTTAATGTCATCAGCCGTCACCTTGCAAGATTCCAAGGTCAGTGATCTTAAATTCTTCAGCTGCTTCAGATGCCTTAACCCCGAATTGGTTATTCGAGAATTTGAAACATTTAGCGAGACCAACCCTGTCAACCCTGCATTTACAAGGAACCATGTTATTATCATGAAAAAATATGTACAACTCAGAGAAACAGCGAGTGATAAGAGTTTTGAAGATTCAAAATATGACAACATGTCATCCCATGAAGTACTGAAACGCAAACTTTTTTAACTCGCAAATGAGCTTGTGGTGATTCCATTATCATAAGAACATAATATATGATTTGAAAGATGGATATTTTGCACGACATTGCAATTGAGGACCCTTGGGATGATGTTTTCCACAACATTTGTATGCCAACTATAATCAATCATCAACCATAAGCATATAGAGACTAAAGAAGGTATAGATGTAAAGTTAACAGCCAATACCAGATATCAACTCCAATGTCCTATCTGTCAGGTTGCAGTTTTGTGACAGATTTAGCAACATCAGGGATGACAGGTCTTTAATATGCTTTACACCTGCATCGGTCAATCCTCCACCACATATTTCCAAGGAACGCAAGTTCTTGAAATCTATTTGGCAAACAAACAATCAAAGATTACATTAACAAGAAATCACTTAATTCAAATAAAGGCCTCTTAATGCAACCAAATCTAAATGAAGTCATGAATGAGTTTTATGCACGGAGTCTAGTATTAAATACACAAGCTAACAAATTCATATCAGATACTCGAAAGCAAGCAATTTGTCTATGAAAGCCTTGTCACACTTGGTTATTTGCACCATCCAAGTTCTTCTGTGCTTCGATGCAAGGGTATCCAAGTAGGAAAAAAGCAAAAAAGCATTCTCATATATAATGCAATATGGCCTTGATGGATGAATGAGCAAGGACTATCATGTAAAAATTAATCCCTTCAAGACCCCTATTATGGTCCCAAAGTGGCTGTCATATGGTCAGTGCATCTAGCCGTTACTAATGTAAATTGAACCTGACCCAGAACATCTGACAAAAGTGTATTTGGCTGGTCCAAAGTGTCAGTATAGGTGGTTATTGTGTACATTCTCATCAGCATAACTACTCTGAATATTTTTCTTGAGAGATAAATTAGAAATACAGAGTTATGCAACATACTTCGCAAATAAGTTGTTCCAGCATCTGTAATACGAGCTCCAAAAAGATCCAGATGAGTCAATCCAGTCAAACCTGTATAAAGTAAAGGAGTAAAGACTTTAAGTGAAAGCAGCCAAAAATTAAATTGCTTAGAGCATGCTGAAGGACTCTTCCAAAACTGCAATATAAGAGATCTAAAAGCACAAATATTTGTCTCATATCAAACAAGTCAAAATCTTGGAAACAATTTACCAGTGTCAAAAAAATAATGTTAATAAAAAATACATGTGGAGTCAACCTACAAGAATAATTCAACCTTCAACATTAACATTAATCAAATGTTAATCAAGCATTGCTTATTTGCTTCACTGTTACCGCATGCATTATAACCAACATTGGTTTAGCAAGGTACCAGTCCTTGATTGACGAGACGCAGCACTAGACCCTATCCAGTTGAGCCTTAGCTATAAAGAAGCCCTAATGAGACAGCCAAAAAAATAATCTTGTAGACAATGTCTTACACAAGTTAACACTGTCTTTCTTACAAGAGCCCCCAATAGGAATAGAAGTTGTTGGCAAAAACTTTCATATTTGTATGGTATGTTTCTTTCCACTTCTTACAGATGAAAATGGACTATTGATTCATAAGAGAACTCGAACACAGCAAATTTATTCGTTTTACATAAGTCATATCCAACAGATATGACTTACGTAATGGCAAGATCCATTGCACAAATAGAGTACAAGCGCAAGGGCTCAAGTTTCATTATCAGCCACTTTATGCCTGAATCATCGGTTTGAGATCACATGCAAGACACCCCTGCTGCTAGGAGACTGCTCTCCTGGACCAGCGCCGACTAATGACATTATCATAAAAAACAAACATGTGTAAATGAAACACATTACATAACCTTAAGGATGTTACTAGACTTCAATATCAGTACAAATCTCACGTAGGCAAAGTCAGAATAAATAACAGATCTAAGTTATCCACAAGCAGAAAAATTACTAATCAGTCCGGAAGATGGAAAACCTTAAAAAGGAAAAATGAAAACTGAAATCAAATCGCATCAGTTGAAAGAAAACTCAGTAAAACAAGAAAGGATTTTTTTATTTAGCAGTTTATCAATAAAAATTCTAAAGGCATTATACATTTAAAGACACTTACTTGTAAGAGCAGCGAGTCCGGTATCTGTTATTTGCCGTACATCCAAATTAAGGGACTTGAGAGATGATAATCCAGACAATTTTCTTAACCCACTGTCTGTTACTCCAGTGAATGAAAGATTTATACTCTCCAGATTAACCAAACCTACAAATAATAAGGAATTACACTCATGTTAAAAGATGGTATAATATGAAGGCTTGTTTACAGATCAAAGTTGTTGACATATGGTAACCAAGTTTGTCAATCAGAAAATTTCATCAACCTCTCCCGAGGTTTATAAATTGTTCAATAAGCCAAAACAAATTTTGAAAATAAGCAAGGACTTCCTTTGACGTTTTTAGATTCTGATCACTGACCTCTCTTTTACCAAATACATCATTTTTACTCTACAGGCATATAAAAGGTACAAAAGTACTTGTATAATATTGCTGCATTTACTTGGCAACTAAGCAACTCCAGGATTACACAAAAGAAACATGAATGTAGAAGGCACCAAGTTCTCATATTCAGAATGCAACAGACAGCCAAAAATAGATAAAATTAACCCCACAAACCAACTCTGCACCTCAATGAAATTTTCTAGCAAATGGTAATATAATATGCATATATCATGTTAAAGTAGGAGGTGGAGGTGAATGTCTAACCAGAGAGATGGCGAAGCCCACCGCTCCCAACTTGGGTGTCAGACAGCTCCAAACATTTCAAATGATAAAGGCCTAAATAGAAGCGTTGAAATGCAAAACATCAGTGCAAGAAGAATCATGATGGAAATATAAAAGTTAAGAGAAAAGAGCTCAAAATTTGAGTGAAATAGAAGAAAAATCACATATTTAATAGATATAAGATAAGCCCATCGAGGGAGATGGCTAATCAAATTACCGCTTCAACTTCAAAATCTCTAATGATGCAGCATAAATTTTCACATTCAGCATTAATTGGTTTTCTGTTGTATATACTGCAACCAAAAAGATTCTTATACAAAATGCCTTCCTCTTAAGAGACGGTATCATACCAAGAATACTAGAGAGAATTGTAACATCTTATCGGGCAATCGAAGAAATTTGTGGGTCCTATGTACTTCAATAATCTCATTGTATGTTCCCCCAGTACCGGTTTATTGTTAAATTCTACCAAGCCTCACAATATATTTCCTCTCTAAAACTAGACCTGACACTATCATGTCGGATTTTAAACAGGAAGAATTAGTAAACAATATATTTCTGATCGTGATGGTATTTTTCATAGAAGATTTCATTCTGCGTGGTTTATTTAAGCCCTCATCGAGTCTATACAATTTAAATTTGATGTTCAAATTCACAATAGTTGCAAAACAGAAGCTTCAATTCTAGGAATTCCTTTTTCTTGCATAACACAATGTACCCACTACCAAATCAAGTAAAAATTACATACAATTACTTAGGTGAAGCCATTAATGAACAGCAGCAGAAATATTTGGGCTGAAGAAAGTGCAACTGATATAATGATAGGATCTGTTTGCACTCCCACACACTATCACAGTAGCTTTAACAGAGTTTTAGGAATTGAATGAATTAGAGAGTAAACAAACAGGTGGAAGATGAAATTTAGAGTTTATCAGAGTGTTTGGCAGGAAATTCGAGAGTCCTGCCAGCTCTCCCAGGAGAAACAAATCTCACACAATACTCAAAATAATGACCCCCCTTTTCCCTCTCACTCCTCCCCTTATATTCCCCAACTAACTTCACTTTTTCCTTAGACAGCTGTAACTAATTTTCCCAGCACCAAAACATAACAAAAAATAAAAGAGATAACAATATTTTCCTTCTAACCAATCCAATTCACAATTCTGCCCTTCACTTGTTAACATGCTTGTGATGTCTAGAGTAGGTGAATCGTAGCGGAGGTCTATCATATAACATGAAGGTTAAAACTGAAAAGGAAAATGTTCAACGGTTACCTGCCAAGTTAACCAGTCCATCATCACCAATTCCACAAGAATCTAAGTTCAAGCTCTCCAAGTTTGTCAATCCTGTTTCAAAGCAAAATTTAAGAATTCCAACAGTGAAAGTTTATTCAAACATCTATTTTTCTTATCTTTTCCTCATTTTTTTCAGAACTAACTTGCAGAATCCGTAGAAACCAATAAAGATATGCCCAAAGAAGCCAGGGCAGAGATATTCTAAATGTGATATATAGTTCCTTTATTCATATTGCATCAGGGTCTTAAAATTAGTGACTTCTTTATCCCTTGAAAAGCCAATACACCCGATAAGCAAAGGCAATTATGGTTCAACGTTGAACCACTCTACGTGAAGACAAAGACAGTTTACTAAAATTAAAAGCATTGAATTTCCTAAAAATGTTAAGACTGGCAAAGGATAATTCTTCAGCGTGGTAAGGATAAACTTTTTGTTTGGAAACAAAAATGTAAAATAATAAATCAGACTCTTGACCTGCAATAAAAAAGATGACTAGAACTCACCTTTCAGATGTACCAAACAAGCATCTGAGATGTCATTGAATCCCAAATTTAATACTTTCAAACTCCCAAGCCCTGCAGCAAACAAGGATTCAATTGATATGAATGTCAAATTTAAACTTCCAGTAACAAAAATAAAAGAATCTATTGGCATCTTCACTATTTAAAGTATATTCCACATCAGCTTGTGGTGCATTTAATGATGACAACTTACTCGAAAACTTCTCACATCCCTCATCAGTCACTTGACATCTATTGAGATTCAAATACAATAAGGCCCCAAGAGCTGCACGAAAACGGGACAAGAAAATATATAAGCTAAACCCCAAATCAAAAAACTCGATTCTCTTACCAAATGACTAAATGTAAACCATTGTGCAGAGTCAAGAAATTTTTTGCCTTGTTAAATGCATGAGTTCATAATTGCAAGTTCTTAAGCCATCGGAAAAGAAGAATAATGATAATCAGTAGAACACAAAACACCAAGCAACTCCGACCTGAAAGGGAGTCCAAACATGCAGCAGTCACCGGACAGCCCTCCAAATTCAGTAGAGAAAGCTTTTGCAGACCTAAAACACAAAAATGATAGGCTTCAGATTCAATGAAAAGAAGTTCGCATTATCATCTCTAATAGACAGAAAAAAAAAATTGGTAGACAAACCAAATGACTATCAGAAACCAGTGGGAGAATCATCTAGTCAAGAAATCAAGAAATTTAGTGGTTACACTTTAATTAAAAAAAAAAAAACTCTAAAATCATGAAACCTGAAAACAAGGATGACATATAAAATTTATGGATATAATATGTCAAATCATAGTAGTTCATGATATGAGTAGTTATCCAGCTTTTGATATTTTTTTTTCTAGATTTCATTGTTTTAGAATCATCAATAATTTTTAGATGCTTTCAAAACTAAAATATGCCCATAATCGTTCACCATTCAAGTTACGCTATCATGTCTTTGGTTAGGTCTAGGGGTGTTCACGGGTCGGGTCGGGTTTTTCCAAACCCGATCACAACCCGATACTGTTTAAACCCGACAATTTTAACCCGATTCGGGTTACTATTCAATACCGACCGGAGAAAAACCCGACAAACCCGATCGGGTCGGGTCAGGTTTATTTTTATTAAGACATACTATTCAAACCCGATTACAACCCGATACTATTCAAACCCGATTATTTCAACCCGATTCGGGTTACTATTCAGTACCGACCCGAGGAAAACCCGATCGGGTCGGGTCGGGTTAGATCGGGTCGGGGACTTTTGAACACCCTAGTTAGGTCAGTAGGATTGGTCATAGTATAATGTTTGTTCAACCTCCTAATATAGCAAACAAGTCACAAGAGAATACAAGTCCAAACCCTAACCTTGAAAAAATCACGAGTAACAGAAAAAAATTTTATTTGATTAAGCTTCTCTCATGAATACCATTCACAAACACGGACGGTATCTAAAAACATGATTTTTTCTACCCCAAACAGTATCAGGCACCTACTTTGACAATATAGGTTAATGGCATATTTTCCTACTGCATTCCACTCAAGCTGCAAATTCGTTACTCAGCTTTGTCACATCCATTGGATCCATGTTATCTAATTTTAAAATTTTAGCAATATACAAGCATCAAGATTGAACCCTTTCAAGCAAAGAGACTAAATTCCAATGTTCAACAGGTTGCAAGAACTTAATATACAATTTCATCATACACCATGCATCCTCAGTCTATATTGCAACCTGTATGGATAGTTCCAACAGTCTTCTTCATTTTTTCTTCCCTTAAAATTAATATCAGATAACTTTTTTAACTAAATAAATAAATAAATCCGTGGGGCTAAATTATATACATTTTCCAATTTGACATGTAACCTTCACAGACTCAAAGTAAACAGTCTTTTGATTCAGCCCGGTCTGCTCCATAAGTTAGCCTAATTAAACTTAACCATTCAACGAGATATTAAGTACATAAGCAAACTTCCAACATACATGTCTTCAAGATGTTATACAACTTGCCAGTACACAAATAAAATTGTTAAACATGGGACAATATAGAAACAAAATACCTTTCAAGTACGCAATGCCAATATCTGTGACCTTACTGCAGGAAATTTGTAAACTTTGCAAGTTCTTAAGCCCTGAAATAGAATTACAAATTTACACAGAACTAAACAGCATTCCAAATTGTCAAGAGATTGTTACACATCAACAACCAACTTTAAACAGTAGTGAATAACTGAATTTGTGTCTTTAAAGAGGAAGGGAAGGAAGTAGAGACAAAGTTCCCAGAAGTTAAGCACGGTATTAGAAACAGCCTTGGAGTACACAATTCCAATAGTAACGGGGAAAAAGTTCTCAATGGAAATACAAGAAAATTGATCTTCATGTCTGAGATGAAATTTCTACTAAAATATGTTTAGCGCCTCTTAATTTTGGTAAAGGCTATTTATTAGTTATTATGTACATGCACACAAGGAGGCTCTTAAGCTGTCTTTACCCACTTCTTTTTTCCTCTTTAGCTACTCTAATCTCTTTCTCTAAAACCTAAAAACTTAATAAATGGAGTCAAATTACCTGAGAGAGGCTTCATATCTGAATCCGTGATACAATTACACCATTTAATATTAAGAGACTCCAGCTTTGACAAGCCTGTAAACAGATAACGATGGTACACATAAGCCAAAATATGAGACAATTCTCAATTGCTTTTTCAACAGTCAGCAAGCCAACTTAACATCTCCATTGATGCTATTAAGTGATATGTTTAAAACTAAAGGGATAGGCAAAAACACTATGTTTAAGATTTAAGGGAGAGCCCAAAGTCAACACTTGCCAATTATCTTTTGCCAATAATCTTGATATCATACCTATCCACTACATGCAAACCTTATCAAAACTCTTCCCAAGAATAGTCTTTGGACAATGATCTAAAAATACAGTTGTGTAATTCCATAAATATGTCCAGGTTGGAAATCAACAAGAATGAGAACAGTAACTTAATGAACTCCGATTTCATTTAGAGACAAAGATACCTTTAAGATGAACAAGACCACCATGAATTCCAGTACATCTTTCGAGGTCCAGCTTCACCAAGTTCATCAAGCCAGCAAGGGCACTCATTCCTTGTGCAGTAATTGCATTGTTTCTTCTAAAACTCAAACTTGTCAGGTTTGAATGATCTGGAAGATTTTCACAATCAACTAAACTGTAAAAAAGCTACTCAAAAGTTTATAAAGTGAAGCAATGCTAATTCCACCGTATAGAGAAAATGGTGAGAAAACAAAATATAGTAAAAATGCTAAGAAAGGAAAAAAAGACATAAATGACATTCCAAAAAGAAAATAGTCATTTAAGGTATATATCAGTGTAACACATGCAATAGAGGTAATGTGTATATTATGGAATTCAGAGCACCACAATAAAGTAATAAATGAATAAATGAGAATGAAACAATAAATCTGGTGAAATGTGAAAGACATGTTGTACTTAAGAATCAATTAATTTCACAGCACGAAGTGCATTAGCATTAGAATCCTAGTTCAGCAAGTGAAGAATCTCTAAATCCTACACACCAAAAGGAAGAATCATGGCACATCTCACAGATAGAGGATTGTTCCAAGTATGATTTTAGCAATTCTGGAATAAAATGAGTGAATAAATTAAGCATTAATAAATAAGAAAAAGATTTGCTGAAGAGTGTGTTTCTATTTTTTTTAAAAAAAAAAGCAATCAAATAACACAAAAATAACAGTCGTCAAAACATCTCTAACATGCTAACAAACAGGAAAGTTTCCACATTTACGCTCCCAAACCGAACAACTTTAAGAACATGTTTTGTCCATAAATGATTCAGACAATGAGCAGTGAAAATATAATTCATATTGAAACATTGCTTGGTTGCTATTACCATTATCAACACAGTAACAGAAAAATGTGTAGAGAAAGTACCTGAGATCTGTTGCAGTCCACGATCTGAAATCTGGTCACAGTCATTAAAATTTAAGGATTGCAGGTTTGTGCAATCTTTGAGATGAATCAACCCAGAATCAGTGACGTCAGAACCAGAAAGATCCACAGAAAGTAAAGATGTGCCCTGTGAAGCAATGACATCCATCCACTTGTCATTCACCCCAGGATATTCTCCCAGAAAAAGGTCCTGTAACAAAAACCACACAGATGTGCAACTTGAACAACAACATACACCACCATGATGATGATTATCTTAAATGCCACAAGTCAGATTTCACGCTAGGGTTACCTGGAGAGCACAATCTCGAAAAGCTTCAAGGGAAGTATCAGTTAGACATCGGGAGTATACCAGTTCATTGAAGATTTGCTGACTGATATCCCTTGGGAGCATTGAAAAGCTATTATATCTATTAATGTCCTGTTTAAGCAGATAAAAGATCCAGTTTAGGAAACAAGAAGTTGAGGTCTTCAAACGACCATGACATGAAAACAAAATACCTCACGAATTTTATAAGCACACAACTCCATAAGGGAGGGGCATTTTCCTTGTCCTCGTTGAGTGTCAAAAGGGGCTCTAGAAAATGAGGTCATTAGCCACTTTGAACTCCCACTTTTATGATATCTTCCACAAACCCCTCGTTGCAAACTATCTTCATTGTCCACTTGGTCTCTCTTCCTAGAACAAGCTCCCCCCATTGAGAAAATATCTTGTGATCAATATATTTCATAAAAACTGCAGCAGAACACTACGTTTTAATCCATTCAATTTACCAAAAATGAAAACATGCATCTCTACTTCACCCTGTAAAATAAGAAACAGTACAGCAGAATAAGTTTCAGCCTAAATAGCCAGCAAAGAATGTCATTTGAAGAATGATGGTGCATATTTTACCAGCCAATTCAAAAAAAACGGTATAACTGCATTTTCTTGGAAAATCCATACATGTCTTACAACTGTTTGAACCAAATCTGTTTGATACAGATGTGTTCCACACATCTTAACATGCAAGCAGAAAAGAAGCTTTAAATGTTTGAATCAACTTAATAAAAGAAATCAATAATCACTTTATTTTATATTTAAATTTGGCAAAGAAGGAATTCAATTCAGGATGATGGAAACCATTGATGTATGATATAAGTACAAATGCAATGGTAATATATTTCTGGTTACATGGCAAAATTCATGATCATGGAAATGGGCATAATGGCAGTGGTTTATGCGGTGATGGTCCTGATCAAAGTGATAATGTATGGGTGTAGTGTGATGCAGGCAACAGAGTAGGATATTGCATTTTGGTTGAAGTTATGGACGGTTGTAATATCATTTATTTCATGTGGTAGAACCGTGATTGCATTGCCGTGTCAAGAATGTAGCTACATTGATACAAAATGTGTTATAATGTGCACTACCATAACTAACATCAAATACACCACTTTTAATTTGATATATCAGGATGAACAGGAATTTCAATCAACTATGTAAAAGGCACTTAAGATAAGTAACAGAAAAAACAATGTTTTCTTCACAATTTTCATGACCATAAACATGAGACATTGAATATGCAATCATCGAAAAAATCACACCTACAGAATCACAGAGTTTAAACAAATGGAAACATTGAAAAACATAAATTAATAAATATAGAAAAATAGAAGTAAAAAAGGTAACCTGCAAAACATGATATAAGATGTGCAAAACAGGTGCTTCTTTCAATTATAGAAGAACCAAATATTAAGAGAGACAACTGACTAATCCGGGTTCACTTCAGCACTAAAGCCCATGATCACACTCTAGACTCTAGAAGAGTGCATGGCTTAGCTTACAACCACCAAAGGAAACAAATTCATAAACAATTTATCACCAAAACCATAACGTACTAATTATGGAAATAGAATAACGTTATCTCAAACATCAGTGTTTAATTTATTTTAAAGTAAAATTAGCACGCCATCACTTAAAATGATGATAATTATAATAATAACAATAATGTTTTGTACTAATCAGATATATCTTAATAATCTTATCTCATGAGCGCAGAAAAATAAAATATATTATTTGTCTTGCAAACCTATCAAACAATGTTTGGCTGCAGAGAAAATACAGAAATTAAAAAAAAATATAAAACAAAGCTTTAATAGCTGCGTCCAGCTATATTTCTATCTCATGATCAAACATGGAATTTTGCATCAGAGAATCTCGATGAGTCAAATGTTTCACTTTCTCTCATTTTCTTGCATTTTCTTACCAAGCCAAACAGTACACTACTTCACTTCAGTAATACGTTAAATTTTCGAAACATTATCAACACAAAACAGAGTAATATACTATCAGCTAGCATACTCTTCACATTAAAAATAAAATCAAGCGATGATCGTCAAGCCAAAACACAGATTCCGAGAAAACATTTCCAGGAAAATTTTCTAACAAAAAAAAAATCATAAGACGACGAAGAGAAACAGAGAATCCTCTCCTTCACTGTCACAAATACGAGGAAAAAAAACTCACTAAAATTCACAGTAACATTTAGAGATAAAAATAGCAAATACAAAAACAAATACAGTGTCGGACAATACAATTTTCATTTTACCGGAAAAAATTTTCCAGTCGTTATATTTTTTTCCTCCGAAACAAACAGGATCAAACACAAGAACAAGAGAAAACAAAACAAGGTCCGTCCATCAATACCTCATCACCATCATCATCATGATAAATCTCGATCTTTTTCGAGAGAGAGAGATTATCAAACGGTTAACAGTGACTTAAGAGAGAGGGGGGTCGATGTTTTTGTTTTCGTTTGGTTTGGTTTCATTGAGAGTGAAGCTTTGAAAATAAAGAGCGAGTGGGTAGAATGGACTAACAAAAAGCGCCGAAGTGCCTGAGAGTGCCGAGCCAGAGTCCGGACCAACGGATGGGAGCCACGTACGCGGTTGAGTCAGCGAGAGGGATAGGTTCGGAGTGGGGTGAATTATAAGAGGAAGGCTGATGAGATAAAGCAGAGAAGATATTAGTGAGGCGGGGGTTCATAATTGTGGGGCCGACAAATTTGGATTTTTTAGTAATTTTGTTAATTAGTTTGGGGTTTATCCATAGGGGATTGTGAGGTGGGGCCCGAAGAGAGCGGGGAACGGACTGGGGAGGGTTTTGGCTTTTGCTTTGGGAGACTCTACACGCTATCGTTTGCTTGTGGTTAATGTGCAAGTTTGTTTTTGTTGGTTAAATAGTTGATTGCTGTTAAGAATAATTAATTAATTATTTATTTATTTTGGATGAGGTTGGGTGAGACGGTGAATGAATGTTCTATTCGCCTGCGTGGAAAGTAATGATAAGTATAGGTTCTTTGGTTATTAAGGTTATTAACGAGGTGAGTTTTCGAATCATACTGGAATCTTTTATTGATTAAAAAAAAAAGGAGAGATATAAAAAAAGATAATTATAATAAATATTTTTAAATTTAATTTAATTTTAAATATAAAATAACTATATATTTTTTATAAATCATATTTTTAAAATTATCTTTAAATCATTAATTTCACTCTTTAACATTATTTTTAGATATGTGAATGATAAAAAACGAACGACTTTAAAAGTATAACCTATAAAAAAAGTTTCGTCGTTATTCGTTTGAATTAAATTAAAATTCAAGAATAATTAATGATATTATCTCGATAAAAAATTTCTATAATAAAAATAAAAAAATATTTTTTTTGAAATAGAAAGATATTTGAACAAAAATAAAAAATTATGTAATTTTTTTTAAATAGGAAGATATTGGAACAAAAATGGTAAGTTGATTAATATTATCTTAATTTAGTTTAATTTAATTTGGTTCTATTTTTTATTTCCCTAAGAATACTATTATCTTATTTTTGTCGCAACTCCTTATGTAAACCATTTGATTTAGATTGAGAGAATTATATAATTTCAAAATTAATAATCTTGAAATTTTATGGTTTCTTTAATCACCAAAAGATATGTGATCAACAAATCATAAAATCTCATGAACAATTAATTTTTGAACGATAAAAAAATTTCCTGGAAATGAAAAGATATTATTTAATGTTCCACCCTTAAATAAAGTTACAAGCGAATTAAGATATTTTCTAAATTTGAACTTTTCAAATCTCACAAGATTTCTAAGCATATAATCATTATTTTGTTGTCAAAATCCGTAGATCTTTTATATTTTTGTTAATTATAAATTCTTATTAATCCAAATAAAAATAAGAATCAGAAAAGTTGTAGGGTCAGGAATTAGACGTGTCAAAGAATAAAAATAAATGAATCATTTTCATTGTCATAAATAAGGAAGAATCTCGCTTTGCTTTATGTTGATTACAATTTGCCCCACCGACGAATAATAATTCAATTTACGTTGGTGGAGAAAATTTCACTAAACTTTAAAATTTGATAAAATACTTGGATTTGGATAATGGGTTATTATCATTTTCAAAGAGAATTGCTCTTCTTAAAATTATTTATGTCATTAATAAATTAGATTTTATTGATTGTAAAAATCTAAGACCTCCTCTATCCAAGACTTTCATTGATGCTCTATAAAAAAAAAATTTCTTATATTAGGTTGAAGCTTGATTTATATAACCAAATTTTTTTTCTTACTTATATAACAAACAACTACTATTTTTGGGAGTCCGTACATGGTGATACGTATTAAGATTATCCTTATTTTATTTTGTATTAAAGTAAATACATATTATTTAATGCTAGAATTAGTAAAATGTTTTATTCATATGGTGACTTTTAATAATTCTACCTTTTCCATGATCAACTAAAAATTATTAACTTTTGAATTTGTCAACTGTTATGGCCATAATAATATTGGGCCTAATTGTCTCTAACACAGTAAGCCCATTACTGTGGTCCATTATCTGGGTCCATTATCTGGGCCCATTATCTGAGTCCCACAATGACCCAGCCCAGCTCAATTATTTATAATACGGTAAGCCCATTACCGTATCCCATTACATGGGCCCATTACAGTAAGCCCATTACTGTATCCCATTATCTGGGCCCATTACAGTAAGCCCATTACTGTATCCCATTAGCTGGGCCTATTACAGTAAGCCCATTACTGTATCCTACTATCCGGGCCCATACGGTAAGCCCATTACCGTATCCCATTACATGGGCCCATTACAGTAAGCCCATTACTGTAGCCCATCTTCTGGGCCTATTATCTGGGTTCCACAATAGCCCATCCCGACTCCTATATATACCCTCCGGAACGTTGCTCAAGGTAAGTTTTTCACAAGTTGACAAATGCACATTTTCTCTGAACTTATTATCTCTCTACAATTCCTCTATTTTTGAGAGCTTCTCTCTCTAGGAATTTCTCTCAGAAAATTCCGGAGTGCCGGATACTGACTTGAGCGTCGGAGGGTCACCGCCGGCACCACCGCCGGAACCCCTGACCGTTTTTCTGTGCTCGCAGGACCGGACCCGTCGCACGACCCGAGCTCTGACCCGCGTCCCGGCCGTCCGGAAACCGTGCATCAACAGTTGGCGCCGTCTGTGGGAACGACAATCTAAGCCTTTTTAGTTGTTGCTCTCATCCTAACGTACTCAAAAACATCATGAGTCACGAAGCTCAACACTCGACCTCCTTAGAGGTTGATGAAGAAATTGAGGTGGAAGCGCCTCCCCGACGCCGAAGGGTAGTCGATACAGGGAGGGCGTTAGTTATATCCTCTGGGGTAGGGCCTAACCTCAGGCAACCCCGGCTTCCACTGAGAAGACCGAAGAGGGGTAAGGCGAATCGGTTAACTGCCATGGAACATACCATGCGGAATTTCAGTGAACAGATGAACCGAATGGTGACTGTGTTTAGCCAAGCATTTGGACAAAATGCTCAACAGGCTGCGTACACTGCTAGGAATAACCCAATGAGTGCCATGGTAGAACCGAATGACCAGACAGATGTTGGTAGACGTCCTGATTTAGTCGCCCAGACTATGGGATTGCCTCGCCATCAGGAAATTCAACCAAATCCTCCCCATCCTGTTGTTCAAGGGGGGTATGGTCGCCCACAGATTCCTCCTCCCTCGCACATTGTATCTGAACAACAGCTAGCAGCAGTGGACCTTCGACACTCCCTGAACAAGAGGCACCATACGAGTGTTGAACATGTACCAAGGGGAAGTCATGTTGACCAGCCCGCTTATTCTTATCATGGCCCTTACGTCCCAGGGGGTAATTATCGGTTAAAAAGAAATCGCCCCAGTCCACCTCCCAGAGTTAAAAATCATCGCCCAAATGATTCCTCAATGCATGTCTCGGAGGAGGGGAGATCAGACAATCATTATGCGGAGTTCAAACGAGAAATGGATGAGAAAATCCATAAACTGGAGAAGCTGATTAAACGTTCAGGAGGTGAAGAAGATGGTCGTCCACAATGGGAATCACCATTTGCTGAGGATATTCTAAGGGAGAGATATCCACATGGATTCCGGATGCCGCAACTTGAGCCTTATCAAGGGACGACAGACCCCAGAGAGCATTTAAACTCTTTTGTTTCGCATATGGAGATACAAGGGGTCTCAGGGGGAATCATGTGTAGAACCTTTTCCCTCACCCTTGGAGGATCAGCTAGGCAATGGTATAGAAGGCTACCAGCTGCATCCATCTCCAGCTTTGATGAACTTGCCCGCAGTTTTCTCACACATTTCAACAATATGAAAATGCGGAGTCGACCAGCGCAGAGCCTTCTTTCAATCAAGCAGGGTCGCAATGAAACCCTTCGTGCGTTCTTGAATAGATATCAGCGGGAGGTTTCACGAGTTGACCTATTTCATGATGGTTACGCCATGCAAGGCTTGGTTCAAGGAATCAGGGGGGAGCTCCCTCTAGCATGGGAATTCTCCGTCAACCTCCCATGTACCTATCAAGAAGCATTAACAAGGGTTTCTAGCCATGCTGATGCAGAGGAAATCTTTCAGGCCAATTACCCTGGGCAAACTCCGGTGGTACCCAATTCCTCGCGTACAGATAGAAGACCGTACGATAATCATAGAGGAACGCCTCATGATAAAAATCGTAAATCAGTTTCGGACCGACACTCTGCACGTAACACAATCCGAAATGATCACTTCCTGTTACAAGGGTCATCCAACCGACCCCGTCAAGAGCATCATGATCAACCTCAGGAGGAGCACCGTACATTTACGTTGCTTACCATGCCACAGCAGGATATCCTTAAGGAAATCAAGGATAAAGGCCTCCTGAAAGAACCTGCTCCCTTACGGACAAATCCAAAAGCAAGGGATAAGAGAAAGTATTGTCACTTTCACCAGGCCCATGGTCATAATACTGCCGACTGCTTCGAATTGAGGAGACAGATCGAGAGTCTCATCAAGGATGGCCAGCTACAGGAATATATTTATCGGCCCCCTGAGTCATCCAACAAAAATGACAAAGGGAAAGAGCCGTTGGAAGAAGTAGCCACAATCTTTGGAGGAGTAGTGGCCGGTTCGAGCTCCCAAGCCCGAAGGCATCTGGTCAGGCAAGCTAGAAACGACCTCACTCACCACGAGGTCAACCTGACAGCCTCTTCCACCAATGTAGGAAGTCATGACGTTATCTCATTCTCATCGCAAGATGCGCAGGGCATCCATCACCCACATTGTGATGCCTTGGTCCTCACAGTGATAGTGGCCAACAAAAGGCTACGAAGAGTGTTGATTGACAACGGGAGCTCGGCTGACATACTGACACTGGATGCATTTGATCGGTTGGGTCTTAACCGCAAAGATATGAGAGGCATCCAGACTTCCCTGATAGGATTCACTGGAGGAAAAGTCATTCCTGAAGGAATGATTCCATTACCAGTGACCTTGGGAGAAGGTTCCCTGCAAACAACCAGGATGGTAAACTTTCTCGTGGTAGACCATCCGGGAGTGTATAATGCCATCCTTGGTCGGCCGTCACTCTATGACTTCAAGGCCGTGATGGGTGTTTATCATCATGTCCTAAAATTTCCAACACCGACTGGCGTAGGAGAAGTTAGGGGTGAACAGCGAGCCTCCCGAGAGTGCTACAATATGGCCTTTAAAAAGAAGGCACATAAGTTGTTAACAATCCGAGGAGAACCTCCCGTGGTCATAAACTAGACGGTCAAGTGCCACAAAATACTCGAGAACCCATTGACGAAGCATTATGGCTTAACTAAGAGGGTTGTCATCGAGTCAAAGCAGTCGCCCGACCAGGCACATACGGACTGGTCACCTCGGATGGAGGTTGCTCCCTCGTCCGTGGAATCTCGAGCACTCAAAGAAAGACTACTTGTAACCTCTCTCTATATGTATTAACTCCGCCCAGGAGTTATGCGCACGCCTCTCTATATGCAGTGACTCCGCCCAGGAGCTTATGCATGTGTAACAACTCCCATAGGGAGACCAATAAAGAGGTTATTAATAAAGTGCTCAGATTATTTAGAATTCTTATGACTGCACCTCCTTAAAGCACACGTATAACCAAATTGCAATGAGATGGAACAAGTAAAAGAATACAACGCCAGAGAGGAAAAAAATTTTTAGTGTTCTCATTATTTGAAAATTGGTTGAGGGATGCCACACATCCTCAACTAGTACATTGAATCGAAAGTAAAGACAGTAAAAGGTAAAATCAAGGCCTGGAAAGCAGCCGTGATATGGTTATTCCTATGAATAAGCATCTACCTACTTGAAAGAATTCCAATTATCCCTAAGAAGTGGCCTCATCACCTCCTTCTTCTTCTAAAGACGGTGAGGTAGAGTCGCCTTGCTTGGCCTCCCAAGCTGCTGTGTCCAAAGTCGACTCATAATCCTCATCTTTAAGGATGAGGCGGCGGAATTGCTCGGGATCGGGGTTCGCTGTAGGGATAGGCTCTTCCACCAGGTTTAACTCCTCAGCTATGGGTGACTGATCAATCTCTGGATGGCGGTCATGGAACCATCTACGCACCCCATTGACTCCCTCAATGTAGGAGCGTTCCATAGCTTGCTGGTAGATGCGACCCCTACGGAAGCGAGCCACTGCTTTGCCTATCCTACCCTGCTCAGCAGTAGCTCTCTCTCGAAGTTCTTGGCTAAAATCATTGGCCCTTTTACGCTGGATAGCTACCTCCTTCTTGGCCTCGGACAAGTCAGCCTTCAGCCTACCAATCTGTTCCTTCATCTCTGCCATTCTACTTTCCGTCTCGGTTAAGTTGTCAAGGCAGACTAGATGCTTCGCCTTCCAGTCGTCAACCTCGGAAGTGAGAAGGTTTACTTCCTTGAGGAGGTTGGTATTGGTAGACTCCCCTTGAGCCAAGGGTCCTGTCGCCTACAGAAAGGAAGGCAAGGAGAGGGAAGGAGTTAAGGCATGACTGTCAAAGTATAAAGAAAAAAGGAAGAGGGGGTTTCAATGAAGCCTAACCTGAAGGATGATGCCCATCCCGACGGCGATCGCATCAAAGTATGAGAGTCTTACGTCTCCTGGAAAGACATTGGTAGGCATGAGGCGTGCAGCATTTTGAGACAACTCCTGAAGGTAGTCTCCACATGTTGAGCCGCCCTGAAAGCCCGTACTGTCAAAAGTAAAGCGCTTGGGTAGCTGAGTGGCTGAAGGTAAACGGCTCCCAGTAGGCTGGGAGGTTGCCACTTCACCCGCAGGCTGAACGGAGGCAGACCTTTCAGGAACTGGCTTCCGTACGGGAGCCTCCTTGTGACTACTAGCTCTCCTCTTCGGAGGTCTGAGAATTGGAGGACTGCCACTCCGCTTCTTCTGGGATGAACTAGGTTTGTCATGAGTGAAAGGCTTAAGTGGCATCTTGGCTACGAGTTGAGCAAACCGCTTCTTGGTAGGATGTAATGGGAATAGTCCTGCACGAAAATAAAATTGGTAAGACTGCAAGTACATGTTTGATGAAATAAGATCGAAAAGTAATGACCCAGCTTACCTTCCGGAGGAATGGGAGGTGATAAGCCAAGACGGGCCAATTGCTCCCGATCAGTGAGGTTATTCACGTTCTTCGCATCCACGGGTAGCTTGAGCACCACTTGCAAGTCGTCCCTCTCTTTTTGAGACAACAGCGGACGCTTGGTCCAAGAAGCTGCAACAAAAACAGAAAATAATGTCAGTCGATCAAGAGTGGTCATAACAAAGTCAGATAAGGAGCCATTATAATATGGTACCACAAACACCAAAATGCCTCCTAATCTTCAACTTCTCCCCTTTTGGACGAGCACCTTCCTGATACTTCCAACCGCCACCACACCAGAATTGCTTAAACTTCCATTCTTTCACATGGGAAGGAATGCCAAAAAGGCGGTTGGGGTCATCCGTCTTCCCTCGCTGGGATATATAATAGTAACCCGTCTTCTCTCCATTCGGCGGGTGAATGGCAAATATGTGCTTAACATGATTGGTGGTAGGGTCGCCAAGGCCGGCGCTTCTGAATAAACTTTGAAAAGCTATCAGAAGCCTCCACCCATTGGCCGACAGTTGGGTAGGAGCGATGCCCATAGCATCGAGCATACGGCGAACGTAGTTATCAAAAGGCACCCGGAGACCAGCTCTCAATAGCTCTAAGCTTAAACCAATGACACCGCGGGGTGGCTTACTCCACCGATCACCCTTCCTTGGAAGAAACAGGATGACTGAAGCGGGGATAAGGAAATGGGCTCTATATGTCTTTAATCGGTCTTCTGGAAGCTGGTTATCAATATGGTCCGCCTCCCACCACTTTTCGGCCTCCGGTTCGCTATCCGAGGTAGCAGAGGACGACCAGTCGCTGTCCCCTTCAGTGTCTACCACCTCATGGTTGACAGAATTTTGTCCCAACTCCCGATCCGGACCCAAGAAGTTTTGATAAAATTCGTTAACTTCTTTACAGTTGGTCGCTGGATCCTTGCCCCTGGAAGACTGGGTTTGATGACTCGGTTCCCCCCGTATCAACCTTACAGTGGTTTTGACTCTAGCCATCTGCACAGTCAAAGAGGGGTCGTTAGTCATCAAACCAAGTCTACTGAGGGAGGGAAGAGGTGAGTAAAAAAAAAAAAAAAAAAAAACTGCTGGGGGACTGTATCGAGAGTCCGCGGGAGCACACCCGCGGAGGATAAAGTATTCAAAGTTAGAATGTCCGCGGAAGCACACCCGCGGAAGAAGGAAAAAAAATATATTGAAACTTAAAAATCCGCGGAAGCACGCCCGCGGAGGAAAGTTTATTCAAGTTTGAAAGCCCGCGGAAGCACACCCGCGGAGGAAAAATTATTAAAGCTTGAAAGTCCGCGGAAGAACACCCGCGAACCCGCGGAAGTACGCCTGCGGAAGAAAAAAATATTGAAACTTGAAAATCCGCGGAAGCACGCCCGCGGAGGAAAGTTTATTCAAGTTTGAAAGCCCGCGGAAGCACACTCGCGGAGGAAAAATTATTAAAGCTTGAAAGTCCGCGGAAGAACACCCGCGGACCCGCGGAAGTACGCCCGCGGAAGAAAAAAAATATTGAAACTTGAAAATCCGCGAAAGCACGCCCGCGGAGGAAAGTTTATTCAAGTTTGAAAGTCCGCGGAAACACCCCCGCGGAGGAAAAATTATTTAAGTTTAAAAATTCGCGGAAATACCCCCGCAGAGAAAAAATTATTTAAGTTTAAAAATTCGCGGAAACACCTCCGCGGAGAAAAAATTATTTAAGTTTAAAAATTCGCGGAAACACCCCCACGGAGGAAAAATTATTTAAGTTTAAAAATTCGCGGAAACACCTCCGCGGAGAAAAAATTATTTAAGTTTAAAAATTCGTGGAAACACCCCCGCGGAGGAAAAATTATTTAAGTTTGAAAATTCGCAGAAAACCCCCCGTAGGAAAAAATTATTTAAGTTTGAAAAATTTTCAGAAACACCCCCGCAGAGAAATAATTTTTGAAGTTTGAAAATTTGCGGGAACACCCCCGCGAAATAAAATGAAGTTTCGAAATTTTCACAAACACCCCCACGATTTTAAGTAAAAGTTTTAAAATTTTACACCAGCACCCCCGAAGTTATATAATGAAAATTTCGAAATTTGCTAATATGCCCCCGTACTTATTCAAATTTCCTACATGAAGTCCTTGCAAACTCACGTCAACCTGCATGACGCAGGCAGCATGGCCAGCGCCCAGCGCTCGCGCGAGCAGCGCCAAGCGCGCGCGCAATCGCCCAGCGCGCCCAGGCAGCACGCCTAGGCAGCGCGCCCAGGCAGTGCGCCCAGGCAGCGCGCCCATGCTGCGCGCCCGGGCAGCAGCCCATGGGGCCTCGCCTGCTCGCCCAGCGCGCACAGGCCCTCGCCCGCTCGCCCCGCGCGCACAGGCCCTCGCCCGCTCGCCCCGCGCGCACAGGCCCTCGCCCGCTCGCCCCGCGCGCACAGGCCCTCGCCCGCTCGCCCCGCCCGCACAGGCTCTCGCCCGCTCGCCCCGCCCGCACAGGCTCTCGCCCGCTCGCCCAGCGCGCCCATGCTGCGCGCCCAGGCAGCACGCCTAGGCAGCGCGCCCATGCTGCGCGCCCAGGGACTCCACCACGTCCAAAAACTCATTCATATTTCTTTTTCTTTCACACACAATCGCATAAACATACGTAGGGCATAATCCGTACAGAATTTTTGCATTAAAGAAAAAATTTTTCCATGCACTCTAAAGTGTATACACAAGAGAAAAGTACTTACTTGTGGCGGTTGGAAAATTCGGGCTCAGGTTGGAGAGTCCTGTTTGCTGGGGTCACTTGTACTGCTTGCCCCCCGGGTGCTCTCTCCTATTTTTGAGTAAACCCTACTCCCCAATACTTGTGTCATATATAGAGCACCAACTTAGGGTTTAATAAATCACATATTTGGGCTGGCCCCCTGACACATTTAATTTTTAGCCCAGAAACAACTAAATAGTCCATACGTCGACCCATTGGTCAACTTGGGCCTGGGGGGACTACTGTTATGGCCATAATAATATTGGGCCTAATTGTCTCTAACACAGTAAGCCCATTACTGTGGTCCATTATCTGGGTCCATTATCTGGGCCCATTATCTGGGTCCCACAATGACCCAGCCCAGCTCAATTATTTATAATACGGTAAGCCCATTACCGTATCCCATTACATGGGCCCATTACAGTAAGCCCATTACTGTATCCCATTAGCTGGGCCTATTACAGTAAGCCCATTACTGTATCCTACTATCCGGGCCCATACGGTAAGCCCATTACCGTATCCCATTACATGGGCCCATTACAGTAAGCCCATTACTGTAGCCCATCTTCTGGGCCTATTATCTGGGTTCCACAATAGCCCATCCCGACTCCTATATATACCCTCCGGAACGTTGCTCAAGGTAAGTTTTTCACAAGTTGACAAATGCACATTTTTCTGAACTTATTATCTCTCTACAATTCCTCTATTTTTGAGAGCTTCTCTCTCTAGGAATTTCTCTCAGAAAATTCTGGAGTGCCGGATACTGACTTGAGCGTCGGAGAGTCACCGCCGGCACCACCGCCGAAACCCCTGACCGTTTTTCTGTGCTCGCAGGACCGGACCCGTCGCACGACCCGAGCTCTGACCCGCGTCCCGGCCGTCCGGAAACCGTGCATCAACAACATTATTTCATTGATGCTCTATAAAAAAAAAATTTCTTATATTAGGTTGAAGCTTGATTTATATAACCAAATTTTTTTTTCTTACTTATATAACAAACAACTACTATTTTTGGGAGTCCGTACATGGTAATACGTATTAAGATTATCCTTATTTTATTTTGTATTAAAGTAAATACATATTATTTAATGCTAGAATTAGTAAAATGTTTTATTCATATGGTGACTTTTAATAATTCTACCTTTTCCATGATCAACTAAAAATTATTAACTTTTGAATTTGTCAACAACATAATTTTATGCATTGAAGTCATCAATAATCATCATAAAAAGGAATATTAAACAATAAGTTATTTAATCTAGAGTGCGTTAGCCAACAATCAAGTTGTCCACGGGAACTTTACAAGCCACTCATGGTAAAGGGTTTGTAAATCATTTTTTAAATGAAGCATGCTTTTCGCCAAAGCCGGTCAATTTATACCTAAACGCATCAGTAAATCAAAAAGTTATGGTCATATAAACAATTAATGTAAGTCACAAGTTGTTGTGATGATGGCAACATGAATTTGGACTCTTATGAAATGAATTTTAAGTATTAGTGGGTTGAATTTGGATTGCAAATTTGGATTTGGTTTGTTAAAGAAAATTGGTCAAGATTGGTTTTAAGTTGGAATGATTGTATTTCATACTAAAGTTGGATTCGATTCAAATTGAAATTTGAGAGACATTCCAAGTGGATGTAACATTTAAGTGGTTGTAAGTAGGGATGGCAAAATTACCCGGACTGGATTGGGCTGGGTACCCGGATTCCTCGGCATTGCCAGGTTGGCGAATCGTTCGGATTTTCAGGGAGATTGGTCGGGGACGGGGAAAGGAATCTCGAGAAACACCCGAAGCCGGGTAGGGGCCGGGGACTACGCTTCTCGACCCGGCCCCAGCCTCGGCCCGGAATAAATATACAAATAAAGCTAAAAAGCAACCGGTCAAAACGCTCAACAAAACTCGACACGACTCGATATGTAAGTGTTGAGTGTCGGCGAGTGTCGGATTATGCATCCGACACTCGACACTTTCATGTTGAGTCGTGTCGGATTCACAAACGACACTCGATATCAGTCTATTTTAGAAGACATCGAGTGTCAGATGCATCGACACTCAGACATTTATATGTTGAGTCGTATCGGATGATGCATCCGACACTCGATGTCTTCTAAAACAGATTCACAATCGACACTCGATATCAATCTATTGTAGAAGACATCGAGTGTCGGATGCATCATCCGACACTCGATATTTACATATCGAGTCGTGCTGGATTCACAATCGACACTCGATATCAGTCTATTTTTGAAGATATCGAGTGTCAGATGCATTATCCGACACTCGACATTTACATATCGAGTCGTGTCGAGCTATATCGCGCGTGTCGAATTTTGTTAAGCGTTTTGGCAGGTTATTTGTTTTAGCTTTGGTTTTTTATCTTTTTGCATCATATTTAACTATAACGGCCTTATATTTGCAGGTTGAAGCAAATGGTAAGTGAATTGTACTCGTAAAAACAAATATAAGTACAATACAATTTAAAAAAAAAAAAACAGAATTAAAAATTCGGGGATCATTCCGAATAATTAATATATCCGGACTCGGGATTAAATTCCCTTGCCCTGGCCCCGGAATTTTCGGGGAATTTTTCGGAAACATCCCTGGCCTCGACCCCAGCTTTTTGTCATCCCTAGTTGTAAAATATACTAAATTGATCATTAGTATTGACTAGAGTGGCCTAATTTTATTGTGAGTTTGAATTTGGATGAACCTAACAAATCCTCAAAAAAATGGGTAGATTAAGATGTGAGGATTGTACACGTATGTTTATTTTTGATTCTTTATAAAGTTATCACCTAACCTAAAATCTAAAGTTTTTAGGTAAATGTTGAAAGCTCCCTTGGCTATAATATATAAAGTAATTAATTAACTGAAGAGTTTTTAAGTTTTCAAGAAGGGGCGCAACTTTCATAATTTAAGCCTAATGATTCTCGTTTGTGTGTCATAATTCAAATTTAGGAAAATTGCATATATAGCCAAATTTAAAGGCGATGTATTAAAATTCAGCGGAACACTTTTCTATCGACAGATTAACATGTGCTAACCGTGTTTCAACTTATTTGAATTGTATTTTTGCCATTCAGGCTAAACTTGTTCAATAAACGAAAAAGCATTAACATGCTAAAAATTACTGAGTTATAATACTTTTCTCAAGAATTATATTAAAATTTATTTCAAGTCATATATGTGATATGATATACCATATCACTTACCGCATCATTTTATTAGCCATTTAATAAGCGATATCACTTACAAATATGATTTAGGAAGAGTTTACGATATGACAGATATATGTACATCCATCTGGTTATAGTGCATCATATCAGTATGTGCGAAATACGCGCGTTATAATATTGGGTGTGCACCCGCTGCAGGAAACATGTAGGATGATTTGGGATGAGTTTTAGGCTATTTTTTATGAAGGGTAGAATCATAACTCAAAATAAAAACAATCTTTAAATTTGGAAAGGGTCATACTACAACATATCAGTTGTACTATACAATTATTTTCAAATTTTTTATAAATATAGTGTAAAAGTTGTAAATCATTGTATAAAAATCGTAAACATTTACAATTTTTTTCACATTTACAATTTTTATATAAAGATTTACAACTTTTACACTAAATTTATAAAAATTTTGAAAACGGCTTGTACTAAGCCAAGCAAATTCTATACGACTTGTTAACACGACATGAACCCATTCGATAAAAACGTGTTTTGGATCTAATATTATCGGATTGGGTCGTTAATGGGTTAACATGATAAAACCCGTTTGATATCGGACTGTGTTTGGGTTTATACTATAAAAACCCGTTTCACCCGTTTAACCCGTTAATATTAAGGATAATATAGTAAATTTATTTATGATACATAAAAAATATAATAAAATATAACAAATACTAATTTATTACTATATTTAATCTAATTAAAATTATGCTAATACAATTACATCATCTTATGCGTATATGAGTATGATATTTTTATGAGAAATATAAATGAGAAACTTATAAAATGTTCTATTTAATTTTCAGAAATCATTCAATAATTGGACATTATCAATTATTTATCTTAAATACACTTTAGATAGATATTTAAATGATGTGGGATACAAAATTTTATTTATATTTTCGTATTATATTAAATTTGGATATTTCGATAGATTTCAAAGTATTTGTTAAATTTTAAATTTATAAATTATTGGTTGTATTATTTGTTTAGAAATTATACAAATTATGTTACATATATTATTGTCTAACTTGAAAATTAAAAAACGGGTTAAATGGGTTGAATTCGGACAACATGTTAAATTAACAGTCGGGTTTGGGTTTATAGATTTAGACCTAATAAGTTAATTGATCGGATTTGGATTAACATAATTTAATACGACATAAATACGAAACGATACGAAACCGTTCTAACACAACCCGTTGTCAGGTCTAACATGTACCGATACATCGTAGCTAAAGCCTTAAATTTGGTTGTCTCTTCTAATTTTTTGTTCAAATTCTAAGGTTAAGTTGCTATGACGACTTAAATGAGATCATAGAGCCAAATCGGGAGAAAGATCAATGATTGGATAAGGATCGATACCAGTGGTGTTACCAGGCTCTCATTTTCCCTCCCTCGACCGAATCTTAAAACTAAGAACACTCTAGAATTGTTAAGTACAAAAAGGCCGGGCTTGGACTTGGCAGTAGCCCACAAAATTCCGGGCCATTTGTGACATCACCTCTTTGTCTTTCTCTCATCTCTCTCAACTCAAATATCTAAAACCCCAAAGCCCTCTCATCCAGAACCAGAAGAATCGAACTACAGCGAAAATGGCTTCGCTATCCATGGAAATAGCCTCCAGTTTCTTCTCCTTCACTTCCCGCCAACAGACTTCGCTTTCGAAAATCCGAACCACAGTCCTTCCCGTGTTCTTTAAGCCGCGAACACGAAACTTGTCTTTCAAAACGACATTGTCGTCGTCGTGTTGTTTTCATACGAAGGTCCTCGCTCTCAACTTCACCAATTCTAGCCGCAAGTTCTCCGTTTCTGCTACGGCGACTACTGCAAGGGAGGACTCTGACGTGGCCACCAAGATTCCTCCCGATAATAGAATTCCCGCCACGATTATTACCGGTTTCTTGGGCTCTGGAAAGGTATAAAGTAAAGTGAATTAAAATTTTATTTGGAAATGTGGGTAATTGAGGTTACTTTGGAAGAGATATTAAGAGCCTAATAGATTGAACATAAGCCTGTTTAGTTCTACATTTAGCTTTTGTTTTGAAAAACATATGATGTCAGAAAACAAAATTTTTCCTTTTTGAAGCAGTGGTGGTTGTTTTTGAGATGCTAATGGAAGGGTGTTTGTGTGGTGAGTAACAGACTACATTGCTCAATCATATCTTGACAGCGGATCATGGAAAGCGTATAGCTGTGATTGAGAATGAGGTATGAAGTTGAGATTTATTTGGTGCATTTTGTTCAATTTGTTCGAGTTTTTCTAAATGGGCTAGGAATTGATGAATGGTGTCATGTTTTGGACTGAACTGACAGTTTGGTGAAGTGGACATTGATGGTTCTCTAGTTGCTGCCAAGACTACTGGGGCTGAGGACATAGTTATGCTTAACAATGGCTGTTTGTGCTGTACAGTAAGGGGTGATCTCGTGAGGATGATTTCGGAGTTAGTCAGTAAGAAGAAAGGGAAATTTGACCATATTGTGATTGAAACTACAGGTAGGGAATTTGTGAACAATATAAGTTTAAATGTATTTAAGTATTAAAAGAAGACTAGTTGCTCTCTTGCTTTTATCTGTTTCTTCTATTTCAAATATGTAATTGGTCAACCTGATGGGTTGGAGCTTTCGACTTGTTATTGCATATTATGCATTTCGAATTTTACTTTACAGGATTGGCAAACCCGGCACCAATCATTCAGACATTTTATGCTGAGGATTCGATATTTAATGAAGTAAAGTTGGATGGTGTTGTCACGTTGGTTGATGCTAAACATGCTGGCTTTCATTTGGATGAGGTTAAGCCAAAGGGAGTTGTCAATGAGGCAGTAGAGCAAATTGCTTATGCTGACCGTATTATAGTAAATAAGGTAGTTACAGTTATTAAGTTCTTGTTTTTTATTAGACTTGGTTATATTATTTCAGCTCAAAATGAAACATTTGGAATTCTTGTATGACTGAACCTGTGTATATCCCTTCCGTTGTACTTTAACATTACATTTTTTAATCATTGAGTGGCCTACTGTGGTTGCCTGATGCCATGCACTCACAATTATATAATATTCGCATGCATCCAACTTCACTAATAAGCGCCCCCGGTGGGAATCAAACTGAAATCACATATATGAAGCACCTGAGTTACAGAAAAGTTTCTTTCCCCTACACCCAATGTCGTTGCTTCGTGCAATAAAGAAGTTATATTTTACTGTGTTTACTGGAAGCTGGGATAAATATGAAGTTATCTTTCATATGTCAAAATTTGATCTCTGATACCCTGTTAATTTACTTAATCATGTTTTTATCAGACTGATCTTGTTGGTGAACCGCAAATTACTTCATTGGTTCAGCGGATAAAGGTTGGTATTCTTCTTGACTCTTGTTATATGCCCTTGTAGGTTTTGTATTGTACCAAGTCATTTTGAGTATTTGCTTGAAGTTGACTGGTTTGGTGAACGCAGAACATAAATAGGATGGCTCACATGAAGCGAACAGAGTTTGGAAAAGTTGACTTGGATTATGTTCTTGGAATTGGAGGTTTTGATCTGGAGAGGTTAGTTTATCTCTCTCTGATTACCTTGTATTTGGATTTACGTAGCCATTAAGGTACAAGGATCTCGTATCACATTTATGCCAGTGATTAATCTAGGCAATGTATTGTTGAGCTGATGCTCTCTTCTCCCTCTATCTATTCTTGTTTTATTTTTTTTATTATTATTACTATCGGGTGCTGAGTGCTGGGCTTCTTCCCATTTGCAGCCCAACTATCTCGTACTTAATATTTGTAATTATGTATTTGTGTTGTGATAAACATTTGCTAATTCTTGCTAGGATTGAGACTGCTGTCAATGCTGAAGAAGCAAAGGAAGATCATGCTGGTCATGACCACCATGACCATGAGCATGATCATCATCATCATGAACATGATCATCACCATCATCATGAACATGACCATGGGCATGGTAACTTCATCCAATCACAATTACAGAAGCTCATCTGGCAAACCATAATTTGTTTTATTTGTTTGTGTTATGTTGTATTTTGGCTGCAGTATGTGTTTCTTCTTTGTCTCTGGTCTGCCAGTGGTGTGGTAATTCTTGTTGTCTGCCATGTTAAAACTTGGTAGTCCACATATCTTACCATAGCGCTTTTTTTTTTTTTTTTTTTTTTTTTTTTTTTTTTCGGTTTTGTGGTTTCCCAGGGGGGGGGGGGGGGGGGGGGGGGGGGTGGGGGGTGGGGGGTGTTGGTGGGTTGGGGTGGCGTTGGCTTGGCCTCTTAGAAACTGATCCTTTGCTGTGTAAATTATCTCATTCACGGATAGGCGAAGGCTTTATTATGAAAAATAATCATCGAAACATGCAAGAACATAGTGCCTCTCCGAGTAAAGATATTGTGATGTTCAGTTTCGGCCTGTCACATTTTGAACAATCACCTCGTCTTACTCTTGACAGCACTCCATTCTGATTTTATTCAATCCTTTCCTTTTCTTGTAGCTAATGCTGCTGCCTCTGATGTTTTACCTCTTCTTTTCTTTTTTCGGCATCTCAGTTACATGAGATGTTCTCACAGATCTAGGTGGAAAAGAATGGCGCTAAGATGGATTCAGTTATTTGTATTTTGTTGCTGCATCTCAAATTGATATATTTGCATCTTTTATTTTAGTATCCAGGTCTTTAGCTGGAGTCATAAATAGACTCTACCGCTTGTAATAATATCAATATTATGAGTTTGCGTTAATGCTTCTGGGTGTGATGTGCAGAACATCATGATCATGATCACACTCACGATCCTGGGGTCTCTTCTGTCAGCATAGTTTGTGAAGGAAGCCTTGATCTTGAGAAGGTTGGTATTTCTGCAGTTGATTAGAATATATACATAGATATACATGTGTCTGTGTTTATGCACGCGTGTGTGTGTGGAGGAATTGTGTTCTTTATTTGCTGGAAAGTAGTCAAAACTGACAGTACCATGATTGCCATGTTATCGCTTGCATCTTTTCAGGCAAACATGTGGCTGGGTACATTGTTATTGGAATGTAGTGAGGACATATATCGGATGAAAGGTCTCCTATCTGTTCAGGGTATGGATGAAAGATTTGTCTTTCAGGTAAGTTAGAGAGTTTCTGAACTGCTACTAATGTTTGATTTATTATTTCATGAATGCTACTTAAAAGTGTATTTTGATTAAATTTCAAGTTCTAACCCTTGAACCAAATAAATCTTGACCCATTAAAAATCTTTATCAACTTCTTTTGTTTTGGCTAAACATGTTTGACATGGCATTCAATCTCATTTTTCTCTTCTGGTTATCAATCTAATAAATTTTTTTTTTGACATTCAAATCCTGCCGAACTTGTTATTCTGATTTTCTTGTGGTGTTAATTTATGTATTCATTTGAGTGGATATTTAGTCTTGAGTGATTAGGACCTAAAGATTGAAAAAAATAAAGGCCCTACTTCTTGCCCGCATTCTTTGTGTCATATTTCTTTTTGTATGATACATGTGCCATTTGCAATTAGTTCAAACTAGTTTTTCTTGTCACTGGTTTCAATTTGGTGATCAGAGACTTAAATATTTAGTTAAGCAAGTTTATTACCGGTTAAACCGGTTTCCCTTCCCCCTGTGCCCTCCCCTCTTTTCCTGGGAACAAATAAGAGTATAAATATTAACTCAAAAAAGAAAATACAAAAGGAGCAGTCTAGATCCTAGAATGATTTAACAAATTGTAGAAAATAATCTCAGGGTATGGATGAAAGATTTGTCTTTCAGGTAAGTTAGAGAGTTTCTGAACTGCTACTAATGTTTGATTTATTATTTCATGAATGCTACTTAAAAGTGTATTTTGATTAAATTTCAAGTTCTAACCCTTGAACCAAATAAATCTTGACCCATTAAAAATCTTTATCAACTTCTTTTGTTTTGGCTAAACATGTTTGACATGGCATTCAATCTCATTTTTCTCTTCTGGTTATCAATCTAATAAATTTTTTTTTTGACATTCAAATCCTGCCGAACTTGTTATTCTGATTTTCTTGTGGTGTTAATTTATGTATTCATTTGAGTGGATATTTAGTCTTGAGTGATTAGGACCTAAAGATTGAAAAAAATAAAGGCCCTACTTCTTGCCCGCATTCTTTGTGTCATATTTCTTTTTGTATGACATGTGCCATTTGCAATTAGTTCAAACTAGTTTTTCTTGTCACTGGTTTCAATTTGGTGATCAGAGACTTAAAATATTTAGTTAAGCAAGTTTATTACCGGTTAAACCGGTTTCCCTTTCCCCTGAGCCCTCCCCTCTTTTCCTGGGAACAAATAAGAGTATAAATATTAACTCAAAAAAGAAAATACAAAAGGAGCAGTCTAGATCCTAGAATGATTTAACAAATTGTAGAAAATCTCATATCTCAATCAAAACAACAAAAGAACCCAAAGCAAAATCCCTTCCCTGATTTTGCTATTGAAGCTTCCCAAATTTTTGATGAATGAAGAAAAAGGAGAGTTCCTTAAAACTCTAAGGAAATGGATGACCAGAGAGAAGCTTAAAACTTCACTTTATCCCACAGAGAGGATATCTCTTCTTCACAAAGTCTTCAAAGTTTCTATTGTTTCTTTCCAGCACAAGACCATAGAACAATAACCTTCCTATTGCCTCTTAAGGTTACATGCTTTTCCAAAAGAACAATAGGACAAAAGGGAGGAAGAGCCCAAGATATATTGAGCTCTTTTGCCAGTTTATTCTATAGTCAACTAGCAGTAGGACAATGAAGAAAAAGGTGATCAACATTTTCAGAACTCTTTCCTTTTCCTACACAATATACACCAGTTTAGGGTAAGAGAAAAAGGTCTTCTTCTCTGAATAATGTTGCTGGTATTAATTTTCCTAATTCTCTTGGGTAATATAGACCGAGCTAACATCTTCACTTTGCCTGGGACTTCAGCCTTCCAAATTATTTTTGAGGGTTCAAAAGGAGGGTCAATAAGAGTGTTGAAAAAAGATTTTGTAGAAAAGCTTTTTGTAGGTTTTTGTTCTATTTTCTGTATTCTCATTTCTCAATTGACCTTTGCTTTTTGTTATGTAATGTAACAGGGTGTTCATGACATATTTCAAGGTTCACCTGACCGGTTATGGGGTCCAGACGAACCAAGAGTAAACAAGATTGTGTTCATTGGGAAGAACTTAAATGCACAAGAAATAGAGAAGGGCTTTAAAGCCTGTTTACTGTGATTACTGAAAGAACCTTTTTGTTTGACTCTACAACCGAATCTTTGTGTAAACTTGTGTTATTGGCAATAATTATTTTGATATATAAAGGAAATTTGCTGGTCACCTTTGGGAACTTATTAATGTTTTGACATGTTTTACTTGGATATGAACGCAAGTCTAGCCTTGTTGCCATATCTTACAATAAACAATTTAGTGAAAATAGAATGAAATGGTCAAAATTTTTAAGGGAATTTGTGAGATTTAGAAAGTTTCAAAATATTTTTGGTTATTTTGTTAAACTCGAAGTATATTGATAACAATACACCTTAATACAATCAATGAACACATGATGCTTGACAAGTTGTTCAATAAATTCAATAAGTGGATTTGTATGAAATGTCCCGTAACATGTATAATTTTTTTTTTTTTGTTCCTTTTTTGAGCTGTTAAAAGAATGATGGCGACAAACTTTTTTGACTTAATAGGCTTCTGTCTGTTTATGCATACTAATCGAAAGTGTTACCAATTATTCATCTGTATTTTTATTTCAATTATGTAGTTTATGGGCAGCCAAACAAAACATGAAAGTTACCTATTTGATTAGAATTTTGGCTATTTCTTTTCTAATGCAAAATCCGAAAATCCCAAAAAAGTGTTTTGCAAACATCCATTCGATATTAGATGTTATGTTGAATGTTTTTGACACGTAATTTAATGAACAATACCATTGCTAAACATAATTTTGTGATAATTTCATGACCACCAGCATCGAATATGCAAGGTAACGTTATATGCATTAACATAACCTCCATAGATGCATGTTAAATTCATGAATTATAGTTGTTGAATCGATAAGTAAACTTTTCTTCATTTCCATTAAAACTTATCTTATTTTAACTCAAATTTGTATAGAATAATAAATGCTAAAATATCGATGAAATATTGGAGGAGATTAATCCTTTCTGTGCCTAGAATGCTAGCATATTATTGGGACACAGTCTTGAAACTTTTATCCATTGTGACACTGGCTTGTGACTTTTAACCGTCCAGATTCAATGTTCCACGCTTTAGTATTGTGTTGTACTATTGTATATGTATTTCCTAAATTTCTTTTTATCATTTATATTTTTTTAAATATATTTAAAAATCTATTGTATTATCTATGCATTGCATGTGGTTTCCAAATATAATATTTATTGAATTGAAACTATCTAGAGCATTCAATATCAATGAAAGGATGTTAACACATTTTAGGCATCAAAATATTACTCTCACATAGATTAAATGAATTCAGTATTTAAATAGATATGATTACTCTATTCCTTATCTTCAAAGTTATTCAATTTTATTTAAATTTTTTATGAACGTTAATAGAAAATGGCCTAATATAAAATATTGGAGGAAATTAACTCTATTTTAGTCCATATTGATTCATTATTTCGTCGTTGGACTCTTAATTGTTTTAATGAAAACACATTTCAACGTTGAGACTTAGAAGGAATTATTATCCAACCAAAGATGAGAATATCTTTAATTAGTTCAAAAGATATTAGATTGTATCATTAGTATTCAAATTCTTTAACTTTACGGGCAATTGTTTTATGCACTCCACATTTCTTTGTATACTAAAAACAATGACGATTGTAAAATATTTTCTATATAATTCCTAAAGCTTGGGTTAAATTTTATTATATAATAATAAATTTCAAAATAACCTTAAAATGACCTGCCTCTTAAATCTCAATTGTTAAACTTAACTTTAAAAAGGTATGTTACAAATTTTAGATTATTATATAATAAAATATGTATAGATAATCCTGATCCACCTTAAAATATATAAATGTTTTTAAAAATTATACTAAAATAATTAATTTATTATCATATAAATAATTATTAATATTTCATCTAGAAAGTTAGAAACTAACAACTACGAAGATTTATAAATTTAATATAGCAAATATATAAATTAACGTAATATACTCTAAATTTCTATTGTACAACCTAATAAATTTATGTAGTATAATTTAATAATTATAATATAATCTATCAGGATAAAAATAACCAACTCACCCAATTTACCTCCATACAGCGCTAGACCTAGTGAACTGCTAATGCCAGCACAGACAACATAACATGATAACACCTCGAGAGCTCCATAGTTATTGGTCCATTTCAGCCACGTGTCAATAATTCACACGTCGCGTAATTTGATTGGTAAAAAGACGCCAACACAGACACAACGCCCACTTGGACACGTAGCAAGCAACGGAGACTCATAAACTAAACAAAAACAACACTTCAAACTGGGGGAAATTTTCAAGAGTTCAACCATGGCAGCTCGTAAGAGACTTTCAGCAGCAACAACAACGGCAACAGAAGCCACAGTACCTGAAGCCAACAAGAAGCACGAGCCAGCGGCGGATGACCCGCCAATCGCTCCGCCAAAATCGGGATTAATTCTGAAGCTTTTGATAGTGTTTTCAGTCCCATACTTTTACCTGTTATTTTACCACTACAAGATTGAATCTGAGCTGAGGAGATCTGTCCTCATCAATGCTGGACTGAGTCTCGCCGGCTTCTTCGTTACCCAGAAGCTGATTCCTGTGGCTTCGAGATACGTTTTGAGGAGGAACTTGTTCGGTTTTGATATCAACAAGAAGGGCACGCCTCAAGGAACGGTTAAAGTGTGAGTTTTTCCTCTTAAATTTACATTTTTTCGATGTGGGTTGGATTTTTTAAGTGAAATTTGTTTGCTTTAGGAAGTGGATAGATTTGTTTGATCAAATTGTTAAGTGTTATTCATTAGATTTTTGAATTTCTTGTTTAATGCTGTTTATATGATTTCATAGACTGAGTAAAGGCCAATTTTTTTCTGAACATTTTTTGAGTCATCCAGCAAAGTCAATGTCTAACCCTTTAATTTTTTTTTTTTAAAATTATAGATGAATTTTTGTCGTACATTGATGTATTATCTGGTTATCTGTATTTACTAGCTACTTTTTATTTTTTATTTTTTATTTTTATTTTTTGCATACATTGAGTCATAGCTAATTCTTGTTTATCTATTTATTGCAGGCCAGAGTCATTGGGTATAGTTGTTGGGATTGTCTTTCTGGTCTTGGCAATCTTGTTTCAGTATTTTAACTTCACTGCAGACTCAAATGTAAGTCTGTTATGTCTCAAGAGATTCTAGCTAATGTTCAGTTAAATTATTGTAGATTTTAAGTTCCATTTTCTAAATTAAATGATGGATGATTTCTGAGACCGTAGCAACACGAATCTCAGAGCATTTTGCTTTTCTTGTCATTTTGATCTATTGGGTTGTGTACTTGTTAAGTTTGGTATAGTTATGGATGCAATGCTAAGATTCCTGAATGTGAGTGTTTGTTAGACTGCTCCAGTAGCTTTGGAGTGCTTTGTTTTCAGGATGAGAAGTCTATAAAATCCATGGATTTGTGGGGAAACTGGGAGTACAAATTAGAGAACAATAAAATTGATGAATGATGAAGGCCATTGGTTTCTCTTTTTCTTTTTTGTTTTTGGTGTGCATTGGGTTAAAATTGTCATGAATGGCAAATGAGGAAGATATTGTTTATAGAATTAAAGCAGAATAGACTCTGTAGAAAACTGTTTGGATAGTGTAATGATTGACTAATACATTTCATGCTTAAGAGAAGATTTATGAGCGCACTAGATTGCTTGCAAATGCTGATGAGTACAGGTCGAATGGGAGTGTACATGATTGTGTGGTAAAATGAGAAATGATATATATGCATAGTAGAAAAGTTGGTATTACCATCAATGAGGAATATTCAAAGATGGGAGTGTACATGATTGTGTGGTAAAATGAGAAATGATATATATGCATAGTAGAAAAGTTAGTATTACCATCAATGAGGAATATTCAAAGGGAAGCTAAGATGATTTTGCTATACTAGCCAAAGACTAGTCACAGCCCTAATAGCACTGTTGAAGAGTATGAAAAAGATTTTTAGATGTGCTTGTCAAATGAGACATTATTGCTTATGTTCTATCAAAATATGTGATCCTAGATGAATCAATATGGTGAATGGTTTGTTTGGTCAGCCTCAACTGCTTCTTGTTTCATAGGATTAGCCAAGTTAGAATGATTCAGCTATTTATTGTGGTTTCATTACCTACTCCATTTACCTTGATAACTAATCTATTACTGAAATATAATAAAATGTAAAACTAGTTTGCCACAAGAAAATAATTTTTGTTGTGGCTGTTGAGCTTTAGCAGGCTAACCAGCCACAGAAAGATGTATAGTCATACTTGCAACTGGAATATAAGTGCTTTATGAAATTAAGCTTTTTGATGTTAAGTTGATCTGCTGAATGTGACTTTGAAGTTTCGGGAGATTTTTTACCATCTGTTAATTCTTCCTTTTGGATGTTTAAGTTTCTTTCCTCCCATTTGGGTCTTCTATTTTCAGTTGGAAGGTATTAAAAGTCTCTCTCATGTAGATGAATTAGATGGGGCTCCCCTTTGTGTTAGCACTATAACTAAATCATGGAGACTGTAATTCCAAAATGAATTGTCTGCATATTCTCAGCCAATAAGATTAAGTTGATTGCTATTTCACTTGTGCAGTGGCTTGTTGAGTACAATGCGGCTTTAGCATCCATCTGCTTCATGCTTTTGCTTGGATTTGTGGATGATGTCCTTGATGTCCCTTGGAGAGTGTGAGTTATCCGGTCTTTTCATAAGATTTTGAGCACTATAAAGGAAGCTTGTTAATTTGTTGCAACTACTTGTTTTACATCTGCGGCATTCTAAAGTAATGCTCATAGTTAATCCTTTTTGTTTGTATTGTGAAGAGCAGGAAATTAGTACTGCCATCATTTGCTACTCTTCCCTTGTTGATGGCATATGCTGGACATACCACTATTATTATACCAAAGCCTCTTGTTCCGTATGTTGGGCTCCAGATTTTGGATCTAGGTATGGGTTCAAATATTAAAAGTTGATGTGAAATAGACTGAAAAATCAATGTAATATAATAACGGCACATATTCTCTTTCTCAGTTTCTCTTGATCTCTTGCCATTCCATGAAATTGAAATTGGGATGGTTGTTTTCATGTGGTCATCAATATTAGAACGAAAAAGAGAAAAATAAAAATGCAATTACTGTTTAGTCTCTGGAGTGGGGTCTTTATGGCTTCTTCATTCTTCTCTTTTTTTCTTTCCCCTTCATTTGAGATGTTGATTGTTGTCTTGATGTACATTATAATTATGTATTTATAAGGAATATTTCCTTGTTTATTGTTCTATGGTAACTTACAATTATATTTTGGTGGGACAGGATGGATATATAAACTATATATGGGGCTTTTGGCAGTTTTTTGCACAAACTCCATTAACATTCACGCTGGTTTGAACGGCCTTGAAGTTGGGCAAACTGTTGTGATTGCATCTGCTGTAAGCACAAGTCTGGTGGAATAGGTTTAGTCCAACCTTTTTCTGGAATCTGACATGTCTTAGCAATTTACAGATTTTGATACATAATATCATGCAAATTGGAGCATCAGTGGATCCTGAGTATAAACAGGCTCATGCGTTCTCTATTTATCTTGTTCAACCTTTGCTGGCCACCTCGTTGGCTTTATTTTCTTACAACTGGTAAAAATATTATGTTTCGTTTCCCATTTTCATTTTATAACCTTTTCTACTACATCGTGAAGTCTTTTTAAAATTTTACTGTTGTCTTGTTTCTTTAGGTATCCTTCTTCAGTTTTTGTTGGAGACACTTATACATACTTTGCTGGAATGACTATGGCTGTAGTTGGCATTCTAGGCCATTTCAGGTTTGTTTCATTAGATATCCTTACTCTTTCACTATTTTACAAAGAAAATGTTTTGTTATATCATTACTCATTTCACTATTACATAAGTTATCACAATGGTACCAATAATCAGAGGTTATATTTAGAACATTTTTGTTCAAAGTAAATAAGAACATATAATCATTCATCAGTAGAGATCTTCAGTGGAATGAAGTTGTAAAGGTTCCTTCAAAACTTAAACTAATGTTTTCTTCACTCTTCAATAACAGTTTTGACTTGGAATGTGTACCAAATAGGATTAAGACTTGTATTTATTCATGTTAAATGTGAGAGATGTGTGAAAAAAAAAAAAAAAGAAAGAGGATAGCATGTACGCCTGCCTGCATAAATTGCAACTTTAGCTAGAATTTTTTACACAGTTGGTAGTCTTATACAGTCATACTCATCTGGTACCTGACCCATTGTGCTACTGATGTTTAATAATAAATGCTTCTTGCATATTGGCCCAATGTGTAGTTCTGCTGCATGAGCTTGCCTCTCCAATTAATATTCATATTTACTGAGCTTTAATCTGCATGTATTAATATGCTTATCATTACCGGGCAAGTGATTTTTGTTGCTTCATCCATGTTACAGTGAGACACTCCTGATTTTCTTTGCCCCTCAAGTATTAAACTTTCTTTTGTCACTCCCCCAGGTTTGACCTATAACCTTGCTCTCTCCCTCTCAGCATGTAATTTTTCATAGGTCTTCTAGATGTTAGGCAACTAATATGTAATTTTATTTTGTCAGCTTTTTGGCTTTGTCAAATGCCCACGCCATCGACTGCCCAGGTATTTCTGTAAATTCTTGCTTCAGTTTTTTTCTCAAAGAACTGTTGCTGTCATTTCCTATGATTCATTTTTTCCTTTTTTGGATGTTTTTCATACTTATTTACTTTTCAGGTTTGATCCTCAGACTGGGTTGTTGACTGGGACGAATGATGGGACTCTTGTTAACTTTTTCCTGAGACTATCTGGCAAGATGTCGGAGAAGTCACTCTGTGCTGCACTTCTTGTTTTCCAGGTGAATTATTATTGTCTGCATTTGTTTTCCCTAAGTTGTACACAGAACATCTGTAGTCTTAAATGTAAGTACCCAGGTGTCACTCACAATACTTTCGTTTGTCATGTGGAATCCAAAGTTCTAACTTCCAAGCCCACTTGGTAATGCAGACGGTGTGCATGTGCATGCAATATGGATTAAACCAGCTAAAGTTTCCCTTTTACTTGAGCTACGTGTGGAATATCTGCCTGAACTTTCTAAACCTATCAAAGATATTGTTTTTGGGTTCTCCCAGCTCATAATAAGCATTTTGTTCAATAAGTTTTGGTTCAAACTTCCTCTGGTTGTGTTTTTGAACCAACCAATGCAAAAAGTTACCTTCTAATTTGTAGTACTTGAAAAACATATTTTCATTTTCTAAACTGTTTGACCTCTTATTAATGTGCTTACTGCTTAATTGTATTCCTTATGAACCATTATTGTATCTATCACATGCTCTGTTAGATGCGGATGCTCAAATAGCCATGCAACTGTTTATAAAGTTGTAATCTTGTGGCATTTGTCGTTTAATGTTTCCTGTTTGTGCTGGTCTTGCATATGTTGGTTGTACTATCGTGGCTTATTTACTTAAGTGTTTATGTTTTAAACAGGCTTTTGCATGCTGCTTATGTTTTCTGCTGAGGTACTTGCTCGCCGGTTGGTACAAATGATGCAGCAATCTTGAAGGAAACATCCTCTTTATATAAACATATATATATATTTTTTGACATGGCAGAACTTTTGCTCACAAGCTGAGTTTGTTGTACAATGAGTTCTTTTACGTAGAAGAGAGTAATTTTAATGCCAGGATTGAGTGGGCTACACGAGGCTAATAGTTTTGACATTGACATCTTGTAGATGTTGCCAACACAATATACAAAAACATAGTGGTTTGGAATTACAAAGCGGCTTTGAAGATCTTGTGCTTGCTTTTAACTTTTTTCAAATCTATTGATAATTTTTTTACATGATTATGATTTTTCAGTTCTGGATTGTAGAATTTGTGGCTTGTTGTAAAACTTAGAAGAAAACAGGATATCTCAATGAAACAGTAAATTTAGTGTCCGGAAGGGTTACTCTTTCACTATTGTAAGATATAATTTTATCAACTGTACTGCATCTAATCTGCCAAAACAATTTCACAATTGTCAATAAGAGAAATAAACAGATGAATTTCATTGAATCCAATAAAGTTTGCGTTTTAGACCTCCACTCAAGATCATTTACACAAAGTTCACCTCATTTGATCAGCAATATTAACAAGAAGCAAAGTGAGCATGCACAATACTCTAAGCACTGATGTAACAAGTGGGAGTAGCATTGATATGGCATCTCTAAAGTAATGTCAGTATACAACCTTAGGTTTTGACTTCATATATAGAGTAGTGAACGTCTGATTCGATAGTCAATCATTTGACTTCACCTCCGTATAACAAGTTCTTTAAATATCACTCATGCTTCTTCTAATAACACAAGGAATGTCCTTCTTCTTCTCCTTTTTTTATTTTTATTTTTTTAAATGCGAACACAAGGATTTTTCTTACTTTTTGATGCGTAGGATCTGATTTAATGGTAACCAAAATATATTCATAAGGATAGTTGCAATATACAATAAATTTAATATTTTATGTTAATAATGCGCTATAAAACTAAAATATTAAATAATAAGTATAATATTAATACAAGAGTCTAAATAAAAGAACAACAATATAAGGTTTACAATCTTCATACAATTTAAACTCTACAATCTGATATGATAATTTACTTGATAAAATCCTATTGGAGATGTAAATTCCCTCAATCTTTTTTATTTTTTCCTCTTCTAGTAAATTTGTCACGTAAACTACCACATCATATTATAAAATTTAAGTTATATGTAAATTGTAAGTCTAACACTCCTGATAAAAGAAAAAAAAAATCATGGACTTCACAGCCAAATATGCTTTTTTGAGCCCATAAATTTTGGTTGTGAAAGCATTTTCTCATATGCTGGCATGGCAAACATAAAGCAGCTGAAGTACTAAACTCTTGTTTTCACCTACCTTAGTTGCAGGATTGAATTTTAGCTTCTTGATTGGTCAAGAAAATTGGCAGGCACTGCTTAAGAAATTTTATTATTCCTGGTTATTTAAAGTATATTGCATAGATTTTCTCATTTCGTATACACAAAAGCTTTTCTCGACATTCAAGGTTTTCTTATCATATTCAAAACTCAAAAGATTTTACTAATTTAAATCAATGAGGCAAAAGAATGAAAATCAAGCTCTGCTGTCATGCGGCAACACAAAAAATGAATTAAGAAAAGCAAGAAATCTTTGAAGGGGTTCAGATGTCAACCTTCCTAATTCTCATTGGGTTACATAACATAAGAAACCATCTTTACTAGCTGAATGGTTTACTCATATACAGGCATAAGAGCCAAAATCATCAGAATTTAAATCTAACTCTAGATAGTTAAACAATAAGAGCTTCAACAATTGGTAAAAGAAATTAATCTTTTTCCTAACTCTGCAAAGTAAACCAGCTAAAACACTTGTGCCTCCTGATAATATTTATAAATGAATAAATAGCATCTGGGACCTCACCACAAGCTCCTCAAAATCACAAGTTAAAAGAAATAAGTTGATATATTTTCATTTCTTCTTCTTTGGTGGTGGCTGCTCTTCCTCTTCATCATCCTCATCATCCTCATCCTCATCATCATCATTGTCCTCTTCATTGTCATCACTTTCATCATCTCCATCATTATCGTCATCATCTTCATCACTTCCGCTATCACCATTGGCATCCACATCATCATCTGAATCCTCCCCATTGTCACTCTCTTCTTCTTCAGACTCATTATCTTCCTCCTCATCCTCCTCCTCGTCATCATCACTTTCAGTAACATCAGTTTCACCAGCATCTTTGTTTTCTGCAACAGGTTCTTTTACTGAAGTCAAATTAGCAAATGGAAACCTGCAATACAATCACATATTCACTACCCAATTACTTCTTCACTCCACATTATCAATAATACAGGAAGAGTTAAAACAAAATGGACTAGAAGAAATACTTTCCTACCTCTGGTCTGCTGCCATCAAGCTCGTCAATGCATTTCTACCATTGGACTGAGATCCAGTCTGTAAATTGCAGAACATGTACAATTATCAGCTTAAAACAAATAAAATTTCCCAAAATCTTCTAAGTGCCAAACTTTCCTTTCAATAACAGGTGAAGAAAGAAGCCTTTTTTGATATTACATCATTAAAGAAAAAAATTATGGCAAGCAGAAAGAACCTTCAAAAAATAAGCAGATCCGAAAACAAGATGTATAGTTCAGATGATAAAAATGAATTATTCGAAAACTTTTGCAGAAGAGGGAAGAAGATAAATGTCTCCAAGACTGAATTTGGTCATAGTGAAGGAATTGAATGTTTATAAAATGATGATAGGCATCGCATTTTATTTGTCAAGACAAACACATGGAAATCACAAACTTACCAGCAACACAAGATCCAATTTTTCCATGCACTAAAGAGCACAGACCCAATCCTGTTTATGGCCCAACTAAAAATTCCTTGAAATGCACATGATGAGAAACACTAGTTTCTTCAATTTGTCAATCACTGTAAAAATTGTATGATAGCCAAGAATACTAAGAGATAATCAATTTTTTTTTTTTCATTTGCGATCTATCAAGCACCCAACTTGATCACAAATAACTAGCCACATTCCTGCACTACTCCTCTGTGCTTGTCTCTAAATGGCTTATCAAAAACCAATCTTATACATTCTCAATAGCTAGGGTACAGAGAATTATCACCCATCAACAAAAACAACCTTAAACCACAAAATCTTGACTCTAAAAATCTAACCATCAAACAAACACATTCTCACAATCCAATCAGGGCATCAAACATCTTCAAATTTTCAATACAACCCAACAAAAAAAAATACAAATATAGAAAACAATATAAGATTCAAAGTTAAGGGAAATAACAATGTACCACCAGGAGAAGGCAAAGAAGAGACTTTTGAGCGCAAAAAGCAGTCTCCACTACCAAAGATGCCACCAGATCAAGAGGGTTGATGTTGTTACTATGCAAAAGAGTCTCCATCTCCGTTAGTGTGTAGAAGACTTAACAAAACTAGTTAACAGAAGGAAAGAAAGAGAACCCAGAAACAGTGGAGATGAAAAGCAGGGAGAGGGCGAGAGAGAAGTTGGATCTGGCTTTTGGGATGACAGGGTTTAAGTTAGGGTTCTGACTTCACTTTGTCTGTACCTATCTGGACTTGTACTTTACCGGATAAACCGGGTCCAGTTGTCCAATATTTTCAGTTTTCACACCCTTTAACATATTTATTACCATCAACCGAGGAGGGAGGGTACACTTACCCGTAAATTCAAAATAAATAAATAAATCAATTATTTAGTGGGATTTTTTAAAAATAATATAATAAAGTCTAGTAATTATCGGTGGATAATCTTCACCGGTGATTGTGCAAAAAAATAGCGGTAGAGTTATAAATTATATATAATTTAAATTTTATATTTGAGGTGATAATATATATGATAAAAATTCATTTGAGAAAGAAAAAAAGAGATAAATTATATCGTTACTAGGATTTTGCCATATAGATTGTTATATTATATTGATGTCACATTAGATAAACTGTTATATTATACCTCTAAAAGGATTTTGCCTATATACTGTTATATTAGATAGAGTGCTATCTTATATTGTTGAGTTTAGATTGTATGTAAGTTATAAGTTTAATATTATTATTGAGTAAATTCTTTTAAAATTTGTATATTTAATGATTTTTATACGATTTTAAAGAAAATTTATAATTTTTAATAAAATTTATATAATTTTTAAAAGGTTAATATACGTCAGTAGATATTTAAGACTAATTTTTATTATTTAACAAATTTAGTATTAAAAGATGGATATATCTAAACAGTTTTCTCCCCTTACCCTTAACGTTGAACACGATTAAACAATTAAAAAATATATATTTTCGTATTTCTATTTAAAAAAAAAAAGAAAAAAGAAAAAACACCCTAAACAATCATTTTTCCGCTTGTGTGTGTTTGATGTCACCATAGTTATAAATTATATATAATTTATATCATTTTTCCGATTGTGCAAAAAAATAGCGGTAGAGTTATAAATTATATATAATTTAAATTTTATATTTGAGGTGATAATATATATGATAAAAATTCATTTGAGAAAGAAAAAATGAGATAAATTATATCGTTAATAGGATTTTGCCATATAGATTGTTATATTATATTGATGTCACGTTATATAAACTGTTATATTATACCTCTAAAAGGATTTTGTCTATATACTATTATATTAGATAGAGTGCTATCTTATATTGTTGAGTTTAGATTGTATGTAAGTTATAAGTTTAATATTATTATTGAGTAAATTCTTTTAAAATTTGTATATTTAATGATTTTTATACGATTTTAAAGAGAATTTATAATTTTTAATAAAATTTATATAATTTTTAAAAGGTTAATATATGTCAGTAGATATTTAAGACTAATTTTTATTATTTAACAAATTTAATATTAAAAGATGGATATATCTAAACAGTTTTCTCCCCTTACCCTTAACGTTGAACACGATTAAACAATTAAAAAATATATATTTTCGTATTTCTATTTAAAAAAAAAAAAAGAAAAAAGAAAAAACACCCTAAACAATCATTTTTCCGCTTGTGTGTGTTTGATGTCAGCATAGTACTCTATCCTTACTTTGTGACAGAGGTCAAGGTATGTCCCTTAAGTTCTTTGTAATTGAGGTCATATCAGCCCAAATTTTTATTTATTTTTACTCATTTATTTCCTTTTTCTATTTTCATGTATTCATTTATGAAGAGTTTATTCAATTTGAAAGAATTCAGAGAAAGTCGCGGACCACTCTCAGCTTGTCATGTTGAGGAACTATATGTATAACTACCGCCCTCGGATTACAAGATTTTGTTGGGTGGCTTCCTCTGTATATGCCATCCCAAGACTTTGTCTGCGGGAACATACAATGATGACCCCTACAAACTCCTGCAGGTAGGTTAGCTTCTTCATTAGGACTTGTAGCAATTAAATCTATATTGGTTATCAAATCATGTTTAAGTTTATCTTAGTTGATAAGTTGACATTTGTTTCGATATTACAGTGGCTTTATGATGAATTGAACACCAGAGATGTGAGCTTCTGAAATTCTCATAAACATATCAAATGTTGGCGGCATTACTTGATAGATATGAAGATTGGGATTGGAAGTTTCTTTGGACATGGTAATTTTATGGATGCATGGTCTAGCCTTCCGGAAGGATGTTCGTCAAACTTTCCTGAAGGCTTATGTGATTTCGCCTTGATTGGTGTTAATTTTCTTAACTTTTAATGCAAGTCAATTTATTTTTTGATTCGGCTTTGGAAGGTTGTAACTCCATAGAAGTCATAATTTTTGTTTCAAGTGCCTTATCTTGTACAGTTTGTGTTGATGGGTTTATTTTTCAGATTCTCCTTTCCATTAACTTTCATAATTAGCCAATTGCAGGTAGACCTTACTGATATAAACTTTTGAGTATTATATGACTAAAAAGAATAACAATTTAAGTAATAATAATAATAATCAATTACTGAAAGCAAGATATAGCACAACCCTACACCTCATTGATTTGAATTCTTGAATGCAAATACTCCGGGACAGCATCATACTTGAAAAATTCAGTAGAACGTTTGAGTTTTGGAAAAAGAACTGCTGCATATAAGCAACACGAATTCTGTATTATGTATCATTAACATCTAGGAGTAGAACAATATCTAAGGCAGCTATAATTTTCTTAACCACTCAAGAAATAAAACCTCAATGCCCGCAACTAAGGAGGGTGAACCGACAGTTTAGCTGCTTTCCCATAGCATAATGCAAGCATATGAAAAAAATTCTTTCATAACATGAGCTCATACTCATTTGGTTGCAAATTACACTGCTAAAAATGACACAAAATGATTGTTTAAGAACAGCCTCCGAAACTCCAAAACTCAATAGCAATGATCTATTAAACACTCAACTAATCAATAAACCATGACTCCTCCCAACCAACACCAAAAATCACAAAGCTACTACAAGTATTCCCCTGCTTGACAAACTTTTGGGATCAAAAACTATGAAATTTACAACAACAGATTGTGAATAATCAATCCACAACTTAATAAAAATAATCAATCACTTCCGTTGCAATCTTGAACCAAAATTTTTAGCTCATTTTCCGATGATTTGCTTTATGGATTTTACTGCTTTAACTTTGAAACAACTAAACAATGACTCAACAAAATTAAGAGATACTCACAACTAATGGCAACACACACTTAAAGCTATAATTCCAATACACAATCAATTAAACCGAGAGAAGTACATACAACTTGCAAGAAAATTCATGTACTAATGCTGAAACAAGAACATTCTTGTAGTTTGCTTTCAACTTACACTAATTAATATCAATGCCAATACATTTAACATCAAAACTACAAAATTACTTGCAAATTTTCCCCTCACTCAGGCAACTTCCCAGATCGAAAAACTGCAAACTTATTCACCTTAGAGTACTCATACTCAATCCCATTCTCCTCCAACAACCCCTCAATCAATTTCTTATCTCTCTCAGGCTCCACACTTTCACACTCAATCTCATAACATGTTCCAAACCCATAAATGGTCTCATCCAACTCCAGCTTCAGCCCTTTCCACTCGTACACAGCCCTCACATTTTTGAACCCACCCAAGCACACAAACTCACTATTCTCACCAACCCCATATTCCTCCTTGACCATTTTCATGATCTTTGAATCAATGTTTGACAAAAGGTTCGGCTTTGCCACACATTCAGTGGCGGTGGCCACAGGGAGAGGCTCCTCCAGCTCCTGGATGCGGCTGATGCCATCAGCCATGACAGGTTTGGCCTTGAGGGAGAGGACAGAGTGGGAATCTATGTTGTAGAAGCGGATGCGAAGAATGGCCAAGTTTGAAGAGAGTTTGGAGTGTTTGTCATCAAAAAATATGTTTTCTTGGAAAAGGGTTTGCTCGTGGAACGGCGAGAGAAGGTCTGAGAGCCTCTGGTGGGCTGTGGAGTCCTTCAAGCGAAGCTTCACTTCCAGTTCCATGGTGGGAAAGTTTTGATTTTTTTTTTCTTTTTTAATTCTTTTAAGACTAATGGTATGTTTGGATGATGAGAAAATTGAGGGAAAAACTGTAAACTGGTGATGAAGATGTTACCTGAAAGAAAGTTCGGACTTTGGATAATCTTTTTGGAACAAACACTGAGGATGCCCAGAAAACCAGGGAGTTTAAAAAAAAAAAGCCAAAAGAGAAAAGGAGAAAATAAATTCACAAGTGTTGGATTCAAATCTGCCTTCTGAAAGTTTAAAATTTTTATGAATACACAGTAAATTTGATTTGATTCTATAAAGTTTAAGGTTTTGGATGAGATGCTGAGTTGCTGAAGTTGTGGTTTAGTTTTGGATTTGTTTGACTTTTTTTTTTGGTGAGCATCAGAAGAGTTATTATTTTTGAGATTGGGTTATTTTATAGCCTTATAAAATAAAATAATAATAATGGACTGGATAATGTTACTCAATCCATTTACTTACAATGCAGTATTGATGTACCAATCTATGAGTTCAATTATTAATCTGGAAAGGTATATTTCAGGTTGTCTGAGTTAATAATGTTATTGAATCGATTATATATAGTACGATTTTTAAAATGTAATGTCTCTTTTGTGAGTCTATAAATATTATTCTCTCTCAGTAGAATTTGTTAGTAAATAATTTCTTTTAAATGTTTTAAGAAATTTTAAAGAATAAATAGAATTAGAACTACATAAATATACGTGTTGTTACCAAAATATGGTTACAACCAGAATAAAACACATAATGAAACACTTAAGAAAATTTAATTACAAATGACCTAGATGACCTTAAGTATTAGATGTGTATTATTGGAAATAGAGGTATATGAACTTTCTGCTAGGTACATATCAATCCAATTTTGAAGACATGGCTTGGGACTGAGTAATGGATAAACAGTAACGACACGTGATAGACTTGATAATGACCTAATGAAATACCAAAAACGAGATTGGACGAATCTCCGAGCTACAATGTAAATGGGTTCCAAATGAATAATGGAAAATTCAACAAAGTCCTAGGACTTAGCCCGAGACCGCAACAAGGGAGAACAACCAAAAATCAAAGACTGAAGAGTAACTTCAGACAAACCTCTGATAACCAAAGGACAACCACTGATATGATGAAAAGGACAGTTGTGAGAGTTGAGAGATAAGCCTCTGATAGTTGAAAGTGACAGCTAACCCTCTGGTTTCTCGCTTCTCAGGTATCAAGGTTGCTCCAGGATGTGTTTATGGTGGTAGCCGGAACCTCTGAACTCCTCCAATGGCTGCAATACAAAAAAAGTGTCAAAAGCCGCCGGATTTTTTACCGGCGTAAACCCTCTAACGGTCAAGTTAGCTTGGGGGGCTTTACTTAGGTAAAAAATCAAGGAAATTGGGTATTTGGATGTGTGTATGTGTGTGGAAGCAATGAAACAGTAATGGAGGAAAAAAGAGTGGAAGGACGGTGGCTAAGTTCTGAGGAGAACAGATAAACCCTCTTGGAGTATCTTTCTTGGGAAGATGTTCAAGAATCTCTGTAGGCTTCGAATCCCCTTCCTTTGTTCCATTCTCTAACTTTTATATGAGACATTTTCCTTAACCTAAATCTTGACCCTTCAATCCCATGAGGTGTCATGATCTTAAGGGCCTACTTAACCTTCTGAACGCTTCCAAGGAATACCAGGAACCCTAATTCCTAGGCAATAAGGATTTGCCATATGGCATCTAATGTAGCATCCTTTCTTAGTAGCCCTCTTAATGTTGTAGTTGGCTCCTGGTGGCTAACTATTGAATAAGACTAACTTCTGAGTCAGTTTGTGGTTCAAGTGCTCGGTGGTAGACTTTAAATCGTTGATATCATTTGGATAGTCGCTTGGACTCTTATTGGTTTTCAAACCTTTAGTGTTATGACTCCTGACTTTAGGAAAGTCCTCTTTCTATTCTTTAGTTAATGGACATCTCAGGGAAAGTCCTTACCCTATCCTTTAGTTAACAATTATCTCAAGGAAAGTCCCTGCCCTATCCTTTAGTTAACAGTCATCTCAAGAAAAGTTCTCATTCTATTCATCTCAAGAAAAGTTCTCATTCTATTCATCTCAAGAAAAGTTCTCATTCTATTCTTTAGTTAACGGACATCTCAAGGAAAGTCCTTACTCTATCCTTTAGTTAACAGTCATCTCAAGGAAAGCCCTTACCCTATCCTTTAGTTAACAGTCATCTCAAGAAAAGTCTCCATTCTATTCTTTAGTTAACGGACATCTCAGAGAAAGTCTTTACTCTATCATTTAGTTAACAGTCATCTCAAGGAAAGTCCCTGCCCTATCCTTTAATTAAAAGTCATCTCGGGGAAAGTCTCAACCGTATCTATTAGTTAATTATAGACAATCTAGGACTGGCTTGGGTTAGTTCATGAACTGACTTATAACCCAAGTCTAAGGGTTTCTTTATTATTACCTTTGATAAGCTCTTGGGAAGTCCACCTAGCAATAATTTATTCGTAACAAAAAAAAAAAAAAGAAAAATTGACCCAAAAAAATTAATCATACAGGAATTCTTCCAAATCTCATAACACCAAAACCCATCTTTGAACTCACTCTAAACTCTTCCAAATTATCATCTCTCTTCTCCTTTCTTCAATGCGTACAACAAAAACAAGTATAAGACCCACGTTTGTCTCAACTGACAATGGTTTCTTTCTAATCGGTTTATGAAAATCCTTGTCTCCATCTAACCCATCAAGGAAAAATCTTCCAAGCCCAGTTCGCCTCTCACTCAACTCAACAACATCGAAACACCAACAGCGGCAATGCAACCATCTTTGGAACCAGCAGCTTCTTTGCTTTTTCTTTACTGTGTTCTTGGGTTAACCCAAATACAAATCTGTAGAGAAATCAAAGAATTTAATGGCGGAGAAGGGTTAGAGAGTGGAGAGGTGGAGAGGCACCGGCTTTCAGTCAGAGAAAGCTTTCTTAGAATCCAAATTTCTAGATTTTAGCTAGGGTTAGGGCTTGACGGAAGGATGAAAAAAGGGAATGGAGAAAGAGAAGGGTAGGACAAAGACTGGGGGAGAGAGCAGAGATGGAAGACGAGAGAAAGGAGATTAAGAGAGATGAAAATTTGATTGATGACACAACGAAAGGTTAGCGAGGAAGACGGTAAGAGAAGAAGATAAATGATAATTTTTTTATTTTTAAACTTTTAAGGGTATAATTATACTACTTTCGAAAACGGGTTAGAATTAGTTAAAAATAAAATTGAGGCTAGATATAGATAATAGAAATCGTATGGGTTATTCGATGAAAATTGGCCTTTAGTTGAATTAGGAGGATAAATTTGTCTCTTACTGAAGTAATGACAAATTACCATCTACAATACGTACTAATATAAACTAATTAATAATAAATATGATCTCATTATTTAGCGATATTCATGTTTTAAACGTTTTTTTAAAAGAAAAGGTAATACTAAACAGAAAATAAATAAATATTTTAAAACAAAACACAAATTAATTTACATTTTCCTATTATATTATTAGTGTAAGATGTTCTGTTACCTAGAAAAACCGACTTTGAAAACTATTAAAACAACAAACCCCTCAACTCTGGCACATTTTTGCATTTGAGCCCTAATTTTGGCCCCAAATCCCATCCCCAAACTCTCAACCCCTCCTCACTCGTTACCGTACCCAACCCTGAAACCAATTTCAATCCCTAATTGCTATAATCAAAATTCAAAATCGAACCCCTCCTCCTCCGCCTCCGTTGGTTCAATCATCCTCCGTGACTCCCCTCGTCGTCGTCCACCTCCTCCTCCGCCGGCTCTTCATCCTACGTGGCTCCCGTCGTCGTCCTCCACCTCTTCCACCGTCGGCTCGTAATCCTCCGTGACTCACCTCGTCGTCCTCCACCTCATCCTCCTTCGGGTCCTCATTCTCCCTCTCCTTCTTCCTTCATGCTCCTCTTGACTTGACAGTGTCATCTCAAAAACTTGTTGACTTTGGCGGGGGCCAGGGAGAATAGAGAAGGGTCTGGTCTCGTGATTCTTCTTCACGTCTGGAAAAGGTTCTTCACTTCTTCTTCTTCACTTCTTCGTTCTGCCCGTAGATAATTCATCATGTGTGGTGGAAGGACTGGTGATCTCCAGTAACAATTAGTTATACATGCCATGTGGTTAATTTAAATTAGTTTGTTTTGCATAAACCAACTGATTTGGAAAAGCTTTGAAAACTGCTTGCATAACATTTATTTTCATCCGAATGATCCAATTGATGTCAGAATTCTGGCAGTAGTCACTTTTAATTCAACCTTATATTAATTATAAGCTACTGTTTTTATACAATCAGAGGAAAAAAGATGTTAAAATGCAAATAAACATCATCCAATTGATATTAATTTCTTATTAAATAATCAAACTATTAAACACATGGCATTTCATCCGGCGTAAGTGATTTCTGTCCCTAATTTCTTTCTTTTGCTTCGTATTCTCACCCATTTTGTATGTATATTCTTTAGATTCATGAGAAACTTTTTATTATCAGTTGGGTTAATGATAATTGCGCTTTGACTGACTAGTTTAACTATTCAAAATCCCAACTTCGATTTTGTAGTTTTGTGGGTATTTTATTGATTATCTGTTCTTGATAGACAATTGAGGATTTCTGGGTGATTCTTGTTTCGTTTTGGATTTTTGGATCTTTGGCTTAGGCTTTTTAGTGGTTGCTGAATTTTTTTTTTTGGTGCAAACAGGACGAAATCAAATCATCATGGAGGTAGAAGATGATGATTATGTTGAGTATGTTCCAGTGGCTAAGCGTAGGGCGATCGAGGCCCAGAAAATACTTCAGCGCAAGGGGAAGTCCTCTGCCCTTGAGGATGAGCTTGAGAAATCTAAACTTGCTGAAGCTAAACCCAGTCTTCTTGTAAAAGCATCTCAGCTTAAAAGGGATCAGCCTGAAATTAGTCCCACGGAGCAGATTGTGCAGCAGGAGAAGGAGATGATTGAGCACTTGTCGGATAGGAAAACGTTGATGTCGGTCAGGGAATTGGCCAAGGGTATTACTTATACTGATCCTTTGTTGACTGGATGGAAGCCACCATTGCCTATTAGAAGAATGCCGAAGAAGGCTCGTGATGTGATCCGAAAACAGTGGCATATTATTGTTGATGGTGAGGATATTCCTCCGCCTATTAAGAATTTTAAGGACATGAGGTTTCCTGAGCCGATTCTGAAGAAGTTGAAAGCTAAGGGGATTGTGCAACCAACACCAATTCAGGTGCAGGGCCTTCCGGTTATTTTGTCTGGGAGGGACATGATTGGGATTGCATTTACGGGGTCAGGCAAGACATTGGTATTTGTGCTGCCTATGATCATGATAGCAATGCAGGAGGAGATGATGATGCCAATTGTTCCAGGAGAAGGGCCGTTTTGTCTGATTGTGTGCCCATCTAGGGAGCTTGCAAGGCAGACATATGAGGTGGTAGAACAGTTTTTGATACCAATGAAGGAGGCTGGGTATCCAGAGTTGAGGGCTTTGCTTTGTATTGGTGGAGTGGATATGCGGTCACAGTTGGAGGTTGTTAAGAGGGGTGTACACATCGTTGTTGCCACTCCTGGAAGGTTGAAGGACATGCTGGCAAAGAAGAAGATGAATTTGGATAATTGCAGGTTAGTATAAATAATACCTCAATTCTGACAACCTAGTGAAAACTGTAATAACCTCCTTTTTCTGTAAGTTTTAAATGCACGTGCTTTGTAATCACATGGCGCTCACTCTCAAATTTATGTGTGTATTTGCAAAATGTCTATTCTCATCTTAATAATTGAATTTGTGCTGACACTGCTTATTTCCTATAATATTCTCGCTCGTATCATATGGCTTCTATGTAAAAAAATGTTGTAAATCGTATTAGTTTTGTTAGAAAATTTCTTTTTCCTTTTCCAGTTCCGACTTTTTCATTCTTTAGTCTTTTTAAGTTTCTGTTTGCTTGTAACTATTTTGATGCTGTCGAAACATCTCTATCATGTTTTTAGCATTTAGTGGCAGACATTTTTAACATCTGCTTTCTTTTTCAAATATTGTCTATTGTTGTTTTTAAATTTATTGATTTTCCTATTATAGTGATGATATTTATGCTACTATCTTTATTCTACAGATATCTAACATTGGATGAGGCAGATAGGTTGGTGGATTTGGGCTTTGAAGATGATATAAGGGAAGTGTTTGATCACTTCAAAGCTCAACGACAAACTCTTCTATTTTCTGCTACTATGCCGACAAAAATTCAGAACTTTGCTAGAAGTGCTTTGGTGAAACCAGTTACTGTTAATGTTGGTAGAGCTGGAGCAGCAAATCTTGATGTGATTCAGGAAGTTGAGTATGTGAAACAAGAGGCGAAGATTGTGTACCTGCTTGAATGCCTACAGAAAACCCCACCTCCTGTTTTAATATTTTGTGAGAACAAGGCTGATGTCGATGACATTCATGAATATCTCCTTGTGAAAGGGGTGGAGGCAGTGGCTATTCATGGAGGGAAAGATCAGGAAGAGAGAGAATATGCAATTGCATCTTTTAAAGCTGGAAAGAAAGATGTCTTGGTTGCAACTGATGTGGCCTCGAAGGGGTTAGATTTTCCAGATATTCAGCACGTCATTAATTATGACATGCCTGCTGAAATAGAGAACTATGTTCACAGAATTGGGCGAACAGGAAGATGTGGTAAGACTGGAATTGCAACAACATTTATAAACAAGAATCAAAGCGAGACTACACTTTTAGATTTGAAGCACCTGTTGCAAGAGGCAAAACAGAGGATTCCTCCTGTTTTGGCTGAGCTGAATGATCCAATGGAGGATGTGGAGGCAATTGCAAATGCAAGTGGTGTTAAGGGATGTGCATATTGTGGTGGACTTGGGCACCGTATCCGTGATTGTCCCAAGTTAGAGCATCAGAAGAGCATGGCTATTGCTAGCTCAAGAAGGGATTATTTTGGTTCTGGAGGTTATAGGGGAGAAATCTGATGTAATACTTTCCCTCTGTACGATAGTCTTTTAACTCTCATAGCTGATATGGTATTTTGACTGTGTATACTTTCCCTTTTAATTAGCTTATAGACAACGAATTTATTGCTTTTCTGTTTTTGCCTCTCATATTTACATTAAAAGCAATTCAGTGGCAGATGTCTTGGCAAGTTTATGATTATTTTTGTCCGAAGTTAAAATGGTGGCAGCATAATCCAACTGAGATGACCAGTAAGTATTTTACCTAGTGCACATGAGTTGGGAAATTAAATAAAGGATGCTAACTGGATGTATCTGCCAAGAAAAACATGAGCACAAATACAAGAATATGGTATGCAACTTTCATATCGTTTCAGGAAGAATCATCTGTTTGAGAATACATGCTTGGATTCTGATGCTAGTTGAACTGCAAATTTGCTCTGTGGTCCCTGGTGACAATACATGGATTTGAATCTTCATGTAGAAGTTGAGACAGACCAGTTCCCACGATAGCCTGCTGTTTAAACATCATCGAGCATAGACGTTAAGTATAAAACCATAGATGTTATCACAGTGAAAAGATAAGCAACTACATTACTGGAAAATTGCTGGAGAGATGTAAGGAAACATATAATGGCAATCAAGATGAGGAGGCTAACAGTTGGTCAACCAGTTCATATGTTTTAAAACATATATATGAATCACTAATGGGCTCCGAGGCACTACTGGATTGACCACAAGAGGAGCATATGTGCTTTGAACTGTTGCGGTGCAATTGTCAATTTACCTTGTTTTGAAATATTTGGAACGTTAAGATGAGACAGTGACCTTTCATTAATGAATTGCTTAGAAGATAAATTTGTCCTTTGAAATTTGAATTATTCCTTCACTCAAATGATAAAAATCAGTGCCAACATATGCAACAATACCCAGAAAAAAAATTTGAAGAAATTGAACTAAAACTATCCCCTTCCTTAACCGCAAAAGAAATCATGATTCCATCCAAAACCAAGCTCACGACATGCATTATTTGTTATGAGCATCAAATTGGAAAATTTGCAAAACAAGACCATTGAAAGATTAAAAGCTATTCACCAACCAAAACCACCACATGAACAAGTAGAAAATCAACATGTTTGGCCTGAGAGAACGCATTAATTACCTTATCAGAAGGATTAACAATCAAAGATCCATCCGAAGATTTCAGTTCTGTCACTTGGTTTCCAAGGCTGCGGCAATGCTGGATTCTCAGAAACTCTTGACATAGGTCATTCACCAACTTCTTCCTTTCTTCTCTGGTCTCAATAAACACTTGCTTCATAGCTTCAGTTTCTTCTTCAAGAGCCTTCAATCTCTCATTCAGTTGTTCAACTTCACCGGCCAGCAGAATCTCCTTACCCTCAGAAGAAAAGCTGCAACCTTTACTACCTGAACAACTCACCAACAATTGTTGCACGTCCTCGTTGTCTCCTGAAGCCCTTGAATCTTTGATAAGTTTCTGAGAAAACTGATTACTGGTACTTGCAGCAAAAAAATTCTCAACTCTTGATGACTTCTCGCTTGAAGAATAAACTTCTATTTCTTGTGTGGTGACTTCCATTGCCTTTCTCAGCAGAATTTCTTCGGGTATTTTCAACAAACTACAAATTTCCAGGGTGAAGTCTGCAGAGTCGGACTGTTTTGATCTATCACTATCAGTTTTGTAAACAATTGGAGAAAGCAAAGGAACCCATGTCAGGAACAACCAAAAAGTCCAAATTTCATACAAAAGCAAACACAATAATCTGATGCAAGCTTGGGAACCAACCATTAGAGTACCAAAAGACTATGCCAAGAAAAACAAGTATATTTTCTTCTCCAAGAAATTTTTAGGAAGCAATAATGTTTAAAGAACATGCCAAGTTTTAATAAATCAATAAAGTCATAAATAAAATAACTTGGAAAAAAGTTAGTTAGGGGATATGGTAGTGATTAGTGAAAGTGAATAATGGTTGCTTACATGACACAGTTGCAAGTCTGCATACAGAAGGACATTACTCAAGAAAATTTATTTTCAGCTTCTTCGCTTATTTTCTAAGAAATGGAGAGAGTGTGTTAAGAGTCCTGCTGCAAGTGTGTTTGTTTATGCAAGTGTTTTTAGAGGAATGAAAAGTTCTTTCTTCTTTTTCTTTTCCTCTTATTGCTTTTTGGTTGTGTTGCTTAGAGAAGGGTTTAATATGAAATTGCTAAGCATTTGCAGGGAGATTGTCTGCACTCTAAATTTGTCTCCACTGTTATTGGTGGGCGATTGCGGCTCATTATCACTTGTAGGAGGCAAAATTTGGCTTTATTAAAGCAGAGTTTAAGTTAGATCATGCCTCCTGGATCATGACAAAATAATTTTCCTTCCTGTTAAGGAACATAAATCCTGTCATACAATGTATTTTTATCCATCAAGAAGATCCAGAAGGAGCATTTGGAAAATTAAAAAAAAAAAATTCAAGTTGAGAAAGCTAATCTAAGTTTCAACCAAACCCTAAATTTCTTTTTTTTTTTTTAAATAATTTAAAACCATTGTCTATTTTCGAGGGTGTTTATATGTTTCCCTAACTATTCGATAAGTGTCGAATAGTCAATCAAGCCCTTGAAGTTAAATGCCTTACTCAACTTAATATTTGCTAGTGCATAAAAGAGAGAGAAAGGAAAAATAAAATAAAAATAAAAATAAATTTGAAAATACACCTCAATATTTTGGCTATTCCTTGCCATGCCGTAAGTGAGATCTTCCTTGCCATGCCGTAAGCGAGATCTTCGCTTAGCATGACACTATTAACCTTAAGCCTAAACATTCTGCATGCTTTGCTTTTATTATATAGTTCTGTATAGCTTAAAAAAGAGGATCAAACACATGCATATACGGGGGAAACTGACGATCTACTTTGATACGAAGACGGGAAAATATAAAAATGACCCAAATTGAAGGGCCTCTTTGAAAAATAACCCACTCTCCATATATTTCTTTTAAATGTGTCATGATCCTTTTAAATGTGAAATGATCTCTATACCCTTAACAATTCAACTAATTCATTTATATTTCTTTTTCTCTATAATCGATTCCCATCATCAAATCGTCCCCATTTCAAACCCTATCGGTGACGCATACGCAGATCAACCTACGCGGTAAGGTCGCCGTGGGGGTTGGAAAGGGGATCGAGGGCAGCGTCCCTAAAAAAAGATAGACAATGACAGAGGTATATGATTTATTGTGTTTTAAAATTTATTTATGGTTATCTATTATTTTTAGAGTATTTGATGAATTATTTGAAGCTTAAGATGTGTAAAAATGGTGGTTTTGAAGTCAATGGATGAAGTTAGACGATAACGAGTGTCGATCTAGTTTCGTACTTGACACTTGATAAGCCTAGAAGAACATATGTCGAGTGTCGAATTACATGTAACTGACACTTGATGATAAGGTCATCGAGTGTCGGTTACAAGCAATCCAACACTCAATTCTCGGTTTCTTTGTTTGATTATGTGCTTGATGCTCGATATCATGTGTCAAGTTTTGTCAATCATGTAAATCGGACAATATTCGACACCTCTCTTTCACTATCAGATGGGTGTCTGATAATGTGCTCTACACTCGACACCATGTGTCGAGTTCTATGGATCACGTAAATCCGGCATTATCCGATACCTCTTTCACTATCAAATGACATCCGACAATGTGCTCAACACTCGACAATGACGAAAAGCATTGTTAAGCTGTCATTATTCTCAGCAAAGAACCCAGATTTTCTAAAAGAAATTTTAGTTTTTTTCATTAAACTACTCGGATCACTTTAACCTAACTTAGTTTATTTTTTCTAAACTAATATCGTGTTTTTTAGGTAATAAATAAGTGATAAACTGTGTGTAAAATATCATGTATTATATAAAACAATGGTGTATAAAGAGATTTTATCCAAGAATAAAGAAGGAAGAAAGAAAGAGAGAAAAGGTATTGAAGTTATTTTACAGTCAAAAGAATCATAACATGCAAATATATGAAAAGTAGGTTATTTTTTAAAGGAGTTCCTTAATTTAAGTCATTTTTTCATTTTCCCGACGAAGATTCATGGGCTCAACAAGTGCACAAAAAAGCAAAAATTATGTTGAACAGCTAAATCTCAAAAGAGTGAGATCTAAAACACATATTATTTACAGAGAACCCAAAACCTTATTGTAATACACAGGTTTTGTTTTCTTACTGTTCATAAAGGTAAGGAACAAAAAGGGCAATAATACAGGGGTGCTTTAATTAGATCTAAACTGTTCTATAAAGGTGTGGTTCAGCATCATTTATATGTTTCTCTTGAAATTTAGTTGGAAAAGGTGCAGTTCCTGAATTACGATTGAGAAAGAATGCAGGATCCGCTCAGTCAACAGGAACTTCGACCTCCATTTTTAGGCCAGATTTTCCGAAAACCTGAAAAAGATAGAGAGCAGTGAGAACAAAACATAATAATTAAACACAAAGTAACTCTTGAAGCAAAATAACATAAGGTACACAGTGATTTAAATATTAGTGCTGCAAACGGTTGAACCAGCTTGCTAATGGGAAAAAATTAGCTCAGTTTATGAAAACCCCAAGCACAGAATCTTTTGCAGATATATACTAGACAGACTAGATGATCTTAATTGGTGTTTATGTCAATTTATTTGGACAACAAACTAATAGTTCTTAAATACATAACAGCTCTCTCATTTTACCATACAAAATTTTCTAATTGTTGGGTCCAGTTATAGCCTCTCGAAACACTAATAGTTCCGGAGACTACAAACTTTGCCATTTATCACAGACTTCTTTTTCTCTTTTCATTCAACAAGAGCATGGAACTTGCACTAAGGCATGGAAAAACCTAAATGCAAATACAGGTTTTCGACACATGCTGGAACGCCATTATAATGCCTATTGCTCAACCTGGCATTCTACAACATACTTCGTACCAAAAAATCTCCAAAGGAAGCATCCAACACAGAATGGGACAGGAAAGAAAGGGAAGAAAGGAAACACACTTTTGTAGGCCAGATTGATGTTGTGAACACATGCAGCACAATTTGATTACTTTTTAGAGTTATAGTGCATGGTTGTATGTACAGAACCTAAATCGAGTTTCTTCAATTTAGATAATTAGACCCCCACAGGAAGTCCAAGGAAGATTTTAAAAAGAATATGGAGTTTCTCATTAAATCTTTCCCGTCCTTGCTAGATAGCAAGAAAATTTTCCGTTAAGACAATTTCATTTATTCTATCCTAAATTACTGTCCATATGTGTTACTAACAGTTCAACTGATATCAAAGTTGGTAGTGTGCCTTTCTTCAACTCATTCTGCTGTTATTATGTCCTTTTTCCACCCCAATAAAGATAAATACAAATTTGTCATGATAGAGATGTAGTCAAGGTGTATGTGATGTACCAACTTAATCACACCAATGTCTTCAACTTTTTCCTTATATCATTACACAAAATTTTTTATGAGAAACATAAATAAGTTTAAAGCACCTTTATGAAGTCACCCAATGTCAAGTAAGACTCCCTTGTGTAACCTGCTTCCTTGAACACTTGAGTCAAGACTTGCTGCAAAACAGAGTAGTGGTAGAATTTGTTACATTATACTCTTCAGGAAACAAATTCATCTGTTTCAGTTTGTTCTAAGTAAAATAATCAATCCACTATATATTTCAAAAGTAATGTCGGTGTTGCAAATAAACAAGGTTCAAAATTTATCCAATAAATAACTAAATTAGGGAAGATGTCGAACACTTGACAAAATCTAGAAACTAAACACCTTACTACTGCTCATTAAAATTACTCAAAAGACACTACCTACCAAATTAATATTATCGTATCAAATTCATATATATTGTTGATAGATATATGAAACCAAGTGATTATTTCCTGTATCAGCCAATATGTTCTCTTCCAAGTCAAGAATGATTATTTAATCAGCACCATACTTCTCCTGTACCCAAGACTTTTATTTTATCTATTTATTCAGAAAAAATAATAAATAAATATAAAATATAAAACCATCCAAACAATCGATTTAATTTAATGCCTTTGACAAGAGAATATAAAACTAGACAGCTTCATTCCTCACTCCACTTAATGGTTAAATAACAACGTATTTTCTGTAAATAACAGCATCATATCTTTCCAAGAGTCTCTTTAAACCATTAACTCTTGTTTTCCAATAATATGATCAAATAGAGTAAGACAAGGTGGTGGTCCTCAGTAATACCTCTCTTTGTTCATTAGACATAAATGAGCCAGACAAATCACGCAGCACTTCCATTATGTCATTGAAAGACACCTTTCCATTGCAGTCTGAGTCATATACTTTAAAAATAACTGAGACAGACAGACAGGCAATGAGCAATGTCAATATCAGACGAAGAAAAGAAGAGGGCCTTGGTATTTAAGATCATCCTTCTACTCTGGCCCTGAGCATGGTAACATAAAAATTGTAAAAACCCACTATTATAAATGCATGAGAAAATTTTGCCAATTTTATAGAGCTAAACTTACCATCCAAGCAAAATAATCTCAGTAATTGAGTGCTTACTATGCTTAAAATTGCTATAATAGTTCCTTACAGGAATAATTATGATTCTAATATATAGTTAAACCACTGAATAGGATTGTATTACTGCAATGAGATCAACAGAATTTCAAAACATTTGGTAAGGTCCAAAGCAACTTATTGTTAAGAATACATTGTTGCAAAATTCACTTACAAATCCACATTTAACAAACATTAACATATGTCATTGAAAACTTCCGAAAAGTGCCTAATTTGACCCAACATGCGAAGTTGTTGGATTTACTTCCACCAGAACAGATATAACAGTTATAAGCACAGACTCTGAATTAAGTTGTTAAATGCTGAAATTAATCAAGGTTGTTAAGACTTACGTTCAATTTTCTGCTGCATACTTGCTTTTGCACTAAATGCAGACAGAAAGGCCACAAAATCCTTAAAATTCAGGCCGTCCACCATCTTAAGCAACCTCTGCAAAACCCATGAATCAAAAAGGACTGAAATCATTCATTTGCACACATCACCGAAACAAATTCGAATCCAATCCTTAAAACTCCATCTACTAAAGAAATATTGAGCTAGAAAGACTACCTGAGAAAGTGGGTTCATTGCAAACTCAGGCACTGATAAGAACTCATCGGCCGAGATAAATCCCTTAGCATTTCTATCCAGCTGGCAAAATCTGTGATACAATGACACTATTTCTTGTTGGGAAACTGAATCAAAACACACACACCAAGAAAAAAAGGTGAGATTAAAAATAAAACAAATAAATAAACCATAAAACAGAAGCAAAGATAACTATAACTTACACAGATTGTGGCAGTGTTGTTGAACCTCTTCAATGTCATATTGAGTTAACATGGACGGGGCACTCCCCATGGCTTCTCACTCTAAATCTGCAAACGTTGAACCAAAAAAAAAAAAAAAAAACTAATTAATTGTTTACCCAAAACAACCAATACCCATCAGGCCAAAAATCCATCCAATAACATAATAATTCCCAGTTCAGTAACTTAAAAAGACTTCAAAGTTCAAAGCTTTAATAAACAATAGCAACAACAATAAAAGCATCACTGAATTCCAAATTTTTATGTCACTAACATTCAAAAAAACTGTAACCAGCATTCAACTGAGCTCACAACAACACATTTATTATCCTTCCATTTTCTTCTCCTTCTCTTAACGAGTTTTCCCATCAACCAAACCAAGAATATTCGATTCTGCTCCGCTTAGTTTCAATAAAGTTACAAACTTGAAATATAAAATCAAAAAATAAAAGCAACCCAGGTTTTGAAACTGAATTTTCAACGTTCAGGAGCCATAACTACACACATAAAAGATTATAAATAAGGGTAAAGCAATGATTTTTATGCTATTTTCTGACCTGGATTCTGAGGGAAAGCTAAAGGGAAAAGTGAAGGATAAGAGCAGAGATGTTGGAGTGATGAGTCAGAAGCGAGGATAGGAATGGAGAGATATAGAAAAAGCGCACTTCTTTGTCATAATCGAAGCACAGAATGATTGGAATGGTGAGAAAAGCGACGGTTTTTTTTCTTTTTTTGTTTTCTTTTTATATTTGTTTGAAAGTTGATGACGAAGAATTTTGTGTTGGATTCTGCGCTCGGTGCTTAACTTTCATGCTTCGGCCGCTTTCAAGTGTTTTAAGGCTTATGATTTGGTCGGTTAGGGCTAAGCCTAAAATTAATCAAGCACGTTAGAGGTTTACCAAAAAAGTAAAATTATAATTATATTTACCCCTCAAAATACTCTCCACAACTTTTTCGTTTTTTATTTTTTTATGTGGATCCGGTGCTTATCATGTAAAACTTGAGTAATTAATATAAAATTTCAAAATTGAATCCATATAACCATACAAATATAATAGTCTAAAGTTATATTTAATAGCAAATTACTTAAAGAATTAAAAAATTCCATATCTTACAGAAGTTATTAATAATTTTCTTATAAATCACTTCTTTCATGAAATTTTAATGAAACATCTATATTAATTGTATTTTTCACATTTTAAAAATTGATTTGCTAATTTGGAATTGTTTATCATGTTCTTTTTACTATTATTCGGATGTTTTTGTCAAAATATTAATTATTGTAAAAAATTAATAATGAGTATGCTTAGAAACATTGGTCTCTAAAAGAATTTTGGGAATTCATATAACCTTAAACTTTCGAAAAAAAAATAGATTTTTTGTTTTTAATTTAGATGCTCTAACGACTTTCTATTCAAATATTAAATTTATCTTTATTTTTTAAATGTGTACATAATATTAGATAACTCAACTTATTGCTCAACATCCATTGTCCAAGCTCACGACATGCATTACTTATTAATTGTTTCAAAATATTATAAACGTTGATTTTCTAATTTAGAATTGTTTATCGGGTTCTTTTTAATATTATTTGGATGCTTTAGACAGAATATTAATTATTTTAAAATGTTAATAATAAGTGCACTTGGAAAAAAAATGTTACTGAAGTACTTTTGGCGATTAGTACAATCCCAACCTTTCAAAAAAGAGATTTAAGAAAAAAAAGATGCTCTAACAAACTTTCTTTTTAAATATTTAATTTATCTTTATTTTTCAAAAATGGACATAATATTAGATAAATCGAAATATTGATCAACACTAGATTAGATATCCTGAGTTATGCCCTATTCACATTACTCATTTATTTGTTTAACAAAATGGAGTTCTCATCTTTTCTTTTCGTCTCCTACTTTAATTTTATGCTCATGAGAGTCCGAGTACGATAAAAGTGGGTGTAGATACCCAATGAGGACCACTCTCAAGGGTTGTTTTGGTTTTGGCAGCTTTAATTATTTGTTATGTGGCGCTTTATAAAAATTGGTTGAAATGACAAACAAGTTAGGTTTAATGGAACATCATATCAATTTCCAGTTGTACTTTAGAGTATAAGTTTTAAATACCACATTAACTATAGATTACTATGTAATTTTCACAGATTATTCCAACCTATTTACTCATGGAATTACTTATTACAAAGTTAGGTTTTACAAGAATATGTCATCATTAAAACTTGAGGGTGGCTTTGATATTGTTTTATAAGTTATATTTTACAAAATTAAATCCCAACAAAAAAAAAGAATTGAATAGGAAAATGAATGTTATTAAAAAGAATATACCAAACATTATCTGTAAGTCTTGAAAATGCAGTTCTTGGTGGTAACATATTGTGGATAAACATTCGGAATAGAGTCTATATGCTGACAGAACAATCCAATAATGCAAATTGCAATGCTTATCATCTCTTCATGTAAACTCCAGTTTTCACCAAATGAAAGCCAGCCAAATTGGGAAACTTTCACCCTTTGTAGTTGATAAGGATTTTGGACATCTGAGGCTGCAGCTGCAGGCCATCATATTAGTAGGGGGCAGCACAAGTAACATAGTATGCAATGTCATTTGTGATTGTTGACGATGACCCAAAAGCTCTTGGCCAATGAACTCATTCAAGAATTTTTTATTTTTCAAAGCAGTAGTTATCAGATACACCAGGAAAAGTGATCAATGAAGATGTGTTCTGATGGGTAGCCAAGTCAGCTTTCAGAGTTAGCTTTTCTTGGTTTGTCTTGTTGTAAAAGTGCATGTATAGCCAATGTTACTGTCGCTTTACCCTTTATCTTTTTGATATTCCCTTCTCCTCATTGGTACAACAAGATATCTCTAATCTCCATATATAAAACCTGAATGCATTGATACACTTGAATGCTATATCAAACTTGGATTATTATTCTCATTGTTATTGCTGTTATTGTTCTTCATATGTGTCTTTAAAACAAGATATTATTTATTACTATAGAAGTTGTCTGCCTTATCCACTAAATGAAAGGAAAACATCAACTTAGCCAGTTAGCATAAAGCCAAAGAGCTGAGCAAGTTTTCTTTTAGTGCCAGGCTTGCATTAATTAGCTAATGAGCAGTTTGAGGGAGATGGAAGAGTAGTATTAAAAATTAACCAACAATGTTTCCAAGAAAACAAATATAATATGAGAGATATCCATCACTTGATTTTAATTTTTTTGTTTTTCCTTCTTTTAGGCATAGGCTTATGCTTTAAAGTTATTGACCAGGCTGAGGGCCTGAAGCTCAAGTTTGAGCAAAATCGAAAATTCCCTCTCGTTATGAATCAGTTTTGAAAACTTTTTTTAATCCTATTATACTTCAAAGTTAGCTCCTGTAAAAGAAATTCTAGGCTTTGCCCACGATCACCATTCTAGAGCAGAAGCTGCCTGGTTAAGTTAAAGCTGTTCCAGTGTCGTAGTTGAGTTTTGGCAGCACCATCCTGATAGATGATGATAGATGCAATATCTTGGGCATAATCCCTACAGCGAATGGCCTGATATCAACAACTCCCATTACCGATAGTGATTGCTGCCACGTGAAATCTCCAACAAAGATCAATAATTGTAAAAGTTGAATAAAATATGAAAGGGTGAGCCCCATCAAGTTGGTTGTTAGCTTATTTAGTCAAAATGCACAGTAGAATGATGCTGCCATCATTTTCTTGAGGTTGCTTGCAGTTGCAAACATCATTTTCTTGAGATTACTTGCAGTTGCAAATTGAAGAGTGCAAGTTATCAGCAATCCTTATGGCCTGAAGTCTTGCAGATCACCTAACAACATGGCCGGAGTTTCAGCTCTTCCAGCTGAGGTTTTGCTAGCAAAGCGTGTCCAGGAAATGGCCTTCAATGGTGAAGAGCCACCAGCAGCACTATATGCTTGTAGCGAGGGTGATGCAGTTGAAGAGGTTTCTGCTCCGTTATCTCCAATTCTCATCATTGAATTCGTTCTTTGCATGTCATCAACACCTTGCACAGAGCAAGAGGAAGAACTGAAGACGCTAAAATCAGCACTCGCCTCATGGGGCTGCTTTCAGGTCTAAATGCTAATACCAAGAAACAGATTGAACGTTTAGACATACTCTAATGATTAATATTCTTCGAAGTTAAAGGTAAAAATAATCAGATTTTAAGAACTAAACCAGTACTTGAGTTTCAAAGCCATGTAGCATCAAAGCATAGAAGCATCAATACCCCAACAAATGGAGATCAAGAATCAGTCAACATTTCTTTCACCCAAACTCATCAGAACTAGCGAAACGAGATTTTATAATCCTTGCAATCAATATATGATTTTGTGTGCATAGTTTCCTGATTTTTATTTTAAAAATACAATAACTTAGAAGGAATTTTGAAGATCAATCAAATAATCCTCCTATATTCGATTAGTACATTCAAAATTGAGAGTCTGCAACAGTCTTCTGGAAAGCAAAATTAATTTGGAACCAGTAATTCATGATAGACACAGATGAAAGTAAAGGGATCTTCGTCTTTCACCATTTGTATGCTGTGATTTCTGGATATATTTATATGTTCTATAGATGCTACATAATAAGGTTCTTGCAACTAACTTAAATGAGTCTTTGTTCCGGATTCTCAGGCAATAGGTCATGGGATTCCAAGCATATTACTAGATAAGATCCGCCAAGTTGCAAGAGAATACTTTGAACAACCAATGAAAGAGAAGAAGAAGCAACCAAAAGGAGTTAATGATTTTGATGGCTATGGGGCTGACCCTGTACCTGAAGAAGGTCAATTTCTTAACTGGTCTCATCGGCTTTATCTTGATTTATACCCTGAAGATCAAAGCAAGCATAAATTCCGGCCAGAGAAACCGGAATCTTTCAGGTGATTTTGTGCTTCCCATGTTTTGGTTGTACATGACATTTCAAGTTAACATCAGGAGAACTTTTTGATTGCTGCTAATCCAAATCCTTCACACCTTCTAGTAGTTCTGGAACAATCCTCACCATAAATGTTCAAAATAAAAAATTATGAAACATGCTTTGAATCTCCATAATAGTTTCATTAGATTTAACAAAAATTATTAAATTTCTGCTTAGTGTTATTGAAATCTTGCACTACTGACAACTATGATGCTTAGTTAAGCATCACAGTTATATGTTAATCATTTACAAAAGCAATAATTACAGTAGCATGTGTAAATTAATTAGCATGTTTTAGGATAATTTTCTTCTAAAAGAAGTCCTCTGCATCATTCAGTCTCATATCCTCTATCTTTTTGTTTCTTCAAAGTATTAATTCATAATCCATCTACAAATTACAAGCACACAAAGGAATATTAGAAGAATACTCTCTTAAGATGAAGAAGGTGACAGAGCTCACTTCCAAAGCCATGGCAAAGTCATTAAATTTAGAAGAAAATTGCTTTTTGACTCAATTCGGGGAATGATCACAGTACGGAGCAAGGTTTAACTACTTCCCGCGTTGCCAGAGACCCGATCTTGTACTTGGCTTGAAACCTCACTAAGACGGATCAGGATACACCATTATATTGATGGATGAAGAAGGCCTTCAAGTCCTCAAAAATAAGCAATGGTTTACAGTACCCAAGGTCTCTGAAGCCGTCCTAGCATGGCTGATCAAATGGAGGTATTCATGTTAATATGTTTTCTAATTTACATCTATACACTAGCTCATGCAACAAGAAGTAGGTTAGTTTCTATTATCGAACTACGACTGCAGAAGTTGCATTTGTTGCTCCAGCAGGTAGAGCATATCATAAGTCCCACTGAGGGAAATGGAAGCAACCAAAAAATCTGGACAACTTTTCGCTCCTGATTCAGCTAATTTATTCTGTCAAATATCGACATCTATTTCAACCATTTTGATAAGGTTATTATCAGTTCAGTTAGGCCCTTGCTGAAACCCTTTGCATCCTTAAAGCAAAATTAGCAACAACTTTACAGCAGCAGTGCTATAAATGGCAGCCAGAATACCATCAAAATGTCTAAATACTATGAGCAGAAAGTTATATTACTTTTTATATTTTGTTCAGATGATTTAAATGATGAAATTCATTTTGCATAACATGAAGCTTATAAATAATAATTTGCCACTTTTAGTGACCAACCACCCATGACATCTGCTGATAATGACTAATGGAATGTTCAAAAGTCCAATACATAGGGTTGTGGCTAGCTCACAAAGGGATGGGATTTCCGTGGCTGTTTTCTATACGCCTGAAGTAAACAAAGAGATTGGACCGGAAGATGGCTTAATCAGTGAGGACAGACGAAGGTTATTCAAGAAGGTAAAAAATTATGCAGATATACACTGGGAACACTATCAGAAAGGACAAAGAGCACTTCATACTGCACAAGTGTGATATCGAATTCTATAATTCTCTATCATATATTGTACCAAGTGATAGTGTGATGTGCTTTCCTTTCTCCTCTTTTCTACTGGGTTAGAAAGATCTTTGGTTATGGAACTTAATCCTAGTGCTCTTAATAAGCATCACATTATGGAAGAAATCTACTTCTCTCAGTTATGTTCCATATTGTTTTTGGCTGCATAGAAAGATCGATGCTTCATTTCAGAGGTCAGACAAATTTCAGCCTCTTAAACAGCAATGAAATCTCTCATTTCTTAATAGGAAATATGCTTAATTAATAAGAGCATTTTGATTTTTCCATTGGCTATTGCTCAAAGAATATCATTCACTACCATCTATCAAAAGGTAAAACCTTGTTATACCTTTATTTGGTGTATGTATCTAGTCGACTGCAACAAATTTTATGATGCTTTATTGACTATTCAGACTTGGCTCCATGATCCTTCTTCGCTGTTCAATCTATCTGAGGTCATGGCTCCAATTAAGGCACTGATATCCCATAATTGTCCATAAAATCTTGTTTCTCTTCAATGCACTGTTTTGTTGGAACCAAAAATAGGAAATGAAATCCTTGGGGAAACTTGCACATAGCACGTAACATCTCCCGAAAATTGTGCTAGTCTCGGTCAGTCTTGCTTCTACTATTGAATTTCTTTTAACTGCATCCTAGTTTTTCTATCACTACATCCATGCAAGAACCCCATTTTCATAACAATCAAAATTTGAACATTCACAAACTTTTAAAGATAGTGATGTAGAGCTTCCTTGTCCTAAATTGCTAAAGTTTTGAATTTCTAAATACTAAAACAAAATGTAAAATCCTATTATAGTACTCCTACTGCTAGTTCTGTCTTCAATAATTATCGTTTGAAAGATAATATTCTCTATTTACTTAAATGGCCATGACTGGAAAGCGTTCCACAATTGCCTCATACCCTAATAAGTGGACAAAATGAGCTACTTTTTCCTTGAGAATAATCATGTAAAATAAGCCAATAAGCATCAATGATCGACTTACAAAGGCTCCACTAGCCTCGACTGGAACATGCTACAATGAAGTTCATTATACTGTGACAAGTTTTAAGTCCGTTCTAGTCCAGCAACTGGCATATAAGGAGCAATCTGAAAACAAAAACAGTTTCTTTTCCCCACAAAATTACAAGAAGACAAAGAAAACAAATTCTAAGGTACTTAAAATAAACCAAATCATCTATTGATGGACTGCATCTAAACAAAACTGAATTGCCTAGTAAATGATGAAAATTTTCATAAGGCAACTCATTAAAAAATTCTCTCCTTTAGATGCCTCATCCACCCTATTCTGGTCTTCTGAGCTACGATAAATAGTTAAGCTAACTACAAAAATTAACAAAACGGAAAATGTCATATAAAATTGCCACATTGTAAAATTGACATGCCTGTTTTAGATCCTTCCAATCTTTCAATCGGCTCAGGAGGCTCCTAAACAGTGCCACCACCACAATGCAACTTCACTGGGTACAAAATTTCATTCTCCTCCGCTGCTGTCAGAAACAACTTTTTCCCAGAAACCTGAAGCAATTGCCGAAACAATTCTTTCTTGATGGACTCAAAAGCCATATCCGACCTCTCTAAACAACCCGTAATACAAATAAAAGCTATCTCCTTTGGTATTGTCCACCAAATTCAGCAATGTCTCATACCCTTTTTGGGTTAATTGGGGAAGACTCCACTCCAAAACTCTCCAACACTCTCCTCCTTGTATGTATTATAACTGTGACCCAGCAGCGTGCCTTCACGATCCCCACAGCTCATCTCCACCATGCTGCAACCTTCTTAGCAAAAATATCAAGAAACCTCGACTCTACTCAAATCTTTACGCATCATCTCCAACTCTGACCTTATCATACACAAAAGGAGTCCAACCACGAATCCTTACCACTCTGTGGACCAAACATGGGATGTGTACAGAGTATATCAAACTCCTGAGGCAAACAATACAAGAAAAAGATTCATAGGAAACTCCTTAACCGAAAGAACATCAACAAAAAGTGTACTTCTCTTCAGCCTCTGAAATCGGATAGACTTCACTACTTCTTCAGTGGAAAGAATCCAATTGGAGATAAGCACAACATCAGGGTGGAGTTCACAGAGGTCATGGAGGTCGGAACAGAACTCAGCATATATTTTTTGTTTTGATTAAACTCACGGGTTTGACTGATTTTGTGTTATATTCTACCAAATTAAATTAAAAAAAAAAGGAAGAAGAAATTGAATAGGAAAATAACTTTAAAAAATAAAAAATAATTAAAAAAACCAATCATTGTCTAATAAGTTTTAGTCTTGATAATGCAGTTCTTGGTGGTAACATATTGTGGATAAACATTGAGCAGCAGAGTATATGCTGACAAGACAATCCAATAATGCAAATTGCTTGCGTATCTGTTCATAAAAACTTCACTTTTCATCGAATCAAAGCCAGCCAAATTGTGCAACTTTCACCCTTAATAATTGATAAGGATTTGGACATGATAGGTTGCAGCTGCTGTAGTGGTAATTGTGATAAGCCTCTTGGCCAATGAACTCATTGAAGAATCTTTTAATTTTCAGGCAGTTGTTATCAGATGCCAGAAAAGGTTATCAATGATGATGTAGTTCTGATGGGTAGTCTAGTCAGCTTTAAGATTTAGCTTTCCTTGGTTTGTCTTTGGTGTAGAAGTGGATAGCCTTTGTTCATGTCACTTGCCTTCTTTCCATCCCCTTCTCCTCATTGGTTACAAACAAAATATCTTTCAGAATATGCATTCTAAGGTTACGTATTAAAATTTTTTTTTTTTTTTAAGTTTTTGAAAGTGTTAGTAAAGGTAAAAGTCTAACTGGATTTGATATTATTGAAAAATTGCAATTGAGAATCTTTTTAACATGCATCATTAAGACATACTATACCATAATACTAACTTAATACATAAAGAAATTTCACAGCTTATCCACCTTAAGAAGATTTACTTAGCCAGTCAGCCACCAAGCCAAAGAGCAAAGCAAGTTTCCCTTTAATGCCAAGTTTGGATACCCAATGAGAAACTAAGTGAGATGGAAGATCAGTAGTATTCAGATTAGACCAATAAGAATTTCAGTAAAAAATGAGGGAATATGAGATGTTTTGGAAAAATTTAGTCCTGTAATTAAGCATGTAGCACTATAATTCCTAAAATATAAGCTGACTCCATCAATTAGAATTTTTTTTTTTTTTGGCTCGGTATAGGCTTATGCTTTAAAGGAATTGACCAGGATGAGGTCCTCAAGTTCAAGTTTGAGCCAAACCAACAATTCCCTATTACTGTGAATCAGTTTTCAAACCTTTTTCCTCTTAATATTCCCCAAAGTTACATTCTGTAGAAGAAATTCTTGGCTTTGTACAAGATCACCATTCTGGTGCAGAACCTGCTTAGTTAAGTTAAAGCTTGTCCTGGGACTTGTAGCTCATTTTTGGTTGCATCTTGATGAATGATGATGGGTGCCATATCTCGGACACAAGCCCTACAAACAGTGGCCTAATATCAACAACAAAGACCCATTACCGATGGTGATATCCGCAATTTCAGCTTCTCAAACAAATATCTGTAATTGCAAAAGGTTAAATAAATTGTTAACATGTGAGCCCCATGAGTTGTTAGCTTGTTTTGTCAAAATGTGGAGTAGAATTATGGTGCCATCATGTTCATGACATTAATCTGACATCATGTTAAGAAACTATCTACTCCAAAAGCTTAAGCTACCAGAGTAGAGCCTAGCACTATTAAGCATGACCTCTAATAAGTGCAAATTATATTAGCAAGTTCTCAGCCTGAAGTCCTGCAGTTCAGCTAACAACATGACCGGAGCTTCGGTCCTTCCAGCTGACGTTTTATTAGCAAAGCGTGTGCAGGAAATGGTCCTCAATGGTGAAGAACCACCAGCACCATATGTTTGTAGAGAGGGTGATGCAGTTGAAGAGGTTTCTGCTCCATTATCTCCAATTCCCATCATTGATCTCGGTCTCTGCATGTCATCAACACCTTGCGCAGAACAAGTGGAAGAACTGAAGAAGCTAAAATCAGCACTCTCCTCGTGGGGCTGCTTTCAGGTCTAAATGCTAAACTTCACTAAGAAAAAATTGAAAGTTAAGACATAGTCTAATGATTGATATTCTTCAAAATTGAAGTACAAATAATCAGAATTTAATATCTAAACCAGTATTTGAGTTTCAAAGCCATGTAGCATCAAAGCATAAAAGCATCAATACCCTGACAAATAGAGATCAAGGATCAGTCACCATTTCTTTCACCCAAACTCATCAGGACTAGAGAAACGAGATTTTATAATCCTTACGACCAATATATGATTTTGTGTGCATACTCTTCTGATTTTTATGTTAAAGATGCAATAACTCACAAGGAATTTTGAAGATCAATCAAATAATCTTCCTATATTTGATTAGTGCATTCAAAATTGAGAGTCCGCAACAGTCTTCTGGAAAGCAACATCAATTTAGAACCGGTAATTCATGATAGACACAGACGGAAGTAAAGGGATCTTCATCTTTCACCATCTGTATGCTGTGATTTCTAGATATATTTATGTGTTCTATATATGTACATAATAAGCTTCTTGCCCGAACTTCAGAGTGTTTGTTCTGGAATTTCAGGCAATAGGTCATGGGATTCCAAGCACATTACTAGATAAGATCCGGCAAATTGCCAGAGAGTACTTTGAACAACCAATGGAAGAGAAGAAGAAGCAAGCAAAAGGAGTTAATGATTTTGATGGCTATGGGGCTGACCCTGTGCCTGAAGAAGGTCAATTTCTTGACTGGTCTGATCGGCTCTTTCTTGATGTATACCCCGAAGATCGAAGGAAGCCTAAACTCTGGCCAGAGCAACCAGAATCTTTCGGGTGATTTCGTGCTCTACATGTTTTGATTGTGAATGACATATGAAGTTAACATTAACCATACTTTTTAATTACTTACTCATCCAAATCCTTCTCACCCTTCCACTCAAAGTGTTCTTACATACTGATCCTTATGACAAAGATTCAAAATGAAAATTTATGAACATGCTATAAATCTTCATACTACTTTCATTAGATTCAAAAATATTATGATAATCTGCATACTGTCATGAGTTATTACCATTGCTGACAATAATGCTCCTCACTATGCATCCCTTTTTAGTATCTTAATCATCTACAAAAGCAGTAACTACACTAGGAAGTATTGATTAAGTAAAGCTGAGCGTCAGGTCATATCCTCTCTCTTTTTGTTGCTCCAATAGTACTATCCATAACTCATTTACAAATTACAATATGCAGAGGAACTTTAGAAGAATACTCTCTTAAGATAAAGAAGGTGACAGAGCTTGCTTCCAAAGCCATGGCAAAGTCATTAAATTTAGAAGAAGATTGTTTCTTGACTCAATTTGGAGAAGGATCACAGTACCAAGCAAGGTTTAACTACTACTCACGCTGCCAGAGACCTGATCTTGTTCTTGGCTTGAAACCCCACTCAGATGGATCAGGATACACCATTATACTGATGGATGAAGAAGGCCTTCAAGTCCTCAAAGATGAGCAATGGTTTACAGTGCCCAAGATCTCTGAAGCTGTCCTAGTTCTCATGGCTGATCAAATGGAGGTATTAATGTTGATATGTTTTCTGTTTCTACATGCCACAGCCATATATTAGCTCACGCGACGAACTAGCTTAGTTTTTATGATGGAACTTCTACTGCAGAAGCTGCAATTTGCTTCCACCAGGTGTATAAAACATATCATTAGCGCTGATGAAGGAACATTACAGAAGCAATCGAGAAATCTTGACAACTTTTCTCTCCTCATACAGTTCACTTATTGTGTCTAGTGTCAACATTTATAGTTTTGCCATATGACTTTAGCCACCAGTTTTTACAATGATTTGACAAGGTTTTTTTTTTCACTTGAGTTTGGATCTTGCAGAATAGTTTTGCATTCTAAGAGAAAAATTATCAACTTAGCAGGTGGCAGTGGTACAAACGACTGCTTCATTAAACATTTCTTTCAAAAGTCTGTACCATCAAAATGTCCAAATACTATGAGTAGCAAGCTATATTATAGGAAACGAAGTCTACCTTTTTAATTTTGTTCAAATGATTTAAATGATGACATTCTTTACATGACATAAATAATATATTGCCACTTTTAGTGACCAAGCATCTTATACTTGCAGATAATGAGTAATGGAATCTTCAAAAGTCCAGTGCATAGAGTGGTGGCTAGCTCAGAAAGGGATAGGATTTCTGTGGCTGTTTTCTATACACCAGAAGTAAACAAAGAGATCGGACCAGAAGATGGCTTAATCAATGAGGACAGACCAAGATTATTCAAGAAGGTGAAAAATTATGCAGATATACACTGGGGATACTACCAGAAAGGTCAGAGAGCGCTTCATGCTGCACAGGTGTGATATCCTACTGTAAATATTTTGTACAAATTGAGTGTGTGATCTGAAATGCTTTTGCGTTTCCTCTTTTCTAGTGGGCTGGAAAGATGTTTGGTTATGGAACTTAATCCTAGTGCCCTTAATGGTCATACATTATGGAAGAAATCTTCTTCTCCCATTTGTATTCCTTCTTGTTTTGCTGCATAGGAAGATGCTCATTTAAGGATTCAGACAAATTCTCAGCATCTTAAATGCAATGAAATCTCTTATCTGTAAGCTTTGTAGGATTAGTGCTTCATTTATGAGAGCATTTTGCTTTTTCTTATTCGCTATTACGTGGAGAATATGATTCACAACTATTTATCAAAAGATGAAACCTCGTTATAACTTTATTAAGTGTTCTAATCTACTGCAACAAATTTTATGATGCTTTATAAATATTCAGACTCAGATCAAAGATCCCTCTATCACTATTCGATCTATCCGAGGTTGTGGATCCAATTAAGATACTGATTATCCCATATCTTCCCACAAAATCTTGTTTCTCTTCTGTGCACTTTTGGTTGGAACCAAACATGGCAAATAAATAAATGAATCACTTGGGCTGTCTTGCACATGAGAAAACATCTCAGGAAAATTTTGCTTTCCTCAATTAGTCTAACTCTAGCTTCCAATATTCGAAATTATTTTTGACAGTAACCCATTTTTTTGTTCCACTACATCCACCTCAAGAGCCTCCTTTCATAACGCCTCATGTTTTGAGCATGCAAGGCAATTTTTACAGATACAATGATGTACGTGGAGCTTCCTTGTCGGAAATTGCTACCTTTACTCTTAAGGTCTTGAATTTTAAATGCTAAAACAAAATGGCAAACCCTATCATAATGGTCCTACTACTAGTTCTCTCTTTCTTTAGTAATTATTTTTTGAAACATAATATTCCCCAGTTACTGACTGTCCATCACTGGACAGCATTCAATAATTGAACCAAATCCCAACAACTGAGCAAGATTAGCTTGTTTTCCTAGAGAACATCCATGTAAAATTAGCCAATCAGCGTTAATGTTAGACTAACAAGTGCTCCACTGGCCCCGAATAAATCATGGTAAAATGAAGTTCATTGTACTATGACAAGTTTTAAAACCAGTGTTGGTCTGTTCCAGTCCAGTAACTGGTATAGAAATAGCAATCCGAAATGACTGTTTGCGGGACAGCTAAAATGAAGATAATGACTTCACAGTGAAAATGCCAGAAAAGAAGCACAATCTGTGAAATCAGCTGATAGAAATAAAAAGAAACCTCAATCAGAAAAGAAAAAAATGTTTTCTGGTTCTTTTCCATCTAAAATCAATTTTATAAGACAAGACTATTAAGAAGCAAATCTGATACATAGAAGAAAGCAAATTCAGAGGAACTCAAAATAAACCAAATTATACACTGATGGACTGCATCAAAACAAATCTGAATTGTCTAAGAGATGTTGAAAATTTTCAGGAGGCAACTAACTCATTAATAGATCCTCTCCTGGATGCCTCATCCATTCCACTCTGGTCTTCTGACCTACAAAAACTCTCTCATCTAATTACATACATAACAAAAAGAAAAAATGTTATTGGTAAATTGTAAAATTCACATGCCAATATGTTTTCTGGTTCTTTTCCCTTTAAATTCTATTTTATCTGACGAGATTAACAAATCTGATTAGTAAAAGAAAGCAAATTCATAGGAACTTAAATGAACCAAATTATCCACCGATGGCCTGCATCAAAACAAAGCTGAATTGTTTGATAAATGTTAAAAATTTCACAAGGCAACACTATAAAAATTCTCTACTAGAGATGTCTCATCCATTCCACTCTGGTCTTCTGACCTACAACAATTACTAAGCTAACTACAAAATTTAGCAAAAAGAAAAATGTGATATAAAATCAGTAAATTGTAGAATTCACACGTCGGTTTAAGATTTTTCCAATCTTTCACTCTGCTGAGGAGTCTCCCCAACAGTACCACCACTGCCAAGCAACTTCACGGGGGACAAAACTTCATTTTCCTCCTCGGCTGTCAGAAACAACTGCTTCCTAGAAACATGAAGCAACTGCCCAAACAAATCTTTCTTGATGGACTCAAAGGCCATTTCCAACCTCTCTAATTGCTCCAAAGAGTTCTTATTATACATAAACAACCCATAATACAAATCAAAGCTATCTCCTCTGGTATTGTCCACCAAATCCAGCAATGTCTCATACCCTTTTGTGTTAATTGGCGTGGACTCCACTCCAAACCTCTCCAACACTCTCCCCATTGTGTGAGTCACAAACTGTGACCCTGCAGCGTGCCTGTCATGCTCCACACAGCTCATCTCCACCATTCTGCAACCTTCTTTAGCAAAAATGTCGAGAAACCTCCCAACTCTACTCAATCTCTCCTCATCATCTCCAATCCTGACCTTATCATACACAAAAGGGAGCCCAACCCACGAATCTTTACCACTCTGCGGACCGAACATGGGATGCGTACAAAGAATATCAAACTCCTGAGGCAAATAATTGAGGAAAAGATTCATAGGAAACTCCTTAACCGAAAGAACGTCAACAAAGAGTGTACTTCTTTTCAACCTCTGAAATGGGATGGACTTGACAACTGCTTCAGTGGAGAGAATCGAAGTGGAGATGATGACAACATCAGGGTGGCGTTCACAGAGGTCGTGAAGGTCAGAACAGAACTCGGCATCGAGTTGTCGAGCGATGTTAGAGTAATCAGAGCGCGAGTAGACAATAAGGGTGTGGCTATGTTTAGAGAAAGTCTTGGCGAGGAACTGGCCGAAGTTTCCAAAGCCAATGATGGCAATTTTGAGAGAAGTCTTCTTGACGTACTGGGAACGGAGGTGGGACTCGTAATCGAAAGGCTGTGCAGCATCAATGGCGCGAATGGCCGGGAAGTGGAAGGGTTTGTGGGGTTTGGGAGGGAAGGAGGAAAGTGGGGAGAAAGGGAGGGATATGGAGAGGGAGGAGGAGGGGAGAAACGGAGGGAGACAGGAGGGAAATGGATTGTGTAAAGAAGGTTCAATGGAGGAGAAAAGCATTGTCGTTTGATCAACACACAGAGAGAGAGAGAGAGAGGGAGAGTTTTTGTTTGCAGAGAGGAGAGGGAGAGGGAGAGGGAGAGGGTTGTGGAGGGGCTTGTGCTTTGTGGGGTAATAACGGATTTAACGAAACGGAGAGGTGGAAAAGTCTAAACAGGATCTCCCTAGTTCTCGTAATCAAAATGATTAATATGAAATGAATAGGTGGCTTCTTAAGGGCTCCTGATATAGAGTCGTGGACTTGCGGGACAAGTATGCTTAGTCTTATCGATTCATTTAAGGGTTAGAAGAAATCCGAATTGAATTTGTGATAGAGTTCAATGAGGTGGCAAAACCCACAAATATTGATAGTAATGTTACAATATTGTTTAATATTATATTTATAATATTTGTATATAAACAATATTATTTATTTAATAATACACAACGTATCAATATTTCTTATATTAACTTCTTATATTCATCCTTTCATTTATTTGATATCATGTCAACTTTATAAATAAATTTCGTATATAAACTTTGTAAAATATTATTATAAAAGATTTATGTCATAAATGTTATGTTATGATTTAAGAATGTTGAGATTATTTTTTAATTAGAAAATTGTTCCTTTAAATGAAAGGATTACATTTAGTACTTGCTACTCTTTCAATTTTATACTTTTTAAATTTCGTAGTTTTGTAATTTATACACATAGATCTGTCAGCTTCTTGGTAGTATCAAGTCGATGACACTTTAAATTTCCCAGTTTCATAATTTACACACCTATATATCTGTCACCTTCTTGGTAGTATCAAGTCAATTACACTTTAAATTTTGTAGTTTCGTAATTTATACACACAAAGATCTGTCACCTTCTTAGTAGTATCAAATCAATGACAATTATCTAATTAAATTTGTAAGGTTGTTATTGATCTCATAATGTTCTGTTTATCTTAGTCTATTCTTTGTAAAAAAATATGATAAAAAAGGAAATAATTCTCATATAATAAATTTATATATAATTACCTTTTAACTTAATTTTAACCTTAGAAAGCAATAATTACTGGTCAAATATTAGTAGCATATCGATCTTCAACAAAGAAGAGAATACATACTACCATTCTGTTAAGCAAGTTCATAAGGCATATAAGCACTTCCGCTTCTAGAAATTATTAAATTTTAGTTTTCTACAACCATAAGCCACCATTCTCTTAAACATTAATTTCATACAATAATGCTAGACTTATAACATTCATAAAACATAAATTTTATAGTATGATGTAGCAGCCTAAGTGACAAAATACTATTGGAGATATAATTTCCCTCATCTATTTTTATTTTTTCCTTCTCTAGTGAATTTCAATCATGTAGGCCTCTACGTCATATTGTAAAATAAATATTGTATGAATATTGTAAATCTAGCATCACTGAATTTTATTAGGGGGGTCTTGTTTAGTTACTTGACAATTGGGCGTACGCTCTGTGCTTGGAAGGGGATTCGGCAATTCAATCAGTAGACAAGTGAAGTGATTAACAACTTCTTAATAGATGGAGGTGGTTGGGCAGCCCAGCTACTGGATGGTAGTGGCTCTCAATCAAATTATGTGGTGGCCCTATTCAGCAATATAAGTCTTAGAAGGTAACACAAACCAGGCACCCATAATTGCGTGAACATTTTGGGGCATTGTTTGACGTGCGGGATAGTGTGGAATGAAACATACTATTTATATTATTTTTGTTTATCCTATATTTGGGCCCAACCTTTCAACAGGATTAGATAAAATTAAGTGCACTCGGGCTTGGGTTAAGGCTGCATAAACATCAATATATACTGTAGCATTTATTGCACCAGTTTTTGTGAAATTCTTCTTCCGATTTTTCTCCATAAATATCACAAACATATATAAATAAATAAATAAATGATTAGAATGTTAAGTTTATTAAATAAAAAAATATTTAGAATATATATAATTTTATTAAATATTTAACTAAAAATTAATTATTTAAATAATTAATTTAATATAAATAATTTTAAAATTATTATAATTTAAAAATATTTCATTAAAAAATTTAATACATTCCAATACAATCTTTTATGAAATGTAATATTGTACAATACAGTGACAAACCAAACACAAAAAAAAATATACTCAATCCTATATAGTATAATTAAATACAATACTATCTAATGCAATCATAGATGCTATCTTATACAGTATATCAAACGTGTCATTAGTAGTCTTCTGTATCTACTGATCAGTACGAGTGTGCATGGGTATGGTATGGATGGTATCGCCATACCATCCCTCTATCCTCCATAGGTCGAGTTTTAAATTTTTATACCAGACTATACCATACCATTCTTGAATACAATACCATACCGATCCCTGCATGGTAGAATAGGAGCGGATATATGGTATGGTATTTTCAGGTGGTTAACTAAATTAATCAAAATTTGGATAATGCTTTACTATTTTTTTAATGATTTTAAAGCTTTTTTTATAGCTTCTTTTTTTCCAAGATTTTGATACTTTGAGTTACTATTTTGACATTGTTTAATATTATGATTCATAAATTTTGTACTAAATAAAAAATCAAGAAATTAAATATCTTTAATAATACAAATAATCAAGTACCTGCATATTCCATAACAACACAAATAATCAAGCACATGCATATTCCATAACAAAACAAATAATCAAGTAACAACATATCTATAACAATACAAAATTATCAAGTAACTACATATTCCATAACAACACAAATACTCAAGCAATTAAATATCTATAACAACACAAATAATGAGTAATTACATATCCAAATCCTTCCATAAAATTACAACTTCCAACCTTTAAGCCTTACAAAATTTCAACTTCTAATCTAGTACAAATTTTAAAAAATAAAAAAAGAAAAGAAAAAAATTATAATTCACTTAGAAAGATAATAAATATATTAAAATTAAAAAATGACAACAAAAAGTTAGAAATGAATATTACAATAAAATTATTGAAATTACCTCAAACTTTTCATGATTAGAGATTTAGGATTACCAACCTTTTCATTATATACTCTATTAAGGTATATAACACTTACACAGATATATTATACATAATCAATTATATCATTACACGTGATATAATTTTCAATTTTTGAAAAGAGGTATGATATGTTATGATATTTTCAGATTTTTCAAAAATACCCATCATCATATCATAACATGAGATGTTTTTAAAATTTTTACTCTATCACACCTTATTTTTTTCTTATACCCTACCCTACCTTCATCATATACCGCAACCCATACGCCAAATTCGGACGGTTACCATAAGCATCCCTACTGATCAGCCAGGGTCAAAAACCCGCACTGTGCCCAACAGTTGTTGGAAGTTACTATTTTCAAAGCTATGACCATGACACTCAATTAATCAGATTTAGCAGTCTGACAGCATAGGATTAGACAAAGATTACCTGCGCCAGCGTACATAAAAAGTCCATTTATTATGCATAAAACTGGTCAGACAACAACAAATTGCAACATAAAAGATCTAAAAGAAAAATGAAACCAGCAAATAACCAGTCCAAAATGCTCTTGCTTGCTTAAATGGTAACAGATGAACTGCACAAAAAAAGTAGAAATGAAACTTGTTCTACAACTACATGAAACAAAAATTAAGTAGACCAGACCAAGATATACCACCACATTTTCCTCTTGAATATGAAGGGAAACCATTTTTGCCGTCATTCTAACCATCTCAATTTTCATCATTATCCCCGCATCAAAAATAGTATTCACTAAAACTAAGGAAAACTAGATTAAAATCCCCATACTATGAAGGAAAGATGGACACAGAGGTGAAAAGAAGTGTAGGAGTTGTTGAGGATACACTTTAACAAGCGAAAGCAAAGTTGATAATTGATGACTCTTTTCCACCATGTATTTCTGGTTATTCGTTCCTTAAAAGATCTTGAAAAGCAGGCCACCATGAGTGGCGAAGAAAGGAGCAAAGACGAGTGATTCAACAGCCATGAGCTTGATGAGGATGTTTAGCGATGGGCCTGATGTTCCTTGAGTGGATCTCCAATGGTGTCACCATTAACAGCTGCCTTGTGTGGCTCAGACCCCTTAGGTCCAAGGGTCTTGGCATGCTCTGAGGCGCCGAACAGACACAATCAAATCCCAAAATTTTGTTACACGTGCAAAATGATGTGATCATAGCGAAATACCAAAACCACAAGGAAAATTAGTTCTCAAGACATTTGAATATTATATGCTTACCTCAATATACTTCTTGGCGTTATCCCATGCACCACCAGTGTTGGATGCAGATATTGCTATCTGTTAAAACAAAATACAATGGAAAATCCAAGTAATCAGCACCTACGATTTCACCAAGTTACCCATATTTAATTTTTATCTTAATGCCACATATCTAATATTTCAGTATTTTACCTGAACACCAGATACAAGGGAGCCAACAAGAACACCAGATAGAGTTTCCACACCAAAGAAGGTTCCCACAATGAGGGGCGTGAGCATCTCCTTGATGGATGCATCAGTAGAGAGATTTTGATGCAAGTAGCATAATCAGGCTTGCAGTACCCTCCATGAGACCAGGGATGGTGTTAAACTGCCTGCGGACCTCCTCAACCATCTTCCAAGCAGCACTTCCCACACTCTTCATTGTCATGGCAGAGAACCAGTAAGGAAGCATGGCACCAACAATCAAACCAATGAAGACCTTTGGTGTCAAGACATCTACAGTAGAAATTGCTGCACGGCTGACAAAAGCACCAAATAGAGCCAAGGGCACCAATACAGCTGATCCAATGGCAAATCCCTGAAGCAAAAAGATTATTGAGGTTTAATGAAGTAACAAACAGTTCAGGTACAGTAGATGAAATATGCTTAGAGTTCACACTCAAATTATAAACTGCAAAGGTAAAAAAACAAGGAACGAATGTAACAGTACCTATCCAATGGCAGCAGTTGTATTCCCAGCAGTATCAAGGGCATCAGTTCTCTCACGGATGTGGTGGCTCATTCCAGCCATCTCAGCAATACCTCCAGCATTATCACTGATGGGACCATAAGCATCAATGGCCAAACCAGTAGCAATAGTGTTGAGCATTCCAAGGGCAGACACTGCTATACCATAGATGGCAGCAAAGCTAAAAATAAAAAAAAAATGCTGATTGCAATGGCAAAAATTGGAATGATAACGGATTTGTATCTAAAGCAAGGCCGAAGATAACATTGGTGGCAAATCCGGTCCTGCAGGAATCAGCAACATCTTGCACAGGGCTGCAAAACAAGAGAACACAGTCAAGACCTGATTTGCAAAATACAATACGCAGAGGAACTTTAGAAGAATACTCTCTTAAGATAAAGAAGGTGACAGAGCTTACTTCAAAAGCCATGGCAAAGTCATTAAATTTAGAAGAAGACTGCTTCTTGACTCAATTTGGAGAAGGATCACAGTACCAAGCAAGGTTTAACTACTACTCACGCTGCCAGAGACCTGATCTTGTTCTTGGCTTAAAACCCCACTCAGATGGATCAGGATACACCATTATACTGATAGATGAAGAAGGCCTTCAAGTCCTCAAAGATGATCAATGGTTTACAGTGCCCAAGATCTCTGAAGCTGTCCTAGTTCTCATGGCTGATCAAATGGAGGTATTCATGTTGATATGTTTTCTGTTTCTACATGCCATAGCCATATATTAGCTCACGCGACAAACTAGCTTAGTTTTTATGATGGAACTGCTACTACAGAAGCTGCACTTTGCTTCCACCAGGTGTTATAAAACATATCATTAGCGCCGAAGAAGGAACATTACAGAAGCAATCGAGAAATCTTGACAACTTTTCCCTCCTCATTCAGTTCACTTATTGTGTCTAGTGTCAACATTTATAGTTTTACCATATGACTTTAGCCACCGGTTTTTACAATTATTTGACAAGGTTTTTTTTCACTTGAGTTTGGATCTTGTATAATAGTGTTGCATTCTAAGAGAAAAATTATCAACAACTTAGCAGGTGGCAGTGGTACAAACGACAGCGTCATAAAACATTTCTTTCAAAAATCTGTACCATCAAAATGTCCAAATACAATGAGTGGCAATCTATATTATAGGAAACGAAGTCGACCTTTTTAATTTTGTTCAAATGATTTAAATGATGACATTCTTTGCATCACATGAAGCTTATAAATAATATATTGCCACTTTTAGTGACCAAGCATCTTATACTTGTAGATAATGAGTAATGGAACCTTCAAAAGTCCAGTGCATAGAGTGGTGGCTAGCTCAGAAAGGGATAGGATTTCTGTGGCTTTTTTCTATACACCAGAAGTAAACAAAGAGATCGGACCAAAAGATGGCTTAATCAATGAGGACAGACCAACATTATTCAAGAAGGTAAAAAATTATGCAGATATACACTGGGATACTACCAGAAAGGTCAGAGAGCACTTCATGCTGCACAAGTGTGATATCCTAATGTAAATATTTTGTACAAAGTGAGTGTGTGTGATCTGAAATGTTTTTGTGTTTCCTTTTTTCTAGTGGGCTGGAAAGATGTTTGGTTATGGAACTTAATCCTAGTGCCCTTAATAGTCATACATTATGGAAGAAATCTTCTTCTCCCAATTGTAGTCCTTCTTGTTTTGCTGCATAGGAAGATGTTTCATTTACGGATTCAGACAAACTCTTAGCATCTTAAATACAATGAAATCTCTTATCTAGCTTTGTAGGATAAATGCTTCATTTATGAGAGCATTTTGCTTTTTCTTATTCGCTATTACGTGAAGAATATGATTCACAACTGTTTATCAAAAGATGAAACCTTGTTATAACTTTATTAAGTGTTCTAATCTACTGCAACAAATTTTATGATGCTTTATAAATATTAGACTCAGATCAAAGATCCCTCTTTCACTGTTCAATCTATCCGAGGTTGTGGATCCAATTAAGATGATGATTATCCCATATCTTCCCACGAAATCTTGTTTCTCTTCAGTGCACTTTTTGGTTGGAACCAAACATGGCAAATAAATAAATAGATCACTTGGGCTGTCTTTCACATGACAAAACATCTCAAGAAAATTTTGCTTTCCTCAATTAGTCTAACTCTAGCTTCCAATATTCGAAATAATTTTTGACAGTAACCCATTTTTTGTTCCACTACATCCACCTCAAGAACCTCATTTCGTAACGCCTCATGTTTTGAGCATGCAAGGCAATTTTTTACAAATACAATGATGCACATACAATGATGCACGTAGAGCTTCCTTGTCCTAAATTGCTACCTTTACTCTGAGGTTTTGAATTTTTAAATGTGTTGGAAACGTGCCTTAGTTGCTTCAGTTACAGATTTGCTAAATAATTGGTCAATAGACTAAGTCCTTAGAAAGTAGCTTCAGAATCTTTTTTTGTCTTGATATTAGGAATATTTGGTTAGATGTGGCTTGATATTAGGAAGACATTTTGATTTTCTGTTATGTTTTCAGCTCTATACAAAGAGCATTGCTGTGAATAACAATATGTAGTTTGTAGATACAATCTCTCTTCCTTTTTTACTTTCAAATATTTTTTCTTTTTTTGTCATAATTTTCTGCCTTGTTTTTTGTGATATACCATCAGACTGGTATTAGAGCAGTTTTCTTGAGGGATCTGTGAGTTGAGGAAAGCCAAACACAAAACAAAAACACAATAATCCAAAAACTATAAACACAATCACCTTCAAGAATGGAAACTGAAGCCAATTTCTCCCATATTGCACCACCAATTTTTGATGGTGATAACTATCAAGCCTGTGCTGTTAAAATGGCAATCTATCTTGAAGCATTAGATCTTTGGGAAGCTATAGGGGAAGACTATGATGTGCCCCTATTGCCGGCGAATCCTACGATGGCTCAACTTAAGACTTGCAAAGAGAGAAAAACCAGGAAGTCCAAAGCTAAAGCTCGTCTATTCTCTACTGTTTTGAGCACTATCTTTACAAGAATAATGAACTTGGACTTAGCAAAGAGTATATGGGACTATCTCAAAAGGGAAAACCAAGGCAATGAAAGAACAAAAAATATGCAAGCACTCAACTTGATTAGGGAGTTTGAAATGCTGATAATGAAGGCGACAGAAATCATCAAAGACTACTCTGACAAGTTGCTCGGTATAGTAAATAAGGTGAGGTTACTTGGTAAAGACTTCTCTAATGAACGAATTGTGCAAAAAATTCTCGTTTCTGTGCCTGAAAAATACGAGTCCAAAATTTCTTCACTAGAAGAATCTAAGGATTTGTCAAGCATATCGTTGACAGAATTGGTGAATGCATTACAGGCACAAAAGCAAAGGAGAATGATGAGAAAAGAAGAATTAGTGGAGGGTGCTCTTCAAGCAAAGGCAGAAAGTTCAAAAGGAGGTAAAGACAGGAAGAACAGCAATAAGAAGAAAAAGGCTGGCAACAACAACAACGACATAAACAAGGACGATGCCTATCCAGCCTGCCCACATTGCAAAAAGACAAATCATCCACAAAGAAAGTGTTGGTGGGGGCCTGATGTCAAGTGTAGAAAATGTGGTAAGATTGGACATATGAAGCGGATTTGCAAGTCCCAACAACAGGAAGAGGCAAAGGCTTCCACCGAGCAGCATGAAGAGGAGCAACTTTTCGTTGCAACATGCTTTGCCACAAGCAATAGCTCTAGCGATTCCTGGTTGATTGATAGTGGCTACACAAACCACATGACTAATGACCAAGAGCTCTTCAAAGAGCTCGATAAAACAATTATTTCCAAAGTAAAAATTGGAAATGGTGAATTTCTTTTAGTCAAAGGGAACGGAACCGTGGCTATAGAAAGCTTAACATGTTTAAAGTACATTACTGATATTTTATATGTGCTCACATTGACCACAATTGACTTAGTGTTGGGTAGTTGATTGAAAAAGGCTTCAAAGTCGTATTTGAAGACAAATGGTGCTTAATCAAAGACGCGAAAGGTAGAGATGTATTCAAGGTGAAAATGAAAGCAAAAAGCTTTGCTTTAAATCTATTGGAGGAGTTAGCAAATAGCATTTTCAAGCACTGTAAACAATGTCGAATTATGGCACAGAAGGCTTCAGCATTTCCACCATGATGGATTACTATATATGCAAAAACATAATTTGGTGAAAGGTGTTCCTTTGTTAGAAGACAAGCTAGCTGATTGTGTGGCTTGTCAATATGGCAAGCAAGCTAGAAAACCCTTCCCTCAAACAACGTGGAAATCAACACACAAGCTACAACTCGCACACACAGATGTTGGAGGACCTCAGAAATCGTCATCTTTAAATGGTAGTAAGTACTATACTGTATTTATTGATGATTATACCAAATTTTGCTGGATTTATTTCCTCAAATTTAAATATGAGGTTGCTAATATATTTTGAAAATATAAAGCATTGGTGGAGAATCAAAGTGGTTGCAGGATGCAGAAGATAAGGTCTGATAATGGGAAAGAATACACAAATGACATTTTTGATAAGTTTTGCGAAGAAGCTGGCATTGAACACCAACTCACAGCTCCTTACACCCCACAACATAATGGTGTAAGTGAGAGAAAAAATCGAAGTATTATGGAAATGACAAGGTGTATGCTGCATGAGAAGGAATTGCCAAAGAAGCTATGGGCAGAGGCTGCAAACACTGTAGTTTTCTTGCTAAATAGGCTGCCAACAAGGTACTTGCAGGAAAAAACTCTGTTTGAAGCTTGGTTTGGTTATAAACCAAATTTGCATAATCTAAAAACTTTTGGTTGTATTTGTTTTTCTTATGTGCCACAGGTAAAAAGAGACAAACTTGATAAGAAGGCAGAACTCGGAGTTTTTATTGGATATAGTGATTCTTCAAAGGCAAATAGAATTTTCCAATCATAAAATGGAAAAATTTTTGTAAGCAGAGATGTCAAGTTTATGGAGAATAAACAATGGAACTGGGATGAGTCTATAAAGAAGCAATTGGCAGAGCCACCATAATATTCTGATAATGACATAGATGATTTCCCAGTTAAAGGTACAAGATCCTTATCTGATTTTTATGAAAGAAGCAATGTTGCTATTTTTAAGCCTATAGAATTTAAAGAAGCAGAGAAATATGACAAATGGATTGAAGCAATGAAAGAACGAGCTCATAATGATTGAAATAAATGACACTTAGGAGTTGGTGGATAGGCCTCAACGCAGAAAGATCATTGGAGTCAAATGGGTTTACAAGACTAAACTTAATGCAAATGGTTCTGTAAATAAATACAAAGCCAGATTAGTGGTGAAGGGGTATAGTCAAGTGTTTGGAGTAGATTTCTCAGAAACTTTTGCTCCAGTGGCACGCTTGGATACAATCAGGATTTTGCTTGCTTTGGTAGCACAATAACGATGGAAGACTTATCAGTTGGATGTAAAATCTGCATTTTTAAGCGGTTATCTTTAAGAGGAGATTTATGTACAGCAGCATGAAGGATTCCAAGTCAAAGGATAGGAGGAGAAAGTATACTTGTTAAAGAAGACCTTATATGGTCTTAAATAGGCTCCTAAGGCCTGGTACAGCAGGATTGATGAACACCTTCAAAGTCTTAGATTTGTTAAAAGTCCAAGTGAAGCTACATTATATGTAAAAGAAACAAATGCTAACTCAATTATAGTTTCTATTTATGTTGATGATCTACTTGTTACAAGAAGTAATGAGAAGTTGGTAAAGAAGTTTAAAGCTGAAATGCTCAAAGTATTTGAGATGACAGACCTTGGCTTGATGTCTTATTTTTTAGGTATTGAGGTGAAGCAAGATCATGATGGATTCTTTATAAGCCCAAAGAGGTACACAAGGGAAATACTCAAAAAATTTCACATGGAAGATTGCGAAAGTACCAACACACGAATGAATCAGAAAGAGAAATTTAGCAAAGATGATGGAGCAGAAAAAGTTAAGGAAAGCAAATGTAGAAGCCTAATTGGTTGCTTGATGTATCTTATAGCCACCAAACCAGACATAATGCTTGTAATAAGCTTGCTCTCAAGATTCATGCATTGCACCAATGAAGTGCATTTTCAAGCTGCCAAAATGATTGTAAGATATATCAAGGGCACAATAACTTATGACATTAAATATTCTTACTGTCAGAATTTTAAGCTTCATGGTTTTTTTATAGTGATTGGGCAGGCTCTGTTGATGACATGAGAAGTACAACAGGTTTTTTTTTCAGTTTTGGATAAGGAATTTTCTCATAGTCTTCAAAGAAGCAAGATGTGATAGCTCAAAGTATAGCAGAGGCACAATATATAGCAGCCAATGCTACTGTAAATCAAGGAATTTGGATCAGAAAAATGCTTGCAGATTTACATATAGAGCAAAATGAGCCAAGGCAGATTTATGTCGATAACCAAGCTGCAATTGCAATGTCAAATGATCCTGTTTTTCATGGCAAGACTAAGCATTTCAAGATCAAGTTGTATCACTTAAGAGAAGTACAAAAGTGTGGCGAAATTAAACTGCTTTATTGCAAGACTGAGGATCAAGTTGCAGATGTCTTAACCAAGGCTCTACTAAAAGCTAGATTTGAAATGTTAAGAAGCAAATTAGCCATCTGCAGCTACTAAGGCAAGGAGGAGTGTTGGAAACGTGCTTTAGTTGCTTCAGTTATAGATTTGCTAAATAATTGGTCAATAGACCAAGTCCTTAGGAAAGCTTCAGAATCATTTTTTAGCTTGATATTAGGAATATTTGGTTAGATGTGTGCTTGATATTAGGAAGATATTTTGATTTTCTATTATGTTTTTAGCTCTATATAAAGAGCATTGCAGTGAATAACAATAAATAGTTTGTAGATACAATCTCTCTTTCTTTTTTACTTCTAAATATTTTTTGCTTTTTTGTCATAAATTTTCTGCCCTATTTTTTGTGATATACCGTCAAAATGCAAAAACAAAATGTCAAACCCTATCGTAATGGTCCTACTACTAGGTCTCTCTTTCTTTAGTAACTATTTTTTGAAATATAATATTCCCTGTATACCGTCCATCACTAGAAAGCATTCAATAATTGATCCAAATCCCAACAACCGAGCAAGGTTAGCTTGTTTTCCTCGAGAACATCCACGTAAAATAAGCCGATCAGCGTTAATGTTAGACTAACAAGTGCTCCACTGGCCCCAAATAAATCATGGTACTATGTAGGCTTGGGCATTTGCCCCGGCCCCACCACTAACCCGGCCGGACCCGGACCCGCCCCGGATCACTGTAAGGGGCAGGTACGACGCTGCATAGAGTCTGCCCCGTCCGGGGTGGGTCCGGGGCCGGGTCTTGCCTCTAGACCCGTTGGACCCGCCCCGCCCCGCACAGTTAAGGGTATAAATGAAAAAATTTAAAATATAGGGACTTAGAAAATTTCAGGGGGTTATTTTGTTAAATTTTAATATATAGGAACTTTCAGAATATATTTTTTTTTATTTTTTTTTTGGATTTTTGGCCGTGACGTAAGCATGTTGATGATATTGTATGAAATTATGGATGGACTTAAAAGAAATATTGTGGGTGATAAGATTGAAAAATATAAATATTATGGAGTGTAAATGAAATTTTGTGGGGCAGGGCTGGGCGGGTATGGATCTGGCTCTTTTTTTTCTGCCCCGCCCCGCCCCGCCCCGCAACGGGGCAATGGGACGGGGCGGGGAAGAAAAAAAAGAGACGGGGCGGGGCTGGATACTTGCCGCCCTGTACCCACCCCGCCCCGGTACCAAGCCTAGTACTATGACAAGTTTTAAAACCAGTGTTGGTCTGTTCTAGTCCGGTAACTGGTATAGAAATAGCAATCTGAAACGACTCTTTGCGGGACAGCTAAAAGAAAGATAATCATTTCACAGTGAAAATGCCAGCAAAGAAGCCCAATCTGTGAAATCAGCTGATAGAAATAAAAAGAAACCTCAATCTGAAAAGAAAAAATGTTTTCTGGTTCTTTTCCATCTAAAATCAATTTTATAAGACAAGACCACTAAGAAGCAAATCTGATGCATAGAAGAAAGCAAATTCAGAGGAACTCAAAATAAACCAAATTATCCACTGATGGACTGCATCAAAACAAATCTGAATTGTCTGGGAGATGTTGAAAATTTTCAGGAGGCAACTAACTCATTAATAGATCCTCTCCTATAGATGCCTCATCCATTTCCCTCTGGTCTTCTGACCTACAAAAACTATCTCATCTAATTACATACATAACAAAAAGAAAAATGTTATCGGTAAATTGTAAAATTCACATGCCAATATGTTTTCTGGTTCTTTTCCCTTTAAGTTCTATTTTATCTGACGAGATTAACAAATCTGATTAGCTTAAAGAAAGCAAATTCACAGGAACTTAAATGAACCAAATTATCCACCCATGGAACACATCAAAACAAAGCTGAATTGTCTAATTAATGTCAAAATTTTCACAAGGCAACCCTTAAAAAATTCTCTACTAGAGATGTCTCATCCATTCCACTCTGGTCTTCTGACCTACAATAATTACTAAGCTAACTACAAAATTTAGCAAAAAGAAAAATGTGATATACAATCAGTAAATTGTAGAATTCACACGTCGGTTTAAGATTTTTCCAATCTTTCACTCTGCTGAGGAGTCTCCCCAACAGTACCACCACTGCCAAGCAACTTCACGGGGGACAAAACTTCATTTTCCTCCTCGGCTGTCAGAAACAAGTGCTTCCTAGAAACATGAAGCAACTGCCCAAACAAATCTTTCTTGATGGACTCAAAGGCCATTTCCAACCTCTCTAATTGCTCCAAAGAGTTCTTATTATACATAAACAACCCATAATACAAATCAAACCTATCTCCTTTGGTATTGTCAACCAAATTCAGCAATGTCTCGTACCCTTTCGTGTTAATTGGCGTGGACTCCAGTCCAAACCTCTCCAACACTCTCCCCATTGTGTGAGTCACAAACTGTGACCCTGCAGCGTGCCTGTCATGCTCCACACAGCTCATCTCCACCATTCTGCAACCTTCTCTAGCAAAAATGTCGAGAAACCTCTCAACTCTACTCAATCTCTCCTCATCATCTCCAATCCTGACTTTATCATACACAAAAGGGAGCCCAACCCACGAATCTTTACCACTCTGCGGACCGAACATGGGATGTGTACAGAGAATATCAAACTCCTGAGGCAAATAATCGAGGAAAAGATTCATAGGAAACTCCTTAACCGGAAGAACATCAACAAAAAGAGTACTTCTCTTCAACCTCTGAAATGGGATAGACTTGACAACTGCTTCAGTGGAGAGAATCGAAGTGGAGATGATGACAACATCAGGGTGGCGTTCACAGAGGTCGTGGAGGTCAGAACAGAACTCGGCATCGAGTTGTCGAGCGATGTTAGAGTAATCAGAGCGCGAGTAGACAACAAGGGTGTGGTTATGCTTAGAGAAAGTCTTGGCGAGGAACTGGCCGACGTTTCCAAAGCCAATGATGGCAATTTTGAGAGAGGTTTTCTTGACGTACTGGGAACGGAGGTGGGACTCGTAGTCGAAAGGCTGTGCAACATCAATGGCGCGGATGGCGGTGAGGTGGAAGGGTTTGTGGGGTTTGGGAGGGAAGGAGGGAAGTGGGGAGAAAGGGAGGGATATGGAGAGGGAGGAGGATGGGAGAAAGGGAGGGAGAGAGGAGGGAAATGGAATGTGTAAAGAAGGTTTAATGGAGGAGAAAAGCATTGTTGTTTGACCATCAGAGAGAGAGAGAGAGAGTTTGTGTTTGCAGAGAAGAGAGGGAGAGGGAGAGGGGTGTGGAGGGGGCTTGTGCTTTGTGGGGTAATAACGGATTTAACGAAACAGAGAGGTGGAAAAGTCTAAACAGGATCTCCCTACTCCCTAGTCTCTCGTAATCAAGATGTTTCACGATTGAGCGTACGCTCTGTGCAATCAGTAGACAAGTGAAGTGACTGACAATTTCTTAATAGATGGAGGTGGTTGGGCAGCGTGGCTACTAGACGCTGGTAGCTCTCAATCAAATTATGTAGTGGTCATATTCGGCAATATAATATGTTTTAAAAGGTAACAAAGCACGCACCCTGTCTGGGCGAACATTGAAGGCATGTTTGACGTGCGGTACAGTATAGAATATGTTTGACGTGCGGTAAAGTATAGAATAAAATATATTATTTATATTATTTTTATTTATCCTATTTTTTGGTGCAGTCTTTCGACCGAATTGGATAACATTAAGTGGACGGGCTTAGATTAAGGTTGCATAAATATCAACGTGTACTACAGCACTTCTTGCACTAGTTTTTGTGAATTTCTTCGTCCCGTTTTTGTCTATAACTCTCACGAACATATATAAATAAATAAACATTTAGAATGTTAAGTTTATTAAATAAAGAAATATTTAGAATATATATAATTTTATTAAATATTTAACTAAAAATTAATTATTTAAATAATTCATTTAATATAAATATTTTAAAATTATCATAATTTAAAAATATTTTATTAAAAAATTAATAAATTCCAATATAATCTTTTATCAAATGCAATATTGTACAATTTTTATATAACACAGTGATAAACTTAACACATAATATATTTATATATATACTCAATCCTATATAATATAATTAAATACAATACTATCTAATACAATCATAGATGCTATCTTATACCGTATGGTATGATATATTCGGATAATTGACCAAATTGATCAAAATTTAGATAATATGTTATAATATTTTTGTATGATTTTAAAGCTTTATTTATAGCTTTTTTTTTCAAGATTTTGATACTTTGAATTCTTATTTTGATATTATTTAATATTATGACTCATAAATTTTGTACTAAATAAAAAATCAAGCAATTATATATCCATAACAACACAAACATATCAAGTAACTGTATATTCCATAACAACATAAATAATTAAGTAATAACATATCTATAATAACAAAAATATCAAGTAACTACATATTCCATAACAACACAAATATTTAAGCAATTAAATATGTATAACAATACAAATAATAAGTAATTACATATACAATTCCTTTCACAAAGTTCCAACTTCTAACCTTCAAATCCAACATTTAAGTCTTACAAAATTTCAACTTTTAATCTAGTACAAATTTAAAAAAAATAAAAAAAATTATAATTCACTTATAAAGATAATAAATATATTAAAATTAAAAAAATGATAAAGAAAAATTAGAAATGATGTTACAATAAAATTATTAAAATTACCTCATACTTTCCCATGATTAAGAATTTAGAATGACCAACTTTTTCATTATATATTCTATTAATGTATATAACAATCACATATACATATTATACATAATTAATTATATCACTACACGTGACATAATTTTTAATTTTTATAAAAAATATTATATAATATAATATTTTTAAAATTTTTAAAAAATACCTGTGTATATAACAATCACATATACATATTATACATAATTAATTATATCACTATACGTGACATAATTTTTAATTTTTATAAAAAATATTATATAATATAATATTTTTAAAATTTTTAAAAAATACCTGTCATCTGTCATCATACCATAAGATAAAGAATTTTCAAAATTTTTATTGTATCACACCTTATAGTGAACGTATACCATACACATCCCTCCCGAGCAGTCAGGGTAGAAAACCCGTACTGTACCAAACAGTAAAGCTATGACCATGACACATAGGACGTGTTTAGTGCATCAATTAGGATAACATTGAACAGCATTTCATGTATATACTGTATTTGACATTACAATAACTTAGCATGGGATAAGGTAAAGGCGCATGAGGGCCGCATAAGCCCCGCATAACACCTACACAAATAAACCCATCTCCAACCCTGATATAAGGCTGCATAACTCTTTCTTTACTGTTCGCAATCTCCTCCCTCTCTCCCATGATCGAATCACAACTCTTTTCCTCTACAAAAATCCCAAAAAAAAAATCTTCGCATAATTTGTGATGATTAGAAAAAAATCTCAGTGGCAATAAACCTCCCCACTGCCGCTCTTACCCTCCCCATTTCTACCTCTGCTGCCAACTCTAACTAAGAAATCTCCATGGTAATATATTTCCTTCCTTCCTCCCCCACTACCGTTGTTAGCCTTCTCTATCACCAACTCCTGCTAAGAAACAGACCGGGCATGGCCTGGGAGGAAAAAAAAAGTAAATAGAAGAAAAGAGAACATCCGCTACACCAGACAGCAATTGAAGTTTATTTGAAATAAGAGAAAAATAGAAGAAGAAGGTGAAGTACGGAAAGAGAGAAGTGGAGAAGAGAAAGAAAACTACAACTTTGATCAATAAGAGACGAAAAAGTAAGGGGAAGCAGGGAGAGAGAGAGAGAGATATCATAAAATTAAATATATTATTTATATTAAATAAATTTTAATTATAATAATAAATTATACATTCAAATAATTAAAATATTTAATTTTAAAAACAATTAAAATAAATTCATTTGGTTTTTATATTTTATATTTTTACATTTTAATAAAATATTTCTTTAAAGGTAATTGTTAATCTTAATTTATAAGTTTATATTTTTTAATTAAAATTTATGAATTTTTCATTTAAGTTTATATTTGATCTACTTTTTAATTATTATGAAAAATTAATATTGTCTAATATCTTTTACAAAACACAATATTATACAACATTTATACGATACAATAGTAAATCAAATATAATATAAAATTTACTCAATCTTATATTATATAATTTTATACAATATTATCACTAAAGTAATAATTATAACCCTATTAAATAGGCTAAACGCAGCCAAAATTAATCAGATCTAGCAATCCGACAGCATAGGCTTAGATAAAGATTACCTGCGCCGGCATACATAAAAAGTCCATTTATTATGCATAAAACTGGTCAGACAACGATAAATTGCAACATAAGAGATCCAAAAGAAAAATGAAACCAGCAAATATCCAGTCCAAAATGCTCTTGCCTGCTTAAATGGCAACAGATGAACCGTACAAAAAAAGTAGAAATGAAACTTGTTCTACAACTACATGAAACAAAAATTAAGTAGACCAGACCAAGACATACCACCACATTTTCCCCTTGAATGTGAAAGGAAACCATTTTTGCCATCATTCTAACCATCTCAATTTTCATCGTTATCCCCGCATCAAAAATAGTATTCACTAAAACTAAGGAAAACTAGATTAAAATCCCCATACTACGAAGGAAAGATGGACGCAGAGGTGAAGAGAAGCGTAGAGGTTGTTGAGGATACAATTTAACAAGCGAAAGCAAAGTCGATAATTGATGACGCTTTTCCACCATGTATTTCTCGATATTCGTTCCTTAAAAGATCTTGAAAAGCAGGCCACCGTGAGTGGCAAAGAAAGGAGCAAAGACGAGTGATTCAACAGCCATGAGCTTGATGAGGATGTTTAGTGATGGGCCTGAGGTATCCTTGAGTGGATCTCCAATCGTGTCACCAATAACAGCAGCCTTGTGTGGCTCAGACCCCTTAGGTCCAAGGGTCCTGGCATGCTCTGAGGCGCCGGCCTGACACAATTAAATCCCAAAATTTTGTTACACATGCAAAATGATGTGATCATAGCGAAAAACCCAAACTACAAAGATAATTAGTTCTCAAGACATTTGAATATTATATGCTTACCTCAATATACTTCTTGGCATTATCCCATGCACCACCAGTGTTGGATGCAGATATTGCTATCTGTTAAAACAAAATACAATGGAAAATCCAAGTAATCAGTATCTACGATTTCACCAAGCTTACTCATTTAATTTTTATCTTAACGCCACGAATCTCATATTTCAGCATTTTACCTGAACACCAGATACAAGGGAGCCAGCAAGAACACCAGATAAAGTTTCGACACCAAAGAAGGTTCCCACAATGAGGGGTGTGAGCATGACCAGAGCACCAGGTGGAATCATCTCCTTGATGGATGCATCAGTAGAGATTTTGACACAAGTAGCATAATCAGGCTTGGCAGTACCCTCCATGAGACCAGGGATGGTGTTAAACTGCCTGCGAACCTCCTCAACCATCTTCAAAGCAGCACTTCCCACACTCTTCATTGTCATGGCAGAGAACCAGTAAGGAAGCATGGCACCGACAATCAAACCAATGAAGACCTTTGGTGTCAAGACATCTACAGTAGAAATTGCTGCACGGCTCACAAAGGCACCAAAGAGAGCCAAGGACACCAATGCAGCTGATCCAATGGCAAATCCCTGAAGCAAAAAGATTATTGAGTTTTCATGAAGTAACAAATAGTTTAGGTAAAGTAGATGAAATATGCTTGGAGTTCACAATCAAATTATAAACTGCAAAGGTAAAACAAACAAACATGTGTAACAGAGAAGGGAAGAATGTAACAGTACCTTTCCAATGGCAGCAGTTGTATTCCCAGCAGCATCAAGGGCATCAGTTCTCTCACGGATGCGGTGGCTCATTCCAGCCATCTCGGCAATACCTCCAGCATTGTCACTGATGGGACCATAAGCATCAATGGCCAAACCAGTTGCAATAGTGCTGAGCATTCCAAGGGCAGCCACTGCTATACCATACATGGCAGCAAAGCTAAAACTAACAAAAATGCTGATTGCGATGGCAAAAATTGGAATGATAACAGATTTGTATCCCAAAGCAAGGCCAAAGATAACATTGGTGGCAGCTCCAGTCCTGCAGGAATCAGCAACATCTTGCACAGGGCTGCAAAACAAGAAAACACAGTCAAGCCCAGAAACTTGAAGCAACAAGTAGCCAATCAATTAAGACTTACTTTTCAATTTTTTGTATATTTACCTGTATGCATTGCTAGTGTAATACTCGGTCACAAAACCAATGATAAGTCCAGCCCAAAGACCAACACCAACACACAAGAATAGTTGCCTACAAAACCAAAATATTGTCAGTAGATGCATAATAATCTCTTAGAACTACACAAAGCAAATGAGTTTTATAAAGAATAATGATAATGATAATAAGAGAATGCAAGTGACAGTATAAATCCACCATTTTGTTATCTAAACATTCCAACACAATAGCCGTGTCACCTTTAAAAACCAATAAACCAAAATATAATAATAATAAAGCTTATGGTCCAGAATATATCATGTTTTATTGTCAGAAAAAACAATTGCATGGCATGTAATAGCAAATAGAAGTAATTTCAAGAAATCTGGAATCTAACAAAATTAAACAGTTAGATGGTCACTAGAACTTTTATAGCTAATCATGATCATCCCTTTTCAATTATTGGATGAAATATGTAAAAAGGTCATAACCTAACATCAATCTTACTAAGACAGGGTCCTACTAGGAATGAGATAGACCAGATTCTGCCCCATCTTGCAGTTGCCTCAAGATGCAAACACAAGAGACATTTTACCATCGCACCAAATAGAGGGCCCTAATAAGTGCACATCTAAAAAGTCCATTTCATTAACCCCACATATTCTACAACTATCTCATAAACACGATAAACTAGCATGCTTCGAATAATCTACTACAGATATTTCCATAGAGACTGAAAAGAAAGATGACTAACTATCTAGACCATTTCACTACTCAAAACATGCAAACTTGCAGAAGAAGAATTCTTACCAGTTCTTCACAACCTTCTGAGTTCCAAAATTGTAGATTGTAAAGGAAGATGGCAATCCAACCCACGAAACAATTGCAATTCCAATGGTCATAAGAATGGTGGAAATTATAAGTTGCTTCTTCAATGCTGGCTCAATTTCCTTAACAGCCTTGATTTCAAAGAAATCAGTGGCAAACAGGGTCGTGATCAAACAAACAAGGATACCAATAGAACTGACAAGCAGAGGATACAACATGGCAGTCAACTCATGGTTAATCCCAAAAGATGAGATGGATGCAACAACAAGAGCAGCACAGGATGATTCAGCATATGAGCCAAAGAGATCAGAACCCATGCCAGCAATGTCCCCAACGTTATCACCAACATTGTCTGCAATGACCTGAAAGGATAACAAAAGTTAAGCATCAGAAAAGCCAAGAATACAAATCAAAAACTTGATGTTAAGAGTTATCCAGTGGCTTACAGCAGGGTTTCTTGGATCATCTTCTGGAATGTTTCTTTCGACCTTTCCGACAAGATCAGCACCAACATCAGCAGCCTTGGTATAGATACCACCACCAACTCTTCCAAAGAGAGCCATTGACGATCCCCCAAGTCCATAACCAGTAATAGCCTCAAAAAGACCTTCCCAGTCATCACCATAGTACAACTTGAAAAGATTGATAGCAATGTAAAGCACCAAAAGACCATTTGCTGCAAGAAGGAAACCCATCACTGCACCAGACCTAAATGCAGTAATAAATGCCTTTCCAACACCCTTTCTTGCTTCTAAGGTTGTTCTTGCATTGGCATATGTTGCAATTTTCATCCCAAGGAAACCAGAAAGGATAGAGGTGATAGCACCGAGCAAGAATGATACAGTGCTGAAGAGTGCAGTGGCAAGAGCAGGCTTGCACATCTTCTGTTGATCATAAGTGCAGGGTTGGCTCTTTGTGCTGAAGCCCTCCACAGAACCCAGAAAGAGGAAGATCAAAATTGCAAATGCGATCATGAAGACCCCAACATATTGGTATTCAGTAAAAAGAAACGATTGTGCACCTGTTGCATCCATATATCCATAAGTATGATGAACACAGACATAATTAGATTGTATAAGACATAACACTCTCCACAATTTAGACACATTCATGAAAACAATACAGGCTCAAGTGAGACAAAAGAAACCACAGTCAAGATCATGGAATTGATCAAAGAAAATTATATCAACTCAAAGAAATTAAAATGATAAGAGCACCGATCAAAGAAAATTATATCAACTCAAAGAAATTAAAATGATAAGAGCCAGTACTGAGATGAGCATATATGAATCAACCATTCGGTCAAGCTGACAAATATCCCCGTACAAGTTGACTACACTACAACAAGGGTAAACAAAACATAGGAGAAAAAATAAGGGGAAATATGCTCAAATCCTAATAACTGTCACTTAGTTGTTGTCCATATCATCTTAAGAAACAAATCCAGCTTCACAGCCATGGCCATGTGCATCACATCACACTTTCGCATCTCAAACACATGCAAAATTATAAGAGTCCATTTATAATATCAATGGGGGGAAATGAGATCTCCTTGAGCATTATCATCAATCAACGAAGATTTACAATGAAAATGCAGATGTCATCTAAAAATAAAATTAAGATACTACTTATAAGAGTCCACTTTTTCTTAATACTTCCTACTTTGGGTCCAACAACATCCTCAGACCAGTAAGGCAGTAACATGTTATAAATATATTGCTAAATGTTACGGCTCCGAACAGATTTTAATGATATCACTTTTAAAATAATTGATCGGAGCTCAATATAGTATGTTAAACGTGTGATGTAATCCGATTTTGCTAAGGTAACAGCGTATAATAACTGTTTATTTATACAAAAAATCGTACACGTTACAAAAATCATAAAACGTAAAAAAGTGCAGTAGAATAGATCAATCACATAAAAACAACCAGCGTATAATAATAGATCAATCACATAAAAACAACCAGAAAATTAAATAAGAATGAGACAAAAACAATCAAATACCAAGAAACAAGAAGATAAGCTAATACAATTACCGAAGAAAAACAAGTGCAGTAGAATATCCAACCCACATTATTTTAATCCATGTTTAGATATTTGACAACAGATTAATAAAGTAAAAGATGCCCACCACAAGCCACACATCCAAGACCCATGATCAGCCATGTGCAGCACAAGTTGTGATAATAACATCCAAAACCCAAATAACATTAATTAGGTAAAGACAAAAACATTTCATAAGCCCCACTACTAATAATGTCATCGTACATAAAAGCTAGATCCAAGTAAATATGGAAATAATATATTTATAATTATGTTTTCAAATTACACAATAAAGGCAAACAAGAAAAAAAAAAAGGTAAAAAGCAGATCTAGAGGCAGAACAAGAAAAAAATGTCTTACTTTTTCGATTTCTTAATAGTACGGGAAAAAAACGTAAACACTACGTCGTTTTTTAAATATTTGAATTGAAGAGTGAGATGAGCAAATCCAAATTTAAATCATTTTCTTTTGAGATAACAAAATTATAACAAAAACCGTCCAGTTAAGCTCGAATTTTAAAAAAAATGAAAAAAAATGAATATTTAACTTCCTTTTTTTCTTTCTCTCGCTTTCTCAGCAACCAAACAGAAATTAAAGCTGAATTTCACAATAGCAAAATTTAAAGTTAAAGCAGTTTTAGTGTCTGTAGTTAGTTGTTTCCTAGCCGCCATACTAAGACTTGGTTCAAAACTTTCAAAAAGACTTCTACTTTCTTATCTTTTTCCCTACATTTCTGCAGCAACCAAACAAGCACCGAAACAAACCAAACGAAGCAAAAACGTTACTCTCACGCAACCAAAATCACAGGAAAAATCAGCAGATCTATAAAGCAAACCCTAAGATCTCCTACTCGAAGCACCTCACCTTCAGAGATGGCGCTCTGGATATCGGCACACTTGGTGACGACGCTGTGGTCGTTAATTCCTTCCTCCTCCTCAATCAAGTAGTCATTGAACCCGTTCTTCTTGTTGTTACCCGACGCCGCCGCCGCCGAGCGGTCGTGCGTGAGCTTCACGCGCGACACGAGGAACCACTGAACGAGCGAGAAGAGGATGCCGATCACGGCGCAGACCGGGACCAGAATCTCTGTCGCCAGGTCAGACAGCAACGTCGCCGCCATGACGCGCAAGAGACTCCGAACAAGAAAAGAAAGGAAATGAAAATGAAAACAGGGAATGGTTCGAGCAGAGCGGAGAAGAGGGAGAGAAAACGTATGGGAAGAGAAGTGCTTTGAGCACGAGTTGCGAGAGAACTTATATACTGGAGCAGGATAGAATTTTTAGGGAGGAAGTGAGGGATTATTACACGTGGCCGTGCTTATTTTGTTTTTTATTCTTTGTTCTTTTTTATTTTTGATTTGTGATATCAGCCGTTGGATTAGTGGAAATCTCGTCCTGTTCCGCTGACCTGTTTTAATTAGTATGTACTATGTAATGATTTGTATATATGCTTATGGATTATTGGGTCGTGCACTTATTTTTCTACAAATTAACGAGTTTGTAATACATCAAAGGAAAAATTATTTTTATTTATTTAAATTTGATTGATTAATTACTAAAAAATGGTGGAGTTCAACTGCTATTAAGTAATAAAAGCTGAAATTACTCTGACATAGTAATTTTTAATCAATTTTAAGTAAAATTATTTTAATATGAACAAAAAAATGTTTAATGATGTTAAAAAAAAAATTCTGCGGTCGGGATTGAAATTGTCATTTAAAACCCGAATGTGAACCGATCGAAGTATTGATTGTGTGGGGACAAGCACATTTTGAAGTGCGATCTGGAATCATCGGACGGCAGACGATTGGGCAGGAAGTTGTGTAGTGTGGGACGGGGTGTATGGGAGAAAGAAAATGGAAGATAAATCCCGCGCGTATTTTCTACGCATCAATGTCAGAATCGGCTTTTCCATATTTCATTTTCCTTGCCGTTTCACGTTCTAAGAGTTACATGGTGCTTCGCATGATCATTGAAGATGATGATTCACTCTTAAAGGCTTTTCGCTATGACGTTTGCGGTTAAGATTAAAAAAAGATACGTATAAGAGTGAAAGATTACGTAAACAATGAGTGATTTTGACTAAAGTACGTACGTACAAATTTAATTGGTTGGAAATCTAAACTTGTCTAGTTTCCCCTAATAAAATTAGGATGATTCTATAGACTCCCCGACAAAAAAAAAAAAGCCCCAAAAATTGAAGATAAGGACATTAATCTCTTTGTTTGTAGTAAAGTTCACTTAACATCAATAATTATTACTGTTTTTATTTTAAATTTTTATATTAAATTTTATACTTTTAATAATAAAATTTTAATTTTAATTACTTGATAATATATCGCATGGTATTATAGTTTTAAATTGGTTATATATAATTTGTTATGTAAAATTAGGAAATAATTTTTAAGATATATAACATTAATCCTGTATGGTTAATTTGAATGTGTTGAAGTAGAAACAATAGGTTTAATTTGACAGATTTTTAGTATTTTTCAAACACTAATGAGATTATATTATATTGCTAAAAAATAATATTAAAATTGTAACATATTTTCTTATCATTATGGTAAGAATAATTCTATGTCTATTAAATCTATAACCAACTCTCAACTTTAAGTTAGTAAAATTATATTAGATAGATAAGTACTATATCATGAGATTTAACTTTCCTTATTTACTTTTATTTTTTTACACATCCATTTTATTAACTAAAATTTTACTTATATAAATTAATTATAAATATAGAAATACTCTATAGTGGTTTTGTATTGTTAAAAATATTGTAAATTCGAGGAGGGTGTATGATAAATTTATACTTTGGTTAAAATAAATAAATTAAATTATTCGTAATCTATTATATACAATTAAGATATGGATAGTAGTAAGTATAGGACTTCTACTAATTAAATGTTATCACACAATTAATATGATAAATCTTTAATATAAAAGGTCAATACATTAACACATAAAACAATTCCTTCCACGTTATATAATATAATAAAAAATATAAAAGCGAATGAAATAATAATAAAAATAATGTCCTTAAAATAATATTATGTAATTTATAGTATTATATATATATATATATGAGAAAAAATTATTTAATATTTATCCTAGTATCCCTACCCAAAAAGATGAATCTAGAAGTTTCCCGATAATTCGTATCACATCCATGGTTTAACTGCTTGATCCTGATGTGGGTAGGGTTTGAAAGGACTGGAAGACGTGGGTGGGTGGATCAGTCGGACCATCATTAACATGAGTAGAGGTCAGAGCAGGAGATTATTGCTCAGAGATATTAATAGTGGAGTGGATATTCTGAGAGGGATGGCTTATCGAACGGCTCCTGACGTTGCGGTCATTGAATGGCGTGCATGGCCTCCGATGGGATAATATTTAATTTCTTTTTATTCTTTTATTTCTTATGTATCCGCCCAATGTTTATCTTCTCACACTCCAATAATTTAGGAGAATCTACGAGAGATTGTTGTTTAATTCTTGTAATGTTTACACAACTTAAATCCGATAATAAAATTTGTTATAAACTTCACATAGTTATTTGTATCGGAAAGAAAATGACATTAAAATTTGTCTTTGTTAAAATTATGGCTCTTTAGCTATTTTTTATGTGTGTGCAAGGATCCTACATGGAGTGAGAGTCTCTGTGTTGGAGAGACTTGGACTTATAAATTAAAGTCAAGTCTTCTCACTTTGTTGTCTCATTAGTAATTCTCCTCCACCCCCTCTATTTGTAAGATCTTACATATAAGACCTCGTAGTTTAAGGGCTTTTCATTAAGGACCTTAAAGTTTGTAATATTTATTTTTTCACCCTTTGTTTTGGGTATTTATAGTATTACCCAATTGTTTGGGTAATTACGTTTGACCCAACTATTTAAGTAATTACAGTTTGACCCAATAGTTGTGATATTTGTATTGTGAGCCAAAAGTTTGTAATTCTCTTTGAAGATAGTGGAAAGTTTCTTCAGCGACCTCCGAGGACGTAGGTATTTATACCGAACCTCGTTAAATCTTGGTGTTCTTTCTATTTCTGCATTGTTGATTGATTGGTTGTCTCTTTAGTTGCTATTATATTCAATTATCTAGCATAGTTTGTAGTTGTACATTTGGTTGTTCTGTTGGTTATCACTTCCGCTTGTGCATAACAATTGGTATCAGAGCCGAAGGTTTTGGGTAGTTAGTGGCTATTTCATTGAAGCACTTACTACTGTTATGGGCTATTGATTTTGGATTGCTAGTTATTGAATATAATAGTTTTTTTGGAGCTTGGTTATTGGTGATTTGTGTATCGGGCTTATTTGTGAGAGGTAGTTATGGCATCATCGTCAACTGTATCTGAGAAGACAGTGACTGTGACAAATGCAAAAATAGATGTTGAAAAATTTGATGGCCGAAATAATTTCGGCTTATGGCAGAGTGAGGTGTTGGACGGGTTGTATCAGCAGGATTTGGATATTGTTCTGGAAGAAACAAAACCAGAAGATATCAGTGCCAGAGATTGGGACAGGCTGAATATAAAAGCTTGTGGGTTGATTCGCTCTTGCTTGTGTAGAGAACAAAAGTATCCGTTCACTAAGGAGACATCTGCAAGCAAACTGTGGAAGGCGCTGGAGAACAAATATATGAAGAAAAGCAATGAGAATCGGCTGTATCTATTGAAGAGATTATTCCGTCTCCAGTTGAAACCAGGTACGAGCATCAGTTCTCATATTGATGAGTTTAATAAGTTAATTGCTGATTTGTTAAACTTAGATGAAACCTTCAAAGATGAAATTAAGGCTATGCTATTGATTGGCTCACTTCCGGATGAATTAGATCATTTGTGCATTACTTTTATCTATGGGAAAGATAAACTGTCTTTTGAAGAAGTTTGTTCTGCTTTGTTGAATTATGAAATTCGTAAGAAAGACCAAAGGGAACATAGGGAACATAGGGAATTATGTCAGTAGATGCATTGACAGTGAGAGGGCGTAGTCATAGTAGAAAACCAAGAAAAAGGGGAAAATCTTTGTCGAGGGGTAGATTAGGAAAAGATGAGTGCGCCTTTTGTCGTGAGAAAGGGCATTGGAAGAAAGATTGTCCTAAGTTGAAAAAGAAAGATAAGGGCAAGGCTGTTTCTGATGCATGTGTTGTTGAGCGTGAGGATGATAGTGAGTCAGATATATGCCTAGCTGGTCACCCATCCACTTCTGGTTCTGATGAGTGGATTATGGATTCGGGTTGTACTTATCATATGTGTCCACATCGGGATTGGTTCTTTCAATTTGAAGAGCTTGATTGTGGAGTTGTATATATGGGCAATGATGATATTTGCCATACTGCTGGGATAGGTTCAATCCGTTTGAGGAATCATGATGGACTGATTAGAGTTCTGACAAATGTTCGGTATGTACCGAAGTTGAAGAAGAATCTTATCTCTTTGGGAGCCTTAGAATCTAAAGGCTATGGTATATCTATTCGAGATGGTATTCTGAGAGCCACTTCAGGCGCTCTTGTGGTATTGAAAGGCACTAGGAGGAACAACTTGTATTACTATAATGGTAGTACGGTTATTGGATCAGCTGCTATGGTTTCTGATAATGATGCAGATTCAGAGATCACGAGACTGTGGCATATGCGTTTGGGACATGCAGGTGAGAAAGCCTTATTCAGTTTAGTGAAACGAGGCTTATTGAAAGGTGCAAAGACCTGCAAGCTGGATTTCTGTGAGCATTGTGTTCTGGGAAAGCAGAAGAGAGTGAAATTTGGCACCACTATCCATAATACCAAGGGTATTCTTGATTATGTTCACTCAGATATATGGGGATCTACTAAAACTGCATCTATGGGAGGTAGGCACTACTTTGTTACTTTTGTTGATGACTTTTCCAGAAGAACTTGGGTGTACTGTTTGAAATAAAAAGATGATGTACTTGATGTTTTCCTTAAATGGAAAAAGATGATTGAGACACAGACTGGCAGGAAGATCAAGCATCTCAAAACAGATAATGGTGGTGAGTATTGCAGTGATCAGTTTTTGAAATTGTGTCGAAATGAAGGTATTGTACTTCATTTTACTGTTAGAGGTACACCGCAGCAGAATGGGGTGGCAGAACGCATGAACCGGACATTGCTGGAGAAGGTTCGGTGTATGTTGTCCAATGCTGGGTTGGGCAAGGAGTTTTGGGCTGAGGCTGTGACTTATGCGTGTCATCTCATTAATCGTCTACCTTCAGCTGCTATTGGTGATAAAACTCCATTGGAGGTATGGTCTGGACAACCAGTTTCTGATTATGATTCTTTACATGTTTTTGGTTCTCCTGCATATTATCATGTGAAAGAATCTAAGCTGGATCCCAGAGCCAAGAAAGCGATTTTCTTGGGATTTGCTTCAGGAGTAAAAGGATATCGTCTATGATGTCCTAGTTCGAGAAAAATTGTATCCAGTCGAGATGTGACATTTGATGAGTCTTCAATGTTGAAGAAATCAGAAAATCAGACAAAGGTGAATGGTACTCCACAGCAGGTGGAGCATCCTCAGCAGCAGGTGGAGTTTGAAACGACGACATTGAACCCAGTTAGATCTGTTGAGACAGATGTTGATACTCCTGTAACAGAGGGAGATTTGGGAGATGATGGTGAGGGTTCTACTCATGAACTTCAACAGCAACAAGAATCTATTGCAGTTAATAAGCTAAGACGTAAGATTCGCAGACCTGCTCGATTTGCTGATATGGTGGCCTATGCACTTCCAATTGTAGATGTTGATGTTCCTTCCACTTATAGAGAGGCAGTCAGATGTTCTGAAGTTGATGAGTGGAAGACAGCTATGAGTGAAGAGATGCAGTCTCTTCAGAAAAATGAAACTTGGGAGCTAGCTCAACTACCGAAGGGTAAAAAGGCAATTGGGTGCAAATGGGTATATGCAAAGAAAGATGGATTTCCTGACAAGAATGACATCCGCTACAATGCAAGGTTGGTGGCTAAAGGCTACGCTCAGAGGGAAGGAATTGACTACAATGAGGTATTTTCTCCAGTTGTGAAACATTCTTCCATTAGAATTTTGTTGGCCTTGGTAGCTCAAATGAATATGGAACTAGTTCAACTTGATGTAAAAACTGTATGTTTGCATGGTGACTTGGAAGAGGAAATCTATATGACTCAGCCAGAGGGATTCAAAGTTGCTAGTAAGGAAAATTTGGTTTGCAAACTGAAAAGATCGCTTTATGGTTTGAAGCAATCTCCCAGACAATGGTATAAGCGATTTGATCGGTTTATGATAGGTCAGAGGTACACAAGAAGCAAATTTGATAATTGTGTGTATTTTCGGAGGCTACATAATGGTTCTTTCATTTATCTACTCTTGTATGTTGATGATATGTTGATAGCTTCGACGAATGTCGAAGAAATTGCAAAGTTGAAGACTCAGTTGAATCGAGAGTTTGAGATGAAAGATTTGGGAGAAGCTAAGAAGATACTAGGCATGGAGATTAGCAGAGATAGAGGAAGAAGCAAGATTTGTTTGACTCAGAAGCAGTATCTGAAGAAGGTATTACAACGGTTTGGCATTACAGAGCAGTCAAAACCTGTAAGTACCCCACTTGCTCCTCATATGAAGCTTAGTGCATCTTTATCTCCTAGTACAGATGAGGAACGAGAGTATATGTCTCGAGTTCCGTATGCTAATGCAGTTGGTAGCCTGATGTATGCTATGGTGTGTACAAGACCCGACATTTCACATACAGTTGGAGTTGTGAGCAGGTACATTCATGATCCTAGTAAAGGACATTGGCAAGCAGTGAAATGGATTCTACGGTATTTGTTGAGAACCGTAGATGTTGGCTTAGTCTTTGAGAGAGATGATACATGTGGTCAGTATGCTATTGATTATGTTAATTCAGATTATGCTGGTGATTTGGATAAACGTCGGTCGACAACCAGTTATGTGTTTACTCTTGCAAGAGCACCAGTGAGTTGGAAGTCTACTTTACAGTCTACAGTGGCTTTGTCTACTATAGAGGCAGAGTATATGGCAATGACAGAGGCTGTGAAGGAAGCTATTTGGTTACAGGGATTGCTGGATGAATTGGGAATTGAGCAGCAGAAGATCAGTCTTTATTCTGACAGTCAGAGTGCTATCCATTTAGCGAAGAATCCAGTTTTTCATGTTCGTACGAAGCATATTGATGTTCGGTATGATTTTGTGCGGGAGATCATTGATGAAGGAAGAATCTTACTTCAGAAGATTGAGACTGCCGAGAATTCAGCAGATATGTTGACTAAGGTTGTGACAGCGATCAAGTTCAATCATTGTTTGGACTTGATCAACATTGTACGAGTTTGACCGCGCCAGTGGGCGCATTTGGAGGCGTTGCAGTTGTGATAGAGAATGTGGGAAAAAGGAGAGTCATGTGGTGGAATGGCTAAATCGCCAAGGTAGAGAATTGTTAGAATTGTGGCTCTTTAGCCATTGTGTGTGTGTGCAAGGATCCCACATGGAGTGGGAGTCTTTGTGTTGGAGAGACTTAGGCTTATAAATTAAAGCCAAGTCTTCTCACTTTGTTGTCTCATTAGTAATTCTCCTCCACCCCCTCTATTTGTAAGGTCTCACATATAAGACCTCGTAGTTTAAGGGCCTTTCATTAAGGACCTTAAAGTTTGTAATATTTGTTTTTTTCCCATTGTTTTGGGTATTTGTAGTATTACCCAATTATTTGGGTAATTACAGTTTGACCCAACTATTTAAGTAATTACAGTTTGGCCCAATAGTTGTGATATTTGTATTGTAACCCAAAAGTTTGTAATTCTCTTTGAAGATAGTGGAAAGTTTCTTCAGCGGCCTCCGAGGACGTAGGTATTTATACCGAACCTCGTTAAATCTTGGTGTTCTTTCTATTTCTGCATTGTTGATTGATTGGTTGCCTCTTTAGTTGCTATTATATTCAATTATCTAGCATAGTTTGTGGTTGTGTATTTGGTTGTTCTGTTGGTTATCACTTCCACTTGTGCAAAGCAGTCTTAAAACAATGATAGCTGTTGAATTAATAGACTCGAAAAAGAAAAAAAATTTGTAAAGATACAACAACTTCATATTAAATAATAAGGTTCACAATATTAAGATGCAAGTACAAAATATTTATAAGGTCGAAATTTAGTCAGTATTGTACCATACAAGTCCATATCACGGTAGTGTCCTTTATACATCGTATAAGAAAATATATCTTTTATATTTCAGTAATAATCATAATTAATAAATTGCAAATAATATAAAAACGCCCTATAATAGGTCAAAAGGTCCAACGTTTGATGAAAAGGAAATAGATTGTACTTTGAAGAAAAATCATTTAAAATAGTATTAAAGAAGGTTGTCCTCTGTAGTACTTTTTTTATAAAAATATTTAATTGCTTTGTTTAAAACATTTTTTACGAGGATATTAACATCAATGTCGCTAAAGTTTTAGGTAACTAATTCACATCTGAATCTATAATAGTCCTTATATTTTAGAAAGAATTGTAAAGGTAGACCACACTATACTATGAAATCATAAAAAAATCCATTGATTTTTTTAAATTTAAATACTATGATTATGTCTTAAGAAATTGACAAATCGATATAACTTTTTTTTATTAATATAATACTTGACAGCATATAGTGTTTAACAGAGTTTTTGACAATATTATGTGCGGACTCTTGATTATTACGTGTGAAACAGGTATTGATGTCTAAGATTTTAACATCTTACATATTTTTTAACTAAGTTATTTAATTTGGATAATTTTTTAAATTTTCTCAAGAAAATAATATTAAAACTCTTAAAATAAATAATATATAAGAATTAAAATGGTAATTTCAATTTCGAAACTTTTAGAATCTAAAATTTATTAACCTAACCAACGTGGAGGATGAGGTAAATTATGTGGTGCAATAAAGTGAGGTGGAAATAACAAAAGAGTGGATAGAGAAAGAATCTGGTACGAATTTGGAAGGTTGCAAATAGTGGAGATTGTTTGCTTTATCTTAAAGAGAACAGGCGGACGGAGTGGAATAAGAAAGCAAAAAAAAAGAGAGAACGTTGAGACTCGTCTCTCAAGGCTGGCACTGCCACTGCCCAACAGCAAAATACGGTAGCTAGCTGGTCCGGTCTGTTCTGATCTGGTCTGCTCAGCTCTGGTCTGGCTCGGTCCAGTCCCGTGCCACTCCACAGTGGTCCCCAACTGACAAACATTTTTCCCGGACCCACCACTGTTCTCCATTCTCATTGGACGAGCATCGGCCAAACACTTCCAACGTTCCAGTTGGAATCACGCAATTAGCCACAAATGCAACAAAATGTGAAAACGTCTCCTCACGTGAACAAGTGGACTCGTGAGACGACTCCGACACACTCGCAATTGTTTTTCTATTTATATATTAAAAAAAATCTCGACCGTAGATTGACGATCGAGGTTGAGCTGGTTCTGTGTCGGTAAAGTTACTGGTACGGTACTTTAGGGTGACCCTTGCAGGGATGCTGTGGCATTTCCTTGTTAATGTAACATAGTACGTACTATATACTGCGTACTATATACTATTACTGTATAGTACTACATTAAATTAAACTTTAGTATCCATCAAAAAAATATTATACACCTTTACTAGACATATGTTTTTTATTTTTCCCCGTAAGGAAAATACTTTGTATAGTAACAGTCCCACGAGTCTCCTGTTAAAAGGATTCATCTCAAGATACTGACGAAATAAAATTGTTTTTGACGTGATTTCTAATCTTATCATCTTATATTATCTCGAATTATATTATGATAAGTTATAACATCAATAGAGGTGATTTAGATTCGACTCTTTGTCTTATTTTGTTAATAAGACAATAGATTGTTGATTCTAAAGTCTTCCAGATAGGCCTCGAGAATTATTTCGGCTCTATATGATTGCATTTATCGAAAAAAAAGTCATTCTTAAATTTTAGAATCCTAATTTGTCATGGCGGGTGTAATGTAAATTTTTAAAATATAGTTTAATTTGTTTAGTTTACAAAAGTTTGAAGTAAAATATGTCTAAGATTATCAAAAATATATTTTTTCATATAATATAATAATAGGCAACCTGGAGTCAATAAAAATTTGAATAGTTTTAGGTATAGAGCCAACCCAAATAATCAAATATATATAACATAACGTGACACAAATTGATTAGGTTGATAAAAATTTAAAGAATTTTAATATATAAAATGGGACTAATATATCCAATAACTTTAAGTCAAATCAGATTGTATATGTTTGATGGTAAAAATTAGTTGTACATATAGAATTATTCTAAAAATTTAGGTCTAATTAAAAGCTTTAATTAATTTAAAGTCAATCAAATTTCATTTTTAGGTCAATCCAAACAAATTTTGAATCACTCAAAATTACATTTTTGAATTATGAGTTACTTGAAATTATATTTTTTAGCCACTCGGTCAAAATTATAATTTTCACTTGATGCATTTTTATCATCTAGAAATTTTATTTTTGACCCATTCCAAATTATGAAAAAATAAATAAAGATAACCAAATAAGCTTTTACTTAGTGTTGTGAATAAAGAGAAAGCACAAAATTAATATTCAAATAAAATAAGATCTTAGATTCTATAATTCTATCGTAAAGATAATTTGTCCATTTTCTCAAACTAAGATGAATGAGATTTACCACAAAAAGAAAAATTTCATAAGAAGCTAGGAATGGATTAAAGTGAGCCAAAAATATAAATTTGTATAGTCGTTGTTGAACTTTTGTTATTGTCTCAAGTCGTTTGTTTTGATGTGTTTCATCACCAAATTTATTTGCCTTCTACGTTCTTTATCATAAATGAATCAATTGATGGCCATATATCAACAACTTAAACAAGACATCACACCTTCTCTTAACATTAAAATTTTCTTCTACAAAATATCAACCAACCCATCAAACACCAATTAAGAAAAATCTTAATTACCCATCTCATATCGTTCTCTAAGAGGATTAGATGAATGTACTTTATAACTTTTTTTTTTAATTCAATGAAGATTTTAGATCGATACGTTAACCATTCGATATTTTAGTATGACTTGTTAATAAATAAAAAATATATATATTTTTTTAAGTCAAGGGGAGGTGTTGGATCTTAAAAAAATAGTAATTATTGAAAGTCTTGAAATAATAAACCTTCCCATCAAAGAAAATAGATGAAATTTACCATCAATAAACCATATGCTCATTGCTCAAGACTTGCTTAGAAGCCACTTTATTAATATAACTAAGGCAATATGTTTAGATTTAAAATTATTTGGGCTAAATTTGATTGAATGTTAAGATATATAATTGCAAACACATCAAATGAAATTGGAATCAGAAGTTTAGATATTTTCTTATTGAAAAAGACGGTGAGATTATAGATTTGACATCTTTAAATGTACGGCCATTATTTTCCCAAAACTAAATAGATGAAGTAGACATTTCTTTTCCATCAAACTTCGTTTTCAAAACTAAGGTACAAGCTAGATATTTTTATTTAATTTATAAATATTTTAGCTAAATAATTAAAATTAAATAAAATTATATTAAAATTGTTCTATCAAACATGTTTACTCAACATTATTTGGGGTAAAGCTACACGTCTTCAATAAATATCCAAAATTTCTCATCCCTAACAATCTATTAATCCAAGAGTTTTCAACTCATTCATTACTTATTACATCAACCCATCATTAATTTGCCAACGTTAAATAGAAAGATATATCACTTGGACAAGAAAACAGTCATCATTATTGTTTTATCAGTAATATTAGATTTATAATCTCCATACAACCTAAATTATACAACCTGATATGAAAGTCTACATAATAAAATCATATCGATAATATAACTTTCCTCTTCTTTTTTTCATCTTGTAGTGAATTTTTACTACGTAGACTACCAAATCAGCTTGTAAAGTTTAGATTGTTTCATGTGTAGATTGTAAATCTAACACTCATATTATTTTATATATTTGATTATTTTAAAAAATAAATAATCATTTACAAATTACAAATCAAACGTACCCCGAAAAAAATTCCTACCATTTATCATCAATTTTAACGACTTACAAAGCATATGTGCTAGCAATTTAATGATTAGAAAAAAGAAACAAGAGCATAATTGATAGGAGAGTGCCAAGGGCCCAGAAAGAAGGGGCCAGAAACTCTCACTGTTTTTGATGATTTTATCCAAGTAAAAATCATTGACAAAGAACGAAAGTACCAAAAGAATTTGAAGGTTTGAATAGTCGTTATAATAGTTATCAAATTATATTGAAAATTTGAATGCTTTTGTCAGTCTCATACTGAAACAATAACCCCCAAGTTTGAATCCATCATAATTACACATAATTAAGAAAAAAAGGACCAAAAAGAAAACTTGGTTGCGGAAGTCGATGCAAGACAACAACAAAAAATCATAAGAAGGAAAAAAAAAGTTCACTTTAAATTGAATTTTACTTTTTTAGATATATATTTTTAAGTTCTTAATATTTTTCAAAAGAGGAAACTATTTGAACTTGAGGACGCTTTGCTTTTTTAATGATAGGATTAGTTGCTATATTCAAACAGCGGTCTCATGAGTACGATTCTTAAAACCTTTAAGAATAAGGGATTATTCTCTTTTTTATGCCGGCTCTCAGATATTGAAAATATGGGTATATTCTTTTATGAATCTAATATTTTTATTTTTAATTGAATTTAAGAATATATGATTGATTTTGAATTATTTTGAATTTTGAAAAGAATACATGATTGAGATTGAATATATATTGCATTGGAAAATATGCAGCGCAGAAAATAGGATTTGAAAATAAGAAAGAACAGAGTCATTATTACCATAATACTGTTATAGAATCCATCTTTTTATATATACTTAAATAATATCAAAATTCTATACATGTGTGTAACACAAACGGGGCTCTATCATGAATCTAAATTTATATTTCTTTAAGAATAGAGATAAGGTATATAAATTTTTTTTTTTGGGTTTTAAAAATTTTACTTTGTTTGCATATAAATGGGTTTGAAATAGGGGGAAAACCACGCAATTCCACTAACATAAGTCCAACTAGCAACAAAAAAAAAAAAATCTAAAATTCTCATTTTTCACTAGAAAAGAGGACTAATAAATGATATGATTTGGAATTTATGCTTAATAGTGAAATAAGATATCTCTAAAACAAGCTAATACACATTAAAATATCTGAGGTTGTAGATACTTTTGATCTGAAAGAGACACATAGTGGTGACATTAATAATATTCTTTTAGAGATATGATCAATTTGGTATAAAGTTTTTATTTTTTTAATATAAAAAATAACGCAAAAGAATGTGTACTAGGGGAAGGCTTATCTGGGCGGGGCAGGACCTAATTAAAATCAAACCTAGAATTCTTTGCTTGTGATATAATTTATATTCTTTTAAGCTGTCCCAATCCAGAAACAATGTGATGAGATGAATTATGCGATGACACCTTGGCTCAAAATTCTCCCTAACATGGGCTTCTTCTTGTGAAACATTTTCTGATAATCATTCTTATTTTACTTTTTATTTTTTATGTTTTTGATCTGTTATTCTGATTTGATCTCATATTGATCTTGAATCTCAATAATATCATATTTGTGGTTCAATCTTGGGATAAACTTAACCTACTCCACTTGGGGTTTGGGTATTGTAGAGAATGTTTTTGGGCATCAGCCATGTTTTATTTATGTATGCCCATTGTAAGAGTGGCCCTTTTTTTTTTTGTTTGTTAAACAAAGTGAAGTCAAGGGTAGAGTAATTTCCTTTTGGGCCTAAATGGGCCTTGGAGGATTTGTTTTTCTTTGGAGAGTTTGTGTCTCTTTTTTTTTTTGGGGGGTAATTTTATCAAGCGGTCATCCTTCATTTTTAATAGCCTATTGAATAATTCTACGAGTGTTGTTAGTCAAGTCTCTTAAAATCTATTTTGAACCCCTTTTTAAAAATATATTATAGATAATGTCAAAACTACCCTTTCAAATATCCTATTGTTGATAAAATCATTTGGAGAATAGAAAAGCTCATTTTCTTACTTCATCTATTCTTCATTAAACTCACTCATGGTATAATTTGATAAATCAAGTCTTCATTCTTATTTTTAAAGTTGATTTCATACAACTTTCATCCTAATATGAAATTCATAACAAAGAATTTTCTCTAAATTTTAGTTTCACTGGTAGCATAATCATAATGACATTTTATTTATTTATTGCCTTTTTTCTCTTCTTCGCCAACGCAGAGCAACACGAATGATCTCAAGTGTACTACCAGCCAAAGAAGCTCGAAAGCCACAATCTCAGGGTTTTAAATCTTTCATTCCTTTCTTTCTTTCTTTTTGAGACTTAAAGAGATACTAAACCTCCTAAGTGTCATTTTTTTTCTAAGAAAAAAAATGCAATTCAAAAAATTCATAGATTATTATGATGAAATGATCCATATCATTTAACTGTTCAACGTAAAATAGATTTTTTAGAGATAAACATGAGAAAAGAAAAAAATGACAGAATAAGGAAGACGATGAATTCTATGGAAAAGAAAATTTTAGAATAGGGTAGTTTAGATATTATCTGAAATATGTTTAAAGAAGGAACTTAAAAAGAGATTTGGTAGTCCTCTAATAACAACACTCTAATATTACTATATGTTAAAATTGAGTAGTTCTGTTCAGCCCTCACAAAATCTCCTCATCACCCCATCTCCATATTTTAGAAGGGCAAAACTGTAATACAAAATATATAAATGGAACATTGAGATATAGACGTATCAAAAGTGGCAAGAGAAATATTTTGCATTAATTGATCTATCCTGATTCTCAAACAACGGCTCCATATCTTTTTTTTAATGTTTTGACAAAGTTTGTAGTCCTCCATGTATATAATTGCCCGCTGCCATATCTTTCAAATTGATTGAATGATGAAATAGTTAAAATCACCTACATTGCGAAATTGAATTGTTGGACAGCAAGGGGGAAAAAAAAAGTACAATGTTCTCATCATCCTTGCAGTGCCTCCCAAGTTGCTTAAACAAACTTTTTTTTTTTTTAAGATGCAAATAGATTTAAAATTAATCATTATCTGACCTCATTTAATTTGATAGTTCAACAGTCTATTGAGTTTATGTTTCTTCTCCTCTCAAGTTATTAGTTATTGTAAAACTATTCCATTTCCAGGTTACACAACGAAGAGCATCCATCTGTCAAATAAGGTTCATCTATAAATTATTTTTCAATTAATTTGACATTCTAATTGTAGTCTACCTACCGTCCTTTAGGATTAATTTATAACAAAAGTAGTTTCAATATGTATAAAATCATTTTTATAAGTAAAAGAATATATAGAAGATTTTATACTTGTTTATTAATATGTTCTAATTAATCATTTTTTTAAATTACAAAATTATCCTCTTTCATATAAATGATGGGGGCTAGTGGGATAATAAATGGGGGCCAAATAGTCAAATTTTGTCCCAAATTTTATCCGGGTTTGGGATTAAGATACTCCCGTAAGGTGAAATTGGCCTTAAGTTACTCTATAAATGCCCGTTGTAAGAGTGGGCTTTAGTGAAACAAAGTGACATCAACGTTAGTGTGTTCGCTTTTTGGGCCTAAAATGGGTCTTAGAAGTTTTGTCCCTCTTTTGAGAGTTTGTCTCTATTTTTATTTATTTCAAATTATGTGTATCAATAAATGTCATTGTTTATATTTCAAATAATGTATATTAATAATTGATTGTCAAGTGCATAGTGTGATGACATAATGAATGATTTTATATCATTATAATAATGCCACATAATTAAGATTTCATGATTTAAGATAGAAATTTAGGATGTGTAACATTACTTATAACCTTTTTGTTATACTAAATTAGATTTCATGCTAAAATTTTATTCCAAATTTCTGTTACAAATTATATGTATTAATAAATTTTCATCAATTTGCATGTGCATTAATAAACAATTGAGACAATTATAATAAGTACCATCAAGTTTTTGCTTAATTTTAAGTGAACGATTATACATTTTTTGTTAATTAAACCCCTGAAGAGGTCTTCAAATCATCATTTTTAGGGGTGTGCTTGATGAAAAATGAATAACTTCACGAGTATAATTGATGAAAAACACATACTCATTATCTACTTAAAATTAAGCTCAAACTTAATGATATTTATTGACATTGTCTGATAAATAATTATAAAATACATTGTGTCATGACATAATAATGACGTGGTATCATTGCATTAATGTCACATAATTTGAGATTTCATGATTTGTGATACATAGCATTGCTTGCCTATTTGTGATACTGAAACTATATGAAACATACTGGTATTAAGCTAATTAAGTAAGAGTAAGCTTTTACACAAACCATCGAATTCCAACACTATAAATGATGGATCTCAGGTTAATTTCATTCAAAGTTTTAACTCAAAAAAAAAAACTTGGTATATTAAAAATTAGACTAGAGTTACAATATAAAAATAACCTGGAAAATACTCTAGCCTTCCACTTCACAACAATCTCAAGATTCATATTATGATCCCTTATGCAAAATATTAGAAAATTTCAAACATTAAAAATTTTAGCTAGGGATTTGGTATAGTTGTTAGCCAGATTAATACTATTAAAGTGTGATTAGTCTTTGAAGGTTTACATGAATTTAATACATGGTAGCTTGTAATCTTGGTTGTTGGCCAACCTTATTATAGCATTAACAACGTAATTAACGTTCAATATTATTGGTTCCTATCCTTATCTACGGGAAAGTTTGGATACGGACATCTACAAGTCAAATTCAACAAGCTTAGGGAAATCATTTGTTCTCAAACTTTTTTTTTTGTTTTTTGTCAACATGATGGATAAGGAAGGAGAGAAATTTTTTTTACAAGTTAGTGGACTGGACAAATAAACTATCTTGACGGGTTGTTAAAAATTTAATTGCTGGTCATGATGATGATGATGAAAGGAAAAAGTTGATTTAGAAGTCAAATAGATCTCTATGTGTATGTGAATGTGGACATCTCCTTATAATAAGGGAGATCAAGACTATGATATGATTATCCACTCTTATCTCTTTTGTGATAATTTATTTTTATTTTTTTAAATATATAACTTAAAGGGATATTATCAAATTTCCTTGTAAGTCATTTAAATATTTCACATTGTTGTAGTATGCAATGATGATTTTGTAATTTAGTTTAATTATTAAAATAAATGGTTTTAACATGAGGGTGATTTGGTAAACATTATAATCTTAGGATACCACGTTGGTAAGGTAACTTTTGTTACAATAAGGTGGCCCTCATTATCAACTGTCATCCTCGTCTGATAATCTTAAAAAAATTTCTCGGTAAAATAATGGTAAAAAATAAAATAAACAAACTTGGGGAGTGCAATAAGTTTTATTAATAAGATTTTTTGATTGTTTAATATGACAATATCAATAACTACCTTTGAATTTTAGTTTAATTCTAAGTGAAGAACGATTATGCGACTTTTTTTTATTCACACTCTTAAAATTATTTGTTTTTTTTATTAATCACATCTCCAAAAATTATAATTTGAGAGGTTAAAATGATGATTTGAAGATAACTTTAGATGTGTGATTGATGAAAAATGTATAATCATTCTTCGCTTGATATTAAACTAAAACTCGCGGGTACTTATTATAATTGTTCCATTGTTTAATTAAATTTGATGCAATCAAATAAAAATATTTTTTCTTTCAACAAATTCTTCACGTATGCTCATTATTAAACATACAATAGTTTGTCGAACTTGTGAAACATTTTACAAAAACTTATTTTACCTTAAAAGTTCAAAATTGAGCAATTTATGGACCATGTTGGTTGGCCATTTAGAATGCATTAAACAGTTATAAGCTGTATTTGCATGAACCATATCGAAGGATATTTTTATTTTAATCACTTGAACTTATTAGAAAATAAAATTCCTAAAACTTAGATATCATCTAAAAATACTTGACGATTTTGACTTTTATCACATAAAAGAAACATAAATTCAACACTCACAAAATCGGCCCATTACTCCATTAATAACTACAATGTCCCATCCTCACCCATGTGTAGTTTCTTTGTAGATCTCTCATCTTATTCTTTAAATCATCTCCTCTGAAATTTCCACTTTCAAACTCCATCAAGAGAAGAGAATTCAACTATTACTTGTTAATCAAATAAAAATTAAATTTAATATGCACGCATCCTACTTGACTCTCTTAACACAAACTATATTTTAACATTTAATGTAAAATATTTTTAAAAATAAATAAATAGATTTATTAATTTTAATTTCTTTTTGATGACTTTCCTTGCCAGTAGCGCGGAGGCTTGGCTTCCCAGTCGCGTGAATGTGCGCACGGGCACACCGTGCAGCGCAACTTTGTCAAAGTCAACCAAAGTGGCGACGATCACAAGTCACCACCGAGTCACGAAACACCACGTGGCGAGTTCTCATGAACCAAAATCCTTTAGCGAATCAAGAACTCCGGAAATGATGAGGTCAGTATCATAATTTTGCTTCGCTGTCTCCGCCTTAAATTCTCCGCCTTTCATTTTCTTTTTGCAATAATAAAATAAAATAATCAATCAACCACTTAAATAAAAATAAGTAAAAGCCATCAAAATCTGGTGTTTTGTAACTTGGATAATATTTGGATAACACTTGTCTACTTTTCCAAGAAAATTTCCTAGTAAAAATAATTCTTGTTTATATCAATAAATAGTGTCTTGGACTCTTCTCTCTTTTGTTGTTATTTTTATTATATCAGAGCAAAAGAGAGGAGAACAGAGCACACTCATCAAAAACTGAAGATTGGAAGGGAATTGAGCAGCAGGGAAGAGAAGGGAAAATGTCAACATCGGAGAAGGCAATGTCAAAAGGAGAGAAGGAGATATTCATTGGTTCAATTGATCAAGGCACCACCAGTACTAGATTCATCATCTACGATCAACACTTTCGAACCGTTGGATCTCACCAGGTTGAGTTCACTCAGTTCTACCCAGAAGCCGGGTACTTGCTGTTTAACTCTCACTCTCTGTTTCTGTCATTAAAGTTTGAAATTCTATGTATGAAGTTTCAAGTTTTGATCTTGGTTTGATGCGTGGTTGTTAGTTTATGTGTTTTTGATGTTGATTGGTGTTTGATTTGGTTTTGCTTCGATGGGGTGATAGATGGGTGGAACATGATCCAATGGAGATACTGGAGAGTGTGAGGGTGTGTATGGCAAAGGCGTTGGATAAGGTGACAGCTGATGGCCACAATGTAGATGACGGATTGAAGGCAATTGGGTTGACTAATCAGAGAGAGACTACTCTTCTTTGGAGCAAATCAACTGGTTTGCCTCTCTATCCTGCCATTGTTTGGATGGATGCTCGCACAAGTTCTATTTGCGGGTAAATTATTTCACTTTTCCCTGATATTTTTCGTTTGTTTGTTTGTTTCATTTCGTGTTGGTGTTGTGATTTGGCATTTCAATCTCTGTTTTTGATCAATACCCTTTTCTAAGAAAATCTAAATCCGAATTGAGATTCATGGGTTAACCAATTCACCTCTTTAAAATGCTTATTATGAACTGGTTTTCTTTTGTTTCTGCTATTATTCTGGCACTAGTTACTGGATTTCCTAATTGTGAATTGGATTAGGGTATTACTAGTATGAAGTTTGGTTTTTTTAATTTCAGATTTTTTTTAATCATTCCATGTGATTTTTGGATTTCCTCCTTTTGATGTTTAAAGGTGATTTAATTACAGGAAACTGGAGAAAAAGTTTAGTGGTGGAAGAACCCATTTTTTAGAGACCACTGGTTTACCTATCAGCACTTATTTCAGTGCAATGAAATTGATTTGGTTGATGGAAAATGTAGATGCTGTTAAAACAGCTCTAAAATCAGGGGATGCCCTGTTTGGAACAACAGACACCTGGCTAATATGGAATTTAACTGGTGGTGCCAATGGAGGTTTGCATGTCACTGATGTCTCTAATGCATCTCGAACGATGCTGATGAATCTTAAAACTCTCGAGTGGGACAAACCTACCTTGGAAGCGTTAGGAATACCGGCAGGAATTCTACCCAAAATTGTTAGTAATGCTGAAGTTATAGGAAAAATTGGGAAAGGATGGCCAATTACTGGTATCCCGATTGCAGGATGTCTTGGCGATCAACATGCAGCCATGTTAGGACAATCTTGCCGAAAAGGTGAGGCGAAAAGCACTTATGGAACCGGGGCATTTATACTTCTCAACACTGGTGCAAATTTAGTCAAATCAAACCATGGTCTTTTAAGCACTATAGCCTATAAGCTTGGTCCAACAGCCCCAACAAATTATGCATTAGAGGGATCAATTGCTATTGCCGGTGCTGCAGTTCAGTGGGTTAGAGACAGTCTTGGTATGATTAACAGTGCAAGTGAGATCGAGGAATTGGCTGCTAAGGTTGATTCAACTGGTGGGGTTTATTTTGTACCTGCTTTTAACGGATTGTTTGCTCCGTGGTGGCGTGAAGATGCTCGTGGAGTTTTAATTGGGATTACAAGGTTTACAGGCAAGGCTCAAATTGCTCGAGCTGTGCTTGAGAGTTTATGTTTTCAAGTGAATGATGTCTTGGATTCAATGAAGAAGGATGCAACGGAAAAGGGTGAGAACAAGGATTTTGTGCTTAGAGTTGATGGAGGTGCCACTGTTAACAACCTATTGATGCAAATTCAGGTTTGGGCTGCACTTATGTTTTCTGATCTAATTTTTGCAGTCATCCATATTTTATTGTTCCTAATGATCCTATTTCTATTCATCCATTATTGTTCCTAATGATCCTATTTCTAGTATTGGTAATGATTTGAATGATCTTATTACTTTCTTGCCTGTTTTGGTAAATTGTCTTTTCTCTCTTTGTATTTTTTTTTTTTTGATTGCAGAACCCTATATTAATTATAGAAACCCTTATAATGTTTGATGTATAGGCTGACTTGTTGGGAAGTCCGGTGGTAAGACCAGCTGATATAGAGACCACAGCCCTTGGAGCAGCTTTTGCAGCTGGATTAGCAATGGGTGTTTGGAAAGAGGATGAAGTGTTTGCTTCAGGAGAAAGGAATAGGACTTCTACCATCTTTAAGCCCATTCTAAAGGAGGAACTTAGGAAGAAGAAGGCAGAATCTTGGTGCAAAGCTGTTGAAAGAACATTTAACTTGGCTGATCTTTCTATTTGATGATGCGTCTCTGTTCTAATAATTAGCTTATTATCCTCCATTTTCCTTCTTGAGTTTTCCATCTCTCATATATTTATTCTTTTTCTATCGTAGATTCTTGTGAATTACAGACTCCTTTATATCTGTACCAGGGTGAATATTTCCACAATAAATGTCTCTATCATCAGATCTTTAAATTGCTTCTATAGTGATCTAACAATAAAAATTGTGTCATCTTGCTTGTAACCCTCCTTGGTGATTGTTGCGCGTCTGCATAATGTGCTTAAGTGTTTTCTGCTTTATGACAATTGCACAGAGCTTATGAATGTTTCCATGCTTAAAACTGAAGGAAATGATTTTTATTTATTTACCTTTTAAAGTGTTTATATTCAAACACCACCTTAACATGAAATTGTTATCCAGCACTTGCCTCCATTCTATTTTTATTGTTATTATTGTTATGCTATATATTATGTGCATTTTATTCCTCAATTGCTAGCCACTTGCCATTCTGCTTGACTATAATTATTCGAAGAGTTGGCTGCAATTTTCTCCATTAAAGTAGCACCTCTCTTTTGTTAAGTTGATGGACCAAAAATGGTTGAAATGAAAGCAACCCAAGAGCTATCCTAGTTGTGAATAATAATATTCAACGTCTCTCTCAATTTTTTCCCTCATGGTTTACTTTCTTTTTTCATTTACATCCTTCTTTTTTATCACTTTGTCAAAATATTATTCAACATATATTTCACTTGCATCCTTGTATCACTATTATATTTACCTTTTATATTTCTAGTTTTATAACATGTTATTAATATTATGTAATATGTTATTAAGAGTTCCTTGCAAGTTTTATAAAGGTTATTCAAATTCCTTAGTTACTTGTTCATTCATATATTTTAAAATCTAGGAAAGATGCCGAAAAAATGCACAAAAGAGAAAGAAAACCAAATTACATATCTTTGAGGGACAAAATCTTTTGCAGCTCATCATTTATAGAGTTTTAAGGTGAAGCTTTTAAAACTTTTTTTATTTTTTTTGGTTCGATGTAATTTAATAGGAAATTCAAAGAAATAATTTGATTAATTATGAAGCGGTTGTTTTGAATAGCAAGGGAGGTGAGAAATAATGTCTCTCTGCCTTCTTCCAATCTACTCATTATAGCACTGCAAAGGGATGGTTTAATTCTATAGCACCATAGGAACATGTAGGTTTTTACTTTTATATATTAAGTTAATGTTTTATTTTTCTCAGTTATCAAATGCCTCTTAAGTTGTAATGGCTAAACTGCTCGTTACGGTTCAAGAAAAAAAAACTTCATAGTTGCAATCATCTGGATGTTGTTCATGGAAAATAAGACTCTAGGTTAACATGTCAAGTGAAGAAAAATAGAATGAAGTTATATCTTATTCAATTTGATGGTGCAGGTACAAGGTATGGTTATAATGAAGGGAAAAAAAAAAGTTGTGATATCGCTGCAGTTTACAGAATTTGCATACTTACATGCTTCTTGTTTATAGATGCTAGATGTGTGTTATTTCTATGCTTCATAGCTTATAATTGCAATTTGCAACCACAGATACCCTATACATAAATAAATAAAAAAGCCCCTATAAGTTTTATTTCTATACTTTAAGTTGATTTTTTTCTTTTGTAGTGTCTATATATATAGGCATTATTACGTGAGCTAGATGAGTCCACTGCTTGAGGAGAAACAGAGTTAACTGAGATAAAAAATCTGGCCATGCTAAACGATTAGCAATGGGTATAGAAAGTTCTCATGCCCCATATGTTTCAATTGGAGAATCTCTGCAAATTATAACATGCGAATTAAAACTTAAAAAAGTGAATAAAACTATGTTAATTGGTTCTAAGCAATAAAACAAATCCTAACTATTCAATTTAAAAATTACTAAGTGTCATCCAGTGACGGACCCAGGATTTTGTCAAAGGAGGGGCATCTTAATATTTCTAAATTTATATAATTTTTTTGCTAAACAATACAAAACAGAAAATTTATTGAAAATTGAAAAAAAAAATACACATTACTATTCAAAGAAATTTTTTTCAATTTGTACTCTTTTTATAAGAATCAATTAATTAATTTTCAATGTAACAAAAGATATAAAGAAAAAGCAATAATTTATATCAAAATAAATAAATAAACATTAAAAAGGTTTACATAAATTTTATTTGTAGAATACATTAAAAAGAATTAATTATAGTGAGTGACGATATAACTTACTTGAAAGGAAGGATAATTAAATATGAGTCTTGTATAACTGTGTTCAATTACACTTACTATAAAACGGGTATATGATTGCTTACAAAATAAAAGCAAGATACTGAGAACAATAAAAGTGCAAAACTACGTGAGAAGAACATAAAAAATTTGATTAAAATTTCATGTATAAAATAAAATAAGAAAATATTAAATATAATAAAATATAAACTCACTTGGTGCTTGTCCTTTGTGCCAATTCGGAGGGTAGAAGAGTGAAGGGATAGGGTAGATGGCAAAGTGAGTGAAGAGGCGGCTGGGGAGTTTAAAAAGTGAAAAAAGATGTGGAAAGTCAAAATAGGTTTTGTATTTTTAATAAAGGGATATATTGTAACTTTTAAAACTTAAGGGACTATTAAGATATTTTAAAATTCAGGAGGGGCCCGGGCCCCCTTCGGTGTCAACGTGCGTCCGCTGCTGGTGTCATCAGATCCTGCAATGCTATATAATACAGAGCTAAAGGAAGAAGATCATTGTCCGTCAGAGAATCCTGCAAGAGTGCAAAGTAAATCAAACAAACGCAAGTTTGCTGCTAAAATCGCTTCGCTTCCCTTATTCGTTTTTCTTGTACACTCTTGAACCTCTTTCATTTTGCGTCCCAAACACCAAAAGAAGATGGCACTGTCTCAGTCCGACATGATGTCCTTCCACTCCTACAAGTTTACACTGCACAACATTGCTATTATAGATTGGTAATACAACACAACTCTTCGCTCCATGCTTTTGCGTTTGCGTTCTTCGTTTGTGTTTTCTTTAGTAAACTTCTCTGATATTTTTGTGGAATCTATCATATGTTTTGTTTGAGTGATAAAGGTTGGATCTTTTCACTTGTATAGTTGATGGGTCAAAAAAGTGAGTTACAAAACTGAATAAAGTTCTTACTTTTTAGGTTTAGGCATTTTTGAATCTTTGTTAAGTTGACCTCTCTTGATGGTATTGGACTGAGATGCATTAAATCATTTTAAGGTGTTATGTTCTGCTTCCTTTAGATGTTTTGAGAGTTGTTATGAAAGATGTTGAAGTAGAGATGTATTAGAGTATTGTTAGTTTAACTTTTGAAATATTATGCAATTAGGATTCGGTCAGAGTATATGAACAATTGGAGCACAGAGAAGCTGAAGAGAAATCGTAAAGTTACTGAAACAAAAAAGAAACGGTAATTAACAAATTTTCGATAAGAGTTTGCATGTTTATGATTGGCTTTTTCTAACTTTAATTTCTCCTCCAGAAAATTCCGGTTGATTTTGTTGCTAAGATGAATATAATACCTCTCATGGTCGCGCTCGATATTGGAATGGGAAAGTTTGGCATGTGGAAGTGAGCTCTACCGATGAAGTTTTTTTCTTTTTTTCTTTTTTCGGAATGGTTGGGAAAAATTTGTTAACGATGATGAAATCATGCTTGGAGATATTGTAGTTTTTGGATATGATGGTTGTGGTTGATTCACCGTTAACAATCTAGGGAGTTTTGGATGTTTGAAGGAGGATAATAATGGCAGCATACACATTAACATAGAGAATGTGACGCCAGATGATAATGAGGGAAAAAAGGGAGAAAGAAGAGAGTGAACAGTATGAGGACGATGTCATCATTATTGTATGATGATGATGATGACGATGATAATGAAGATTATGAAGAAGAGGTGGAGGTGGAGGTGGAGGAGGAGGAGGATGAGGTAATAGTTGTAACAACCAGCAAAAGGTGTAGAGGCAAGACTTTCAGCAGAAACAGTGGTTAAGTATTATGGACCAATTATTTTCTCTTCCTAATTTAATGGTTATCCTAAGTGTATGCCTGGATAATATAACTTACTGTTTGATTTTAATAAGGACGATCCAAGAAAAAGACTGCTATTGAGGATTATCCAAATGGGGACCCTATGGATATAACAAACTTTTGAACCTGTTATGCCTATGTGTAATTGCTTTGGTGTTCGAAACTTATTAAGGCTTATCTTTCAGTCTTTTCCTTGTGAGATTTGTTGTTTGGAGATGTGATAACTGCACGGTTGCTTTGCAATGTATAGGGCCAAGCAAATGTTGTACAAAATTTGGGATCTAAAGACAAATCAAAGGACAAAGCTAAGAATTTTTTTTTTTCGAATTATAGGCAAAATAGACTAAAAATAGGAAAAATAATTATTCACATCGATCCAGAGGGAAATAATGAGTAAACATGAAAATATCAATTTAAAGTAAATTCCTAAAAATAAAAGAATTTCATATGGATTTTTTTAGCAAAATAATTAAGAGAGATTGGATTTATTAAGAATTATCACTTTTAATTAAGATTTTGTACTTTTACATTAAAATTTAGACAATGTTGTCTAACACATAAGACGATGTCAAACACATGTATAGTATTGTTATTTAAAGTGCTCAACAAGTTAGACAATGTTGTTTAAGAAATTTGAGATAACTATTAAAATAGGTCTTAATAAAGGTATTTTTTTCCTTCTATCTCCTTTAACTTTACAAAAGAATTGAAAATTGATATGCTTCAAAAAAAACTTTTAAATTCAATTACTTTTTACTAAAAACATTTTCTTTTGTCACTTGACTTCATCATCAGACTGATGAGGTAAGCTTACAACTTTAGACAATCTTTTATTAGGTATCTAAAGCTGCATATTTCAAATTTCACTTTCTTGTTTTAGTATAATTTCAACAGAAACATTTACTGGTGTGATTGACGCGTACGTCAATTATAATTCTTTAATTATTTATGACCCTTTCAATAGTAGGTAGGCGTTAGTTGCATAAACTTTTCAATGCAATTCCTACAATAGCTCACTTTTTGGCATTATCCCACATATGCTTTTAACTCTAACAAGTTATACAGGTATTTAACAAGTCTAGTAGTATTGTTTAATGAATTTGGCACCACTATTAACTAGAATAGATGTCAATTGAATGGTATTCTTCTTGCTTCAACCTTGTTCAAACTTAAAAATAAACTTTCAAATGCAATTATTTTGATGAAAAACTCTTTTTTTTTTTTAAATGTTTTTCCTTTCTCTCTAATCTCTTGACTTCATCAAATTCAAGTTTTAAAACACAACAACAACATGCATCAGATCAAGCTCCGCACGTATTTGGAATTCAGTGAATGGCATCCTTGGCAATTCAACCACGTTTAAATTAAAAAAGAATTAAAAACTAATATGCTTCAAAACAAATCAACTTTCAAATATATATGTATGTGATAACTTTATACTAAAAACACTTTTCTTTTCTCTCTAATTTCTTGACTTCATCACACTTAAGTAAACTCGGATAAACACCCCTTTAATAGGTATCCTGAGGCACATAGTTTGAATTAGTCTACTCTCCCTTTTTGGTAAAATTCCAACAAGACCACTTCTTGGTGTGCTTCACACACCGATTTTGATTCATTAATTATTTATGATCCTTCAATGGCAGGTAGGATTAGACACACAACTTTTTAATGTGAATTTCACAAACATTCACTTTTTGGTATTATGCCAAGTACTTTTGGCTCTAGGTGTGATCCACGTTGTGATTTTTGATCTATTAATAATATATATATATATATATATATATATATATATATATATATATATATATATATAGTTAAGAAAAACAGTTTCTTTCATACAATAATATTGTGACTTATAGTTGTTGTAATTGTGCATGGAAATATAGAAGATCGAAAGCCTATGTTTTTGGAATAATGTGAAAAAAAATCTATTTAGGTTGTGCCTTGTTGTGATTAAAAGACCACACATTTAGACTTCAGATAGATTGGTAAACATTTGTCATTTTCTATTTAAATTCATAGTAAGAAAAAATTAATAAAGAGGTATGCCAATATATAGACACACACACACACAATTTTGGGGTGGTTTTTTGGTTAAAATTATTTGGCATTAAGATGACCATGGTTGAGTCCATTGTAGTTGGTGAGCTATCTGTAGTTTCATCACTCATGGTTAAAAAAAAAGGATCAAAAGAACTTATTAGAGTTTAAAAGCCCTTTGATACCATTTAAGATGGAACAATGAAGTACAAATTTCTCATTTATATCGCAAAGAATATACACACAAGTGCATGGAAAGATAAATAAATGTGGGGGTTAAACAGAAATGCTCTTTAACTAAAGTTTGTATGTGTGTGTGGGTGTGTGTGTGTGTGTGTATAGCTTTTTTCATATAGGAACTATTGGGACTTATAGTTGTTGCAATTATGCAAGGAAATATAGAAAAGCCAAAGCCTAGGTTGTTGGACTAATGTGATGAAAATTTAATGATGTTGTGACCAATTGTGATTAGAAGACCACAGATGTAGATTTTAGAGAGATTGATAAACATTTGTGATTTTCTATTTAAATTCATAGTAAGAAACAACTAATAAAGAAGTATGCCAATATATATAAAATTTTGGCGCGACTTTTTTGGGTTAAAATTATTTGGCATTAAGACAACCATGGCTGATTCCATGATAGTTTGTGAGCTTTTTGAAGTTTCATTAATCACAGTTAAAAAGAAAAGAAAAAAAAAAAAAACAAAGGATCAAAGGAATTTATTAGAGTTGAAAAAGACTCTGGTGGCATTTAAGATGGGACAATAAACTACATATTTTTCATTTATATTACAAAGAGTATGCACAAAAGTGCATGGAAAGATGATCACTGTAATTGAGCTTAATTGAAGGAATAACTTTGGGAGTTGGATAATTTAGATTTGAATTGGTCATACCCTTAGCAGTATATATGTACAAAAAGTATATACAACGTTTACATCATCACATTAAGATATATATACAAATATCCATGGACGGAGCCAAGAAGGGACAAGGAGGGGCAATTGCCCCTCCTGGATTTGAAATTTTTTTAAAATATATTATCTATTTTGCCATTCTTTTATTCTAAAATTACAAATTTAATTAAATTTGATCCGTTTTTTATTGTTTTCTTCTTCCTTATCTGTGCACCTCAGCAAATTTAAAACTAAATTTTATGTTTTGTGGTCCTATCTAAATACATAAAATAAGATATTATGTTTTCTTTCTTATGTATTTACATAAAATAAAGAATTTTTTCTTCTTCTTCTTTTTCACTTCACTCGACACCTTTACCAAATCAAAACCCATCTATCTTGTTTGTCTCATCTATTTACACCAAAAAAAAAAAAAAAGAAGTTAGTATATACAAAATTAAAAATCTTCTTCTCCTCTTTTATTTATTGTTTTTTATCATATTAAGCAAATGCACTCTAATTTAATATTATTGAAGATCACTTTTTTTTATTCTTCATCTTGGTTTGTAATTTATAGCCATTTGTTTATTATCATTGTATTATCTATGAAAACGAGACAATGATTTTATATAATTGCTTTTTTCTTTTGTCCAATGACTTACTAGTTGTTGTCATTGTTAGTGTATTATAATTTCTATTTATACAATCTTTTTATTTCTTATATATATTTGTAATTTTTTTTACACTATATATGTTAAAGGTCATGATTTTGAATATTTTATATTTGTTATAATATAAATAAAATAAGCATGGACACTACATGTCTCATCTATTATT
>SNVD02009092.1:0-35547 GCA_013180625.2 Boswellia sacra | reverse complement strand
TTCAACTTCATATGTTGAGGGACTTTCTCTCTCTAGACCTCCATTTTTTAATGGAAGTGATTACTCTTATTGGAAAACTAGAATGAGTATTTTCTTGAAATCTTTTGATTATGATTTGTTGTCTATTGTTTTGGAAGGACCTTTTGTTCTAACCAAAATTGAAAATGGGGAATGCATGCTTAAAGAACCTAAAGAGTTTAGTGAAGATGATAAAAAGAAATTGAGTTTGAATGCTAAAGCTATGAATGTGTTGTATTGTGCTCTAGATAAAAATGAGTTTAATAGAATATCTACTTGTTCTACGGCACAAGAAATATGGCACACACTTGGAGTAACTCATGAAGGAACTAGTCAAGTTAAAGAATCCAAAATTAGTATGCTAGTTCATAGTTATGAGCTTTTTAAGATGAAATCGGATGAATCAATTTCTGAAATGTTTACAAGATTTACGGATATTATTAATAGTTTGAAATCTCTTGGTAAATCTTATTCTAATGTTGAAATGGTGAGAAAGATTCTTAGGTGTCTACCAAAATCTTGGGAGCCAAAGGTGACAGCAATTCAAGAAGCAAAGGACCTCACCAAACTACCATTAGAAGAACTTATGGGTTCTCTCATAACTCATGAAATCACCTTGAAGGATAATAAAGAAGAAGATTACAAAGTGACAAACATGTGCTTCATGGCTTTAAGAGAAGATGAGGTAAGTATTCAAAACTATGATCCTAAGCTTTCATATGATGAATTACTTGAAGCATTCCAAATTTACATGTGCAAGTTGATAAACAAAATTCAAAAATCAATGCTTTCAAAAAGAAGTCAAAAATCATGTTATCTCATTTAGAAGAGTTGGTGGAAATAAATGAAGCTTTAGAAAATGAAAATAAAATTTTAAAGCAAAAAGATTTTGAAAGTTTGGAAAGTCAAATACATTTATTAAAAACTGAAAATAACATTTTAAAACAAAAAGATTTTGATAAATTGGAGAAACAAAATGCTAGTTTGAAAAAGGAAAATAATGGCTTAAGAAATATTGTTGATAGTTTTAGCAAAAAGCACAAAAAATTTGAATTCTATGTTGGCAACACCAAAGGTGGGTTTTATGAAAAAGAGGCTTAGGATATAAAACTCCTACAAATCAAAAGTGATTTTAAAAACTATTTTGTTCATGCATCTTCTAGGAATAATCCTAATCATTCATGTACTTATTGTGGAAGTAAAAGAAACAAAGTGTATTCTTGCTATATTAAGAAAAATCCTAATTTGAAACAAATATGGTTCCAAAAAGTACCATAACTAACCCCCAAGGACCCAAGAACATTTGGGTACCAAAAAGTCTCTCTTTGAATATTGATTATAGAAACAAAGAAGTGGCAAACACAAGTGGTACTTAGATAGTGGATGCTCAAGGCATATGACCGGAGATGCCTCCAAGTTCTCAGATTAATCATGAAGTAAAGAAAAAGGATATGTGACCTTCGGGTGATAAATGGCCGGAAAGGAAGGGTAATCGAACATGGTGATATTGGTAACCATTTTTTACTTATTATTGAAAATATTTTGCTTGTTAATGGTTTGAAACATGATTTGATTAGCATTAGTTAATTGTGTTATAAAAGATATTTTGTTGCTTTTGAGCCTAATAGATGTGTGATTAAGGATGTTAGTAACAATAAGACATTATTTGTTGGTAATATACAATTGATATTGATGTTAATGATCATGTAGAAAATTGTTTCATTGTTAATCATGATACTTGGTTATGGTATAGAAGGTTAGGTCATGCTAGCATGGACACAATTTCAAAAATTTCTAAAAATGATTTGTTGATGGTCTTCCAAAAATAAAATTTGAAAATAACAAGATTTGTGATGCTTGTCAATTTGAAAAACAAGTGAGAACTTTTTTAAACAAATTTTTTTTTTTCAACAAATAAACCCCTTAGTCAAGATAGATTTTGCATAATTGGAAAAGAATTAGACATATTGGATATGCTTAATTTTGCTTTTATATGATAATCTTTGAATGGTAGCATATGTTAAGGGGGAGAATATATTTAGGGGGAGTAATTAATTTGATTATATCTTTTTGATGATAACAAAAGGGGGAGAAATGGTTGGATTGCTTGTATTTATAACAATTGCTCTCTTTTTGTTTATTCTTGATTTCATTTTCATTCTTGATTTTAGATATTATTTTAAAGCATTCAATGGTTTGTCATCATCAAAAAGGGGGAGATTGTTAGCCCTAAGGCTACATGATAATTTTGATGATAACAATACACATTTATTAATTGAGATTTACTAACATGTTTATTTATGTGCAAGAGTAAGATCATTGAAATAATTTTAAAATCAAGAAGAGGCTTATTAAAATGAGTGTTGAGGCTTAGGAGAAGACTACATGTTAAAGGCATCAAAGTTTAAGTACAAGGTTTGATTCAAGGAATGTGATATATGAGCAATGTTCTATCAATTTGTCATATATTTCTCTACAAATGTCAAAATAATGTGATTCTTGAGCCTTTGGAAAACTTACTCAATTTATAACATTTCATATGTTTTAAAGAAATTCAAATTTTAAGTGCAAGATCGTCCAAATCATCATGCAAAGTAAAAGACAAATAGAAGCAGCTGACATGAGCACCGAATACTCTTTTGGACATATCTTGAGCTAGAAAAATCAAAATGACTTGATTCTTGTGGCATTAGAAATATGACTTAATGGGGAACATTTCATATGTTTTGAAGAAATTCAAATTTCAAATGGAAGGCTGACATAATTGACATGCAATTCGGTGGAATGACACAGAGAAGAAAAATTAACTCACATGAGCACCGAATGGTTTTTTGGCCATATCTTAAGATAGAGATATCCAAATTCTTTGATTCTTAATGTTTTGTAAAGCTTATTCAAATATACAGATCTTTTATGTTTGATAAATTCAAATTTCAATGGAAGGCTGACAGAATTATCATTTCAGTCAGTGGACAAGACAATGTGGAAGAAAAATCAGTGCACTTGAGCACCGAATGGTGTATTTTGGCCATAATCTTGGGGGCTGACAGATATCCAAATGACTTGGTTCTTGAATGCGTTGAAAGCTTATTCAAATGTGGCATATCTATTTATGTTTTACAGATTTTCAATTCAAATGAAGCATTGAAAAACTGGCAGACAAGATTACGTTTTTATGGTGGGGCATAAAACTTGGATATGGTGTCTTCACTGATTAATTTGCATCTCATTTGCCTATAAAATGGAGACAGTCTCCCATGCATTCAAAAAGAGCAAGAGAAGCATCTATCAAGCAAAAAACTAGAAAAATATCAAGTCTAGAGAGCTTTTATATTCTTTATCTACTCTTTGAAGAGAGTTGTACTTTTGTTGTAAAAACTTTTCTTTGTTCTTATATTGTGTGAGAGTGAGATATTCTTGTAAAGGATAATAGTTATCCTTGAGAGAACTCTTGTTGTTTGTTATCAAGAGTTGAAAGAAGTTTCCTTGGTGAGGTTGTTCCTCAAGAAGAACTCTTGGTGTGGTGTTTAATCTCAGGGTTGAGAAGGAAGTTGCCTTGTGAGGTGTTCATCCAGAAGAATCTTGGTGTGGTGTTATCAAGAGTTGAAGGAAGTTGCCTTGGTGAGGTTGTTCATCAAGAAGAACTCTTGGTGTGGTGTTATCAAGAGTTGGAAAAAAAGTCTTGGTGAGGTTGTTCATCAAGCAAGTTGTAAAGATTTCTACAACTTAGTGGAAAGCTTAGCTCGTGGAGCTAGGAGCCCGTGGACGTAGGCAAGGTTTGCCGAACCACGTAAATTGAGTTTGCACTCTCTCTATCCCTTTTCTCTTTACATTTACTTGCACTTGTGATTGTTCATCATTATTATTCTTTTGATTGCATCTTTGATAAATTCTAATTTCATCTTCTTCACCTTTATTCTCAAAGAAAGAGTGAAATAATTTTGATCTTTCAAGAAAAGTTTTCTAAATCCGTTTTGATAAATAAAAACCCAATTCACCCCCCCTCTTGGGTTGCCATACCTGGGTCAACATGGTTGTGTTCTGAATCCTCCATTGCGAATAAACTCCATCCTTCCAGATCAACGTGATCGTTTTCTTCACTTGTCTATTAGTGAACCTACTCTGATGCCAATTGAGAGTTCTAGAAGTATGCAGTTATAAGAAATATAATAGTACAGTATAATGTAAATTGGCACAGAAGTATTTTTACGTGGTTCAGTTATAAAACCTACATCCACGGATAGCTATAAAGCTACAATTCGCTAAGTTCTTGTTTGTATAATTATTAGGACCTTTAACAATGCTGACTCACCCTCACACACTGACCTAATATTTGTAAAACAAAATCTTCAAAAAGATTATAAATTCTAGTGACACTGCCCACTCTTTATCACAGATAACTTAACAGCACACTAATAAGTTGTACATAACACACGAAGTCTAACATTAAATTACATAAACACTTAACACTCAAGTTATCCCAAGTGTCTACTAACTCACACAGACCCAATCAACAACTCATGTACGATTTCTACCACTTATACATGAATCAAAGACTCAAAGAATCAAACTAAAGAAACATCCTAAATTGCGTTGAAGCTCCTCTATCAATTCATGAAATGCCAAAATCAAGACTCTCTCACAATTAAATCAGCTAACCGGTTAATCTCTCTTCAATGTGCATTTTCGCCTGGTTATTACATGGTAAATATATAGTGAGAGGCCTGGGCGAAATCTCCTAGAAATCCTGCAAAAGATCTTATCAAAATTATATTTGGATTAGGGGAAATAAAATAGGAAGTGATATAATCAAACTCCTAAGAAATTAGGATAAATAAATATTCTCCTATCCTAATTAGAATACAAGATACTATATCTTAATCTAAAGAGATATTTAATATAAATCAAATCCTTCCTAAAATATAATTGTAGAAACAATAAAATAAGAATCAAAATAATATTCTTGTTTTATCACAAGTTGCTCAAAAATATAACATGTGCATGACACATGCATGTTGACACAAAAATTCTTGTCACCAACATTCTCAGCAAAAGTGCTCGATACACACTAATTGACACTCGACACTTGAAACTCGACACTAGATGGAATCGAAACTTCACAAAATCTAGACACTAAACGAAATTAAAACTCGACAAAATCTCGCCACTATACGAAATCAAAACTCGAGAGAATCTCGTCACACGACAATTTTGAGACTAAAATCTCGACAACCACAATTGACATCAATAATCTCAACGCAGTCAACTCGACACATCTCGACCCATCTTGGCATATCTCGACACCAACAGATTAAATAATGAAAATACCAAATATATAAAAGCTCTAGGTTTTTAGATTTCACCAAGATTAATTAATTTCAATTCCTTAATCCAATCGATTAATGTTTATTCCTATGTTGCCAACCAATTTCACTAAATTAATTGTTATTTTTTCTCAAGTAACAACAATATATATTAATAAATTATAATCATATCTATATCTCATTTAGCTCACTGTTAATACCTATTAAGTGGAAGAAATCAATAAGGTTTCACAAATCACATTTGTATTCCTTATCTGATGTCAATTTATGGCAAATCAATCAAAAGGTAATATAAATTAACTTCTCAATTGATATCGCAGATCATGCAAAAGTTGATGAAGCTTCACAACCATTAAGCATATAATTACTTTGTTGAACAAAATTTGGAATAAAACATAAATAGATTGAGATTAAAAGAATCCAAACATCATAATTTGGCTATATTTTAACCCTAAAAAAAGAAAATAAGTCCATATCTAAATTAAACCAAACACAAATCCTAGTTCTAAACATAAAGACAAGGAGAAAAGAAAGAAAAGCTAACAATTTGATGAAGAAATCTTACTCCCAACAGTCCTTCTTGGCCTATTGGAACTATCAAACACGTTCTATGGAGTCCTATTTATATGTATAGGGTTTTAGGACACCAAAATTGGACAAAAAAAAAAAAATCATGTTACACAGGGGTGCAATAGTAATGGTACAAGTGCCCAAACTTTCTGCCTTGTATGCTCTATTTCAGATCTTAAGAATTTCTACCTTGTGCTGCCTTCACTCTTTTGGCCATAAGTTTTAGTGTACAACTTGAATTTACAAACCGTAAAATCATACAGAAAATATACACCCAAAGCTTTCCAATGGTATATTAACAATAATTTGGTTCTTTGTACATCAATACTATTAATTCTAAGAAGTTGGCTATCTAACAAAGGTGAAATTTGAACGTTTTTATTATGAATTCGCTCCAATTGCTTTCATTTGCTTTCTATAACTAAGGAAACTAAAAAAAAAAAAGCAAAATAAATGTAAAAGGAACATATTTCACTTGAAACAAAAGAGGTATAAAAAGGGTATAAATATTGAGCTATCAAATACCCTGAAACTTAGACTTTGCTTGTGCCTAAGCAAAGGAACGAAAAACATAGTAACAAACACAAACAAAAACCTCAAAGACAAATAACTAAATTGCTTTGAATTGTGAATGGCCTCAAAGATTGCATTTAATAATAACCCAAAGAAAATTCAAAATTTGTAATTGTCTAGAATTTCAACTGAAAGTCAACCTTGCTCACCCTTAATTCCTCAAGTGTGTGTGTGTCATTAGCCAATCTCACATCATTACTTGTAACTCATATAGGTTTGTAAATCAAAGTGAATAAAAATGATCTCTAAATGCATGCACAAAGAAAATTTGAACTCCACAGGCCTACTTTTCATGCACTCTCCACTAACGTAAACAAACACCATAATAAGGATCAAATAGGACTTTAATTAAGCTTGTAACATTTGGCTAAGATAAAAAGGTATGGACAAAGGACACTTATTAAGCTCAAATTACTTAATAAGCATACAAACCAATCAAGATTTCCACAAAGCTCACCATCAACGTATCAACACAAAACAATGTGCTTCTAACGTCCACCTAAACTTATTTTCACCCATCCTTCTTATTTTATTTATTAACAACAAAATATAGCTTCCAAAAAAAATTTCTTATCCATTGTAAGGTATAATGTGCAACCCTTTTTCTTCTTTGTTGTTCTTTGTTCCTTTTTTTTCTTTTTTTTTTATGGATGTTTAATGTTTGATTTCTTTAAGCTTTTTTATTAACTCATGTAACGAGTGTTAAGCCGATAACCCCCAAAGTAGTTGGTTTTAAAGTATTAGATGTTTAGACATTCCTTATAGCTTAATTGCTCAAGTTAAGAAGGCTATGACACCAAACATAACCTTTTTTTGTTTTAAGAAAGAGCAACAAAATCATATTCATATATCCCATAAAACTCAACTTTGAATCTTTAAAACACCACCCAACCTCTCTAAATGCCCTTTTATCAAAGCATAGCTCAAAATATAGTCTTGAATGCTCTATATGCTCATGAGTAAAGGTTACTTTTGGATATTTCAATGTATGTTAGGATAAATTTAGTGCATTAACAAAAGAAAAGGCTTAAATGGGCTCAAAGGGGATAAATAAGGATCAATTAAATCAAAGGTTGGCTTTTTAAAGCTTAAACAGTCCAAAGATGGACTAAATTAATTTCCTCAACATTGTATAGCCTAGGATTTCATCTTTATTAAGATTTAATGAAAACAATACTTAAATCACATAAACCTTCTCTAAATCAACAAACAACTCAATGATCATGCCAATATGCTTAACTTGTGTTTAAGGAATCAAAACTAGAGCAAAACCAATAAATAAGTCAAGCACAAAGATCTTATGCATCATTTTTCATTTTCCAAGAGTTATTCATCAATTCAATCATTATCCTATTGTTAGCCATCACAATTCAAGCATAAACAAAATGATTTTTTTTAACCTATGAAAAGCATAAACACATAACTAATCCAAAACAAAACAAAAACTAAAAACACAAACATCAACACTTCGAAGACAACTCAAACCAAAGCAAAAACCCTAAAACAACCATAAAAATCTGAAATGAAGAGAAAGGAAGCATAGAGGACTTCCTTGAATTTGCATTTGAAAGTGGACTCTTGATGATGTAACTTTTGAGAACTGGTATCCACTTCCAAAGCATACAAAAACTAAAGCCATTCAGTCTAGTGCAACAACAATAAGAGTTGAAATTAAAATTTTCTTCAAAATTTTGAAAACATATGTAGCTTCATTAGAGACCGAATGAGTCTCCTTACATCATTTGGCTTCAAGAATTGGTAGTTTGATCTCAAGTTCAAGATGTTCTTGAAGTAATGGTCATAGCCTGAAAGTGTTGGCACCAAGATCTTCAATTTTCAGCTTGTTGTTGCAACCTAATAGAAGAGAGATTGTGGTTGGCGTTGCTTTATTAAGACAAAGTTCCTCAAAAATAGAACATGCCATCAAAATAATATTTGCACCAAATTTATAAAACGCTTTTCTAATGGAGCAAGAAAAGCGCCTTCAACTTTTGAATTTTCGAGTTACTTTCTTTTGTGAAACGGTGCTACAATCCTCTCTTAGCATCATCACTTCATCTTCTCCCACTTTCTTTTTGCTAGATAAAGTTCTTTCATAAATCTCTCAAATCTTGGTGTTTGTTCCAAAAATTTGCAAAAGGAATGTTGCTTTTGAGACATTGAGAAAAAAAGATAGATGCGTATAAGGTGGAGGTGATGTTGCTGGATGTGTTTGCTCAATGTTCTCCTCAAATTGGCATGTATGGTGGCTTTTCTTAACTTCCTTGGAATTGTCACAGGGTTGGGAGAATTTATGCTCACTTGTCAATGCAATCACCTTCACCTCCTCATCAAAATTTGTCTTGGTGTTGCTTGGAAATGCTTCTCGAGGTTATACTAAAATGATTCTTTCCAATTGGCTCATTATCATTTCATGTTTTCTCACACAGGCTACATGGCTTTAACACATGATCTTTATTTCAATCATGAATTGAGAAGCGGTTGCTGAAAGTTGTGCATTGCTAGCAACAAGTTGTGTAAGATCTTCCTCCAAACTACTTTTCTCTTTTTCAGGCTGAGCATAAGGAGAAATCCAAAAGTTTTGATCATTGCCCCATGAGTAGTTGGGCTAACTTGTCCAAGTTGAGTTTATGTGTTTCGACATGTATTCGAGTGATAATAGTATTGCTGCCCTTGGATGTTTGGCACATAATTGGTTTGATAGGCGTTTGGGAATGCAAAAGGGGTTCCCAAGTTGACAATCAACACTACAATGATTCCCACCACAAAACACACATACTACATTCCCATTCCAATTTCCAAATTGTCTGGACATGGCTGCTAGTTGAGCTCTTATTGCATCTGTAGTACCAAAGTCAACTATCATGGTGAGTTCTTGTAGCCTCCTAGACTTCACACACACCTAACATCAACCCGAAAGAAAGAAAAAAAAACAGAAACAAAAATTGAAAATTCACTAAAAAGAAAATAAATTCAAATTAAAATATAGTTATTTAGTTTAATATCAGTAAAATAAACAATACTTTGCAACAGTGCCAAACTTGTTATGCAAAATCCGCTAGTGCAAATAATCATAACAAGTAATAAAGTGACAAGTAGCATATCATTTCAACATGGATTGCGTTACTAACAACCAAACCGTAACTAACTCTAATTTTATTTGAATGACAATGATTAACTATTGACAATTTAATGAGAAAATAAACTAAACTAACAAATAAAGAAAGAAAACAGTGACAATGATTAAAAAATGAAAATATCAAAATTATACAAGCTCTATGGTTCCAGATTTCACCAAGATTAATTAATTTAAATTTCCTAATCTAATCAATTAATGTTATTCCTATGTTGCCAACCAATTTCACTAAATTAATTGTTATTATTTTTCTAGCAACAACAATGTATATTAATAAATTAAAATCATATTTCTATCCCATTTAACTCATTATAAATGCCTATTAAGTACAAAAAATCAATAAGGTTGCACAAATCACATTCACATTCTCTATATGATGTCAACTTATGGAAAATCAATCAACGATTGATATAAATTAACTTCTCAATATAATTTACATCTCATATCATGCAAAAGCTGATCAAGCTTCCACAAGCATTAAGTATATAATTAATTTGCTCAACAAAATTGAAATTAAACATCAATAGATTGAGATTAAAGAAATCCAAACATCATAATTTGGTTACATCTTAGCCTTAGAAAAGAACATTAGTTTGTATAAACAAAGCACAAATCATAGTTCTAAACATAAAGACAACGAGAGAAGAAAGAAAAACTAGCAATTGGATGAAGAAATCTTTCTCCTAACCGTCCTACTTGGCGTCTTTGGCCCATTGGAACTCTTGAACACGTTCTATGAAGTCCAATTTATATGTTTAGGGTTTTAGGACTCCAAAATTGGGAAAAATCATGTTTTTAGGTTGTAGTTGGGCAGGTGTGCAAACTTTCTGCCTTGCATGCTTGGTTTCAGCTCTTTAGAATTTCTGTTGTATGTTACCTTCACTCTTTTGGCCATAAATCTCAGTACACAAATTGGATTCAAAAACCATAAAATCCTACAAAAACTAGACGCTCAGAGCTTTCCAACAGTATATCACTCATAATCTGGTTTTTTGTAGATTGATATAGTTAATTCTAAGAAGTTGGTTGTGTGGCAGAGGTGAAATAAATTTGAACATTTTTGCACCTAATTCGCTTCAATTGCTTTCATTTGCTTTCTACAACTAAGAAAACTAAAAACAAAACAAAGTAAATGTAAAAGGAAAAAATTTGACTTGAAAATAAACTAATTAACTAGGAAAAGAGGATTGAAAGGGTATAAATATTGAGCTATCATGTTTTCAGTGGTATTGTGTTTAACTATTCATGCAATACAAAAATTAATGGATTCTACATTCACCTTTAAATTTATATCTAATTTGTAGTTGAATACTTAAAAATATTTGATATAAACATCAAAATAATATTACGTTAATAGTAATTTTATCGGTGTTACTAATGGGTAATTATATATTTAATTTTGTTTTCTCAAAAGTTGTCGGTACCCAGGAGCTTGTGAAAAGGCCACTAAAACAATAATAATAACTACAATTATGCTATACTTATAAAGTTTATGTACAAAGTTAATATGATATCACGTGAGCAAAAAAATCAATGTAATTAAGAAAGTTAAGATAATAAGTTATGATAAGTAATATGACATTGAATGAGTAATGTCACATCAATTTTGTAAAGTGTATAATTTTATTATTGTAGCATTACTCTAATAATTACATGATTCACGGTGAATATGCATTTTAATTGGTAAGTATCAATTCAATGATGTATTTAATTTTGTAATATTAAACTTAATTATAAAGTATATACCTCAATTGTCTATTGTAATGATGATTTCATAATCTTCATACAGAACAATACAATAGTATTCTCTAAGATTTCAAATTAATGTCTTTTTTTTCTACATAATTAGATTCAATCATCTTAAAGTTAATTAATGCTTTGACATATATGTACGAATTGGTAGTGTCCTAGACGTCCACATAAGAGAATAAACTAATGGTCAAAGTAAAAAGATTCCAAACATAGCAGTGATAAATGAATATGTTTCAAAGATTCCAACCTACCTTTTACTATTTTTTTAATATTGTTATGACAAAAAATGGAATATATAAGTCAAACAAATCTTTAAAAGAAAATTTTCATGTTTTTTGTAAATAAATTAATCAATTAATATGATTTTATACAAAATTTTTATAACCAAATATATGAAGGGCCCAAAATTAATCTATATAAAAAGAGGAATGTCGCAGATTGGTGTAAGATAGATAGGCTTTTGAAAACTTGATTCTTTTTATAATTTTCTAACTGCCTTGATAATTGTCCGTTATGGCAGAGTGATAACAGCCAATTAAAGTTATTATCTTTTCAAGTGGAGACTTCATCAAAGGTAGTTAAAATGACAACTTACTCCTTATCATATAAGAGTTCGCCACACAAACTTGATCTCACAGCTTCATCGCTAAACTTTTGTGCATGACAATAGTCATTACGAAATGATTTGTTAAAATTTGCTATGAGAGCTTTTCGGTGACAATAATTGCTATGTTAATTATTGGATTCATCTATCTTGTTATAAATGTGAGAGCTAAAGTTGGTTTAGCTAGCTCGTGGATTCACTGATACAAAGATCGAGAAAACCAATAATGGAGATTAAATTCTCATCGTGAGTACCCAAAGAATTAGGTATTCAAGTAGAGGTAAAACATTCAGCTAAGAGAATGAGGAGTATTATGAGTTGTGCAGGGGTGAAATCATGGGATTTTGAGGCTTTTGACACCACTGACACTAAGCTTGCATGGCCTTTCCATTTCTCCATTTCTAATTCAAGAGCTGGTTCAGCCATCAAGTTGCAATCTCTTGAGATAAAAGGTGGTTGGAATGAATTTGTTTGCGAAAGGGGTCTTGTTAGAGGCGATGAAATCATATGTTAGAAAATGTAGGCAATATATAAGGATAAGACATAAAAAATAATCTAATTTAATTTTGAAATAAAATTACCAATTGGAACTTCATCCTAGCAATAAAAATTATCCGTCAAAGCTTGTGTATCACATGATTTCCTTAAAATAGATTCGCCTTCTCCACTAGATGCTTGAGAATTTTACCAACGTCTGTCTCCTAGGATTCAATGACAACTAATGGTAAGAGAAGCACTACTCTTCTACTTAAGCGAATTGGAAACACTTCAAACTTTATCACGAACTTTAGAATTAGAAGCTAAGAACACAAGAGAGTAAGAGATAAAACAAGCTAGAAAAGGAGAGAGCTAACTTGTGGTGTGGTGAACAAATGAGGTAGAACCCTTTTATATAGGCTAAGGCAATTGTAACTTATGGAATTTGAAACACCAACTTTATTAACTCAAAATTAACCTTTATTCAATACATGAAAATTCATGAACACTTGAGTTATGAATTTGAAAAAACCTATAACATCCAGGAATTTAGAAAGTATTCTAACATAAATTTCGTTCACTAATTTTCCAACAATCTTCCCACATGAATTAAATTGATTGAAAACAAATTAATATTTAAACTAGTGAAAGAGCTCAACGATCAAAACCTGCATAGGATAGGTAGGTGTTATCCTTTGAACCTTCTCTTGTAAAAGCATATTTACTTTACTAACAAATCAGTAGACACGATGTCCTTGAACTGTTCTGTGGTTTATGTAAGCAATGATATACTTCACACAAGAATCTTTCCTAGAATTTCTAGTTCTCACTATTATGTTCATTTTGGCCGTGAAAATATCTTGGTTCTATGAGAATTTCTCAAGAATTGAGCCCCAAACAATTATTTTAGAAGCAGTCCCACTTCATTCTCATATAGGCGATTTCTTATAAAATAGTAACTTGTATTACTCCACTTAGATTTTCAACGTATAAGAATCATTATAAGCAATGCTTAAATTTATCCTTATGGGTATCACTGTTTTTATCATAGGAATGGACAAGAGGTTACCCTCACAATGATCTATCTAATTCTTTATAATTAGGCTGTCATTTTGAACCTAGATCTTGGGATCTCCAGTCAGCTAGGTTGGGTTCCTTTGTGTTGACTAATTCTTTCACAGCTTCAGTCCCATTTCTCTAGATGACTTATCAACTAGCTCCCTATTTAGGCCTTTCGTTAGCAAATCCGCAAGATTATCCATACACTTTATATAGTCTATAGGGATAACTCTAGTTGAGAGCAGTTGCCTAATGTTATTATGTCTGCATCGAATATGTCTAGACTTACCATTATACATGTTACTTTGAGCCCTTGCTATAATAAATAGACTATAGCAATGTATACATCTATGCCACACAGGCTTCGGTCAATCTATAATATCTTGTAAGAAATGGCGTAGTCATTTAGCCTCTTCGCCATATTTATTTCAAGTTACAAACTAGGATTCCATCATGGATTGGGCTATAACTGTTTGTTTAGAAGATTTCCATGATATAGCAGCTCTAGCTAATGTGAACATATACCCACTAGTCAACTTTTATTCTTTTATATTAGATATGTAGTTTGCATTACTGTATCCCTCTAACATTGTAGGATATCCGGTATAATGTAGTCCATAACTACGAATATATCGTAAGTACCTCATTACTTTCATAATACCTTTCGTCACTTGGATTACTCATATATCTACTTAGTTTACTAATTGTGTAAGCTATGCTAGGTTTGTACAACTCATCAACTACATTAGACTACCAATCACTCTAATGTATTTTACTAGTTAAAGACTCTTACCTTTATTCTTACACAGCTGTTAACTCAATTCTATCAGTGTCTTAGACACTCTAGAATCACCTTTGTTCACTTTTTCTAAAATCTTGTCTATGTAGTATGACTGACTAAGCATGAGTCCATCAAAAGTCCTTGTAATTTTAATTCCTAAAATTACATTAGCCAAACTCATATCTTTCATGTCAAATTTTGAATTCAACATATTTTCGGTATATTTTATAATCTTCTCATTACTACCAACAAAGGGCATGTCATCAACATAAAGACACAAAATAACATAACCATTTTCAGTATCTTTGACATAGATACATTTATCACACTCATTGATTTTAAACCATTCACAAGCATCACATTGTCAAACTTCTCATGCCATTGTTTTGATGCTTGCTTTAAGCCGTACAAAGACTTTATCAATTTGCAGACTTTCTTTTCTAGCAACAAACCCCTCAAGTTGTTCCATAAAGATCTCTTCATCTAAATCACCATTCAGAAAGGCTATCTTTACATCCATTTGATGTACTTCAAGATTCTACAAAGCGGCAATCGCAAGTATTATCCTAATGGAATTTATTCTCGTCGCTGGAGAGCATGTTTTAAAGTAATCTAGACCTTCTTGTTGCTTATAACCTTTGATACCAAGTCCAGCCTTATACTTGGCAATTGATCCATTTGCTTTAATTTTTTTCTTTAAAATCCATTTAGAATCTGGTGGTTTGCATCCCGAAGGAAGATCACAAGTTCCCATGTCTAGTTTTGCATTATGGAATCAATTTCACTCTTAATGGCTTCTTTCCACAAAGGTCCCTCGAAAGAGCTTACAGCTTCTTTAAAGCTATGAGGTTCACTTTCTAACAATAAACCAAAAATCTGGACCAAAGTATTTTTCTGTTCTTGCTCTTTTACTACGCCTAGGCTCATCTTCAATAACTTGTTCTTGGTCTTCACTACCCTCAGTGATAGCCTCATAAGTTCATTTAGATGAACTTCATTCTTTTTTGGATTTATACGAAAATTCATGTTCAAAGAATGATGCATTTCTCAATTCCATTATTATGTTTTTGCGAATATCTGGGATTTGCAACTTATACACAGGAAACTGATAAGCACTACTATTATCAGCATATCCTATAAAAATGCAATCAATTGCTTTTTTACCTATTTTCATCTTCTTAGGTATACGTACCACTGCTTTAGCAAAATACCCCCACACTCGTAAATATTTGTTAGAAGGCTTTCTTCATTTCCACAATTCATAAGGTGTCATTTCATCTTTCTTGTGGGGTACCTTATTTAAAAGGTAATTAGCTGGCAAAATAGCTTCCCCCCATATGTTCTAAGGTAACCTAGGTCAGCTCTTTCCCAGAGGTCATCTTCAGAACCATTTTGCCTAGACATTATAACTCATATATGGATGAGTTACCCATGAAAAGCTTCTCCCCATTCTCAATGGGTTTAAAGGTTGAGAACAAGCCTTTGTCAGAACAACCATGCCTTGTAGCTTCAATGTCACTCCACCATTCTTTTGGGTTGGACCCAACTAGATTGACTTCAGAAACAATAGTAGACATACTAAGCTTTGATACGTCTCGTGTGATGTTGTCCACCACATTTGCTTCGTTCGTTTTCTTATTTGGAAATCGACAATCTAAAGCCTTGTGACCCATCTTGTCACAGTTGAAGCACTTTCATTGGAACTTATGTTTCTTGGAAATTCCACCTTTTGGCCCTAGCTTGGGCCATTTATTTGACTTGCTCTTCTTTGCTTTGGAGCCTTGACCATACTCTACTATATTAGCCTTTACCACTGCAAGAGTTGAACTTTTCTTCCCTGAACTCTATTGTCTTCTTTAATACGAAGTCTAACTATAAGCCCTTCCATGTTCATCTCCTTTTTCTTATGCTTGAGATAATTCTTGAAATCCTTCCATGCAAGGGGTAGCTTCTCAATCACAGTTGCTGCTTGAAAGGTTTCACTAAGAACATCCCTTTAGCATGTATCTCATAAAGGATTACTTGGATCTCTTATAGTTGACTTGTCACAATTTTGGCGTCTACTATCTTTTAATCAAGAAAGCGTCCCACCAAAAACTTTTTGGATCCAGCATCCTCAGTCTTATATTTCTTCTCCAAAGACTCTCACAATTCCTTAGCCATTTTTTTTCTTAATATAAACATTGTGTAATAAGTCTGTCAAGCCATTCATGACATAATTATGACATAAGAAATCAGAATGCTTCCAAGCCTCAACAGCACTGATGACTTGGCATCTTGCTCTCCTTCATTAAGTTTAGGTAGATATTCAGTTAAAAACCTTGATCCTAGAGTGGTCAAGTAAAACAGCATGTTTTATTGCCACCTTTTGAAATTCAATCCATCGAATTTCTCTAGTTTTTCACCATGGTTCATAGGAATCGAAACATATACAACTGAGGCAGTAGCCATATTAGGCTGTTGAGCACCAGTCATAACATCAGTCATCTCAACAACAACAACTAGAATTAATAGATCAAATGATTTTTTTAATTTCATGAACCAAACTATAGTTTGTGAGAACAAATAAATAACTTTCAATAGATAATTTCTAGGAAAGACCGGAGGATTCACAAACAGGTCTCACGTAAAATCCAGCCTCCTTAGACAAAATTTCTTTAGAAGAAATTCCCAGGAAAGACGTGGAGGGGTCATAGTTGCTTCCACTTCAAATCTAGTCCCATAAGACAAAACTTCTCTATTTAGTTACTATCCAGTTGACACCAACAAACTATAAAAAGCCTTCCATAAAAATATCACACTAAATATATATATCAACAAATAAAGGCAATAGTAATTTATATATTAAAACAAATAAAATTGTGTATATATATATATATATATATATATATATATATATATATATATATTCTAACATGCCACTCTTAAAAACCTTGTATAAAGCAATAATCTATTTTAAGTTTATTAGAAAATCTATGCAATATATAAGGATAACATAAAAAGAATAATTTAATTTAACAGTAAAATTAAATTACCATTTGCAAGTTCGTCCTAGCAATAGAAATTATCCGCCGAGGCTCGTGTAATACACAATTTTCTTAAAACATACTTGTGCTTGAAAATTCTACCGCGTCTATCTCCCAAGATACAACGACAACTAGTGGCAATAAAAGCACAACTTTTTTACTTAAGCGAACTGGAAATACTTCAAACTCTATCATAAACTTTAGAATCAGAAGCTAAGAACACAAAGAAATAAGAGATAAAACCAGCTAGAGAGAGAGAGAGCTAACTTGTGGTGTGGTGAACAAATGATGTAGAGCCTCTCTATATAGGCTAACGCAATTGTTACTTATGGAATTTGAAACACTAACTTTATCAACTCAAAATTAACTTTTATTCAATATATGAAAATTCATGAATACATGAGTTATGAATATGAAAAAACTTGTAACATCTAGGAATTTGGAAAGACTTCTAACATCAATATCTAGGAATTTGTAAAGACTTATAACATCAATTTGATTCACTAATTCTTCAACATCATATTTGTTGTGGAAATTAATGATGAAGATAATAACGTGAAATGCTGAATCGAGTTGCCAACCAAAGATTAATGTTTTAAGATGAAGTTATGATGATCTGGTGTAGAAACATGCAGGCTCGTAGTCATCAAATGCTATTAATTTCGTGCTAGTAATTACTTGATGTCATGTTGTGTGTTGGGTCCGCTTTGTCGTTTTATTTCTGTCACATGAAAAAATTTAAAATTTCACTTTATCTTATCTTAATTTCGAACAATCTCATAACAAATTGTCATCACGTCTACTCTGATTAGTTATAAAAGAAAATTTTCACAACAAAATATCTCAGTTACTCATAAAACATACCATAAACAAAGAAATGTTATTTATAGTTAAAATATATTAAAAAAATTTGCTACAGTTTCCTATACCTAAAAATTTGAGATGATTCAAAAAATATGGTGACCATTAATTGTTTGACTTGCTCAATCTATAGATACGACTGATTTTAGATGTCAATTCTGCCCTTCTAACTCAGAAGTGAGAAGCGAAAGCTTAAAATTTTTACCCAAAGCCTATTCAAAGTTTAGAAAAACAATATATTTATATGAAAAATATTAACTGCACATCCCACATTTAAAAGAAAACTTTTTAATTAAAATATTGGTTTCTAAAGTGCTCCATTTCTCACAACCACGCTCTAGGTTAAGTTCGAAGTTTTATCACTTCTATTATTACAAGTTCTACCTTGGATATAGATATTTTATCTTTTTTTTTTTTGTATGAACTACAATTTCGTAGAACTATTCATTGTTTAGATCATGAAAATCCAATTCTGTTGCATTTCAAAATAGAAATCTCAAGTCAAGTGTATCCTCTATATAGATTGTGTGTATGCGTTATTTATTTATTTTTAATAATCACGCATATATATATAATAATTTTAAAATATTATATATAAAGTTTTATTCTTTACTATATGTAAAACAGTATAATATATATATATATACATATATATATATATAAATTTATTTATTTTCCTCTTTTAATATTCAAATGGCTAACATTAATAACTTGTTTTGCTGCTTCATTTTTTAATTATTTTTTACATTGTACTAATTAATCTTAAAACACATATACATGACTTTTTAAACCAAATGTATGTTTAGTACTAATTTACAAAATGCTGAAGAACAATAAAATGATATTAACTAACACGTAACTTTGTTGAAGAGAAAATAGTCCTTTACGACCATAACATCAACAAAATTTTTGCTCTCAATAACCTTGGAAATGTTGTTGCCCTACCCAAACACTATGCACAAAAACACCATAGCCATTTAGCATAGACAACTACTAGTCTACCCATCATCACATACAACCACCACCACCTTCATACACCACCAAAAAATTAAAAAAAAAAAATTCTCCAACAACCATCGCAATCACCATCAAAAATAACACACTCACGAACTACTGACCACCTGCGCACACGCCATTGTTTTACATCTGACTACGCCCAGCACGCCACAAAATATAGGGTGGAGTCGTATACAATTTAATACTTCGGAAAGTCCATAAAAAGATTAAAAAGAGGAAGGGCCTAAACGGATTTGTTGCGATGAAAGAATAATGAAAGCAAGGGTTAGATAGAGGAAGGCAAAAATTTTTCTTGGGCCACAGTTCTCCGCCCCCAAACATCTACACCAAAGGCATGTGCGGCCCAAACGAAATAAGTGCCACCAGGGAGAGCAGCCCATGCACCGTCAGTCGATCATCTAAGACAAATCGCCTTACCAGTGCACACATTTCACCAAAATCCACAGAGTTTTTTTTTTTTTTTTGTGATTTTGAACTTTTGCTTTGATCGTTTAAAGGAAAGGCATTTAAAAGTTTTCGTTCTTTTTTGTTAAATAACAATTTTGTTAATAAAAGTATAGCTCTTAGATTTGAAATTAATAAATGGCTATTAAATTATGATGATATATAGTATCGCACACTTCTAACTTTTTTTGGATATATTAGCCTTTTTATTAGCTAATTCAAGCGTAAGACAGTAATTTTACTATCTTTCATAAAAGGCTTTATAAAGTTAATTTAGTATTTGTCCAAAACTTAGGGATAAGTTAGATTTATACCTTTCGGTTAGGATTGTAATCTATGAAAAAAAGTACTTGATCTAGATACTTAATAAATAAGTGTTATTGTACTATTTAAGCTATTTGTAACAGAATATACAATATTATTATTATTATTATTATTCCTATGCTATAAAATAATTATTCAATAACTTGTTATTTAATGTTGTCCCTTAAAAGAATTCTTGCTCAAATTGACAACAACTATGATGATATATGGAGTATGCACATATTATTAAAGCTTTTTTATAGGATAATACTATTATTATAAATTTTGTATATAAATTCATGTATACAAATTGATATAACATAACTCATTTATTCATATATTATCGTCATTCATAAAATGAGCAAATATTTTATATATTTATTATTTTAACTATCTTATGATACATTAGTTTGAAAGTAAGAAATTTTATAAAAAGTTTGTAAGATTTTCAGTTCTCTGTATTAAACAAAGGCAATTATTGTAGGGTCCACGTTGCCAACTTTTCCCATAAAAAACGTAACAATCAAACAAAAAGCCGCAAATTTGCTTATAAGAATAGCGAACATAATAAAGCCGCCTTACTGCTCCACGATAAGCATCTGATTCATATTGTCGATGTTTTCTGTATAAGGAAAAGAAGCTTCAATACTCAAAAAGAGAGAGAGTGGCTTTTGCTTTCCTAGTCAATAATTGACTAGATTCAAAGACTGGTCTGGTCCAATACGTTATGGGACAATCAGAGTTTCTCTGATTCTTCGTGGTTCTTACGCGACAAATGCAATATTGTTAAACTCCTATATATATGAGATAAATTAATGCATGTATTACGCACGTACAAGTTTTGAAAGAGTGTTATCTTTAATTTATTAAGATGCTTCTAATTGGTATTAATATTCGAAGTATAATTATCTGCCTGATTTTCTTATCACTTGTGGAGATCTTCATAAAAGATCTTACAAGAAGTGATATTGAAGAAGGATTACAAGTCCCTGCAACCAGTTCACTGCAGCGTTATCGGTTTCTTGAAGAACAAATCTGTGTGGATTCAGGGGAAAGGAATTCGATCAGAGAACGGCGGGGATTTGTTATCTGCTACCAACGGTTAGAAATCCATCGGGAGCCTTCATTGAGTGAGATGCTTTGGCATGTTTTTGTTAAGGTTTTAGGGCTTATATTTGATGATGATAATATCATCTCATCTTTCTTAAGTTGGAAAATAGAATTGCTAGAGTTTCTCATAGGATTGAGGTTAAGAGAACATTTTATATCAAATTTTTTGGCATAGATATTCAGGGTTGGGGTGACATGTTAAGATCGCTTCTAAGTCTGTAACAATTACATGTTGAGGATATGCTGTGCATGGTTCCAGTTTGTTCGACTCAAGTATTAATGTTGAGTGCATAATATTTATTTTTGAATCAAGTGATTTCTTAACATAGTATTAGAACTAAAGATTTTCAATTTCTTTCCAATCCCTCATCCTCACCTCACTTTATCAACTCAGTCTCGATTTCTTGGGGAAAAATTACTATATCTCAATTTCTCAATTTAGTTCTTGATAGCTTAAAATATTTAAGATAAGGGAATCTCAGAAAAATCATTTTAGCTTGTTGTTGTTTGTTAATTAACTTCAATAAGTTTTGGAGTACTGTGGCTTCTACTGTACGTTGTTTGTTTTGAATAAAGTTTCTCGCGGGTTCGGAGTGTTGGCTTTTTTAAGCTACTGTTGTGTTGTGCGTGGCTTTTTATGTGAGTAGCTAACTAGCTTAAGTTTATCCGCTCCTAGTTTGAGTTTGATTCTTATTTTCTCTTCTGTGAGCCATCAGTAATAGCTGTTGATGATTTCTATATAATTTTTGTTAATTTATTTTGTAAAACTTGTTTATTTCTTGACAGGAATTTTTATTTTTCTCACAAAGCAAGGGGCATCTACAAACCTTTATTGTACTTGATTTCTGACAAAAGATGATCGCGTACTTGGTGTATGTTAGAGTTTAAATACTATCGTTGAACTCTTATCTATTTAAGTTTGACGATTTCTTAAGATATCGGAACTAAAACGGTGAAATGATCTTGTTTTTGAGTTCACTGTTCGATCCTTATACGGAATCGAGTAAGACAATATTGCTCATGGAAGACAAATTAAGAAAGTGAATAAGTAATTCTGAAATTTAAACATTAAAAATTAATTTGAAGTTTGTTTTTCTCGCTCTCAGCAAGATAATTGGCCATACCAAGAAACAGGTGAGAGCTTTGGAATCCGACGACAGTCTAGAAAGCCACAGAATCATTCTATCAAATGTTATTATCATATCTTGCGCGTTACAGTCTATATATCATGAGCCATTTTGCTATTCTATTGATCATGATTTTCCAATAAAAGGGTCATTTCTCGATCTTAACATAATCGGTTCATGTAACGGCTTGGTTTGTCTTGCTATTAAGGACCTCGATGGACCGAGTAGCTTGTCTACACCATACAAAAAGAAAGCTGGTTATGGTTCGGTTATTGCGAGGAATTTGACGATTATAAGGTGGTGAAATTGATCGCCAAAGGTATAAGAGACGCAAAGTTGAAGTTTACTCATTGCGAGCTGATTCATGGAAAGAGATTGATAGATTTCCTTTCCAAGTTAAAGAATATTTCTGTGTCATAAAATCAGCAAAATTTGTTTCTGGGACAATGAATTTGGGTGTTCATCGTAATAGTTTTAGGTATTTGTGGGTGATAGTGTCTCTTGATTTGGCCAAAGAGAAGTTCATGGGGCTTCCACAGCCGAACTACAAAGAGGGTCAATTCCGTCCAACGCTACGGGTCTTAGATGGATGCCTTCGTTTGATTTGTATTAATATGTTTTCGATGCGTTTGGATGTGTGGGTGATGAAGCAATATGGCGTGAAGGAGTCCTGGATTGAAATGTTCTCTATCCCATATCCTCAAGAGTTGAGAAGTTTTGCAAATCTAATGCCATTCTTTGTAAAATACAGTGGAATTCTCATATCCTCTACTACGGCGATGATTTTGTATTATATTGAAAAAACATGTTTCTATTATCCTGTGATTTATGGCGTTCAAGAATTTGAGGCGGTTGATACCTATGTTGATAGAATAGTCTTTCCCAAGGCATATCAGGGAATTGGCCGTTGAAGAAAAATTGTTTTGAAATTATAAATGTTCAGATACATTTTAAAGGTCAGGAGGATAGAAATTATGAGATATATTTATAGATGTTTATGGATTCAGTATTCCTATGTAATTCAATAGAAGTTTGTTGCACTCATGGTATTATCTGATAGAATTAAGAGAGTAATGAAAGGTTAGAATAAAATTTTATGTCTCATCGTCCTTTTTTCTCGTTATAACATATTATTGTTACATATTCTAAGTCCTAATCAGCACTCACCATGAGCCAAAGGTATATGTTGCAAAGCTTATGTATATATTAAGAACCACTTATGTTCAATTTATACTTAAGTTACGAAGTTTGTCTTCCAATGTTTCTAATTTAGATGATCTTCCAAGATTCTCAAGTTTCCATCAAATGTTTCAGTACCACAATTATTGGTTATTCCAAATTTGAAGGAATTCATAAATTATCTCTTGCCAGTTAACAACGATCACCAATCCATATAAATGCTTGAAATTTAAAACTAATTAATATTCTAATCTATTAGAGTATATATACTTAGTTAAGGCCACATCTAGACAAATAGCAATCTTATTATGATATTAAAGTTGTTGTGACTAAACAGTCGTAGGTTCGAATCTCCTCACTTTTAGGAAAGTGGCAAACTTAACATAATATATACAAAACTAAGATTTTGTTTTTGGTTTATGAAATAGAGATAAAAAAAAGAGAGAGAGAGAGAGAGAGAACTAATACATCATACAATCCCAAGAAATCGCATGACAACATGTTTGTTTAACAGTTTAAGAATCATGAGTGCCCACCCACAATGGGTTGGTTCAAGTGACAAGGGCGGCCCAGGAGGGCAGGGACGGAGGCAGGAAGAGACAAGGAGGGGCAATTGCCCCTCCTGGATTTGGAAAATTTTTTAAAAGCATGTATTGCCTATTCTGCTCCTTATATTGTCTAAAATTACAAATTTGTATTATAATTTTTAATTGGTTTCTTGCCTCTCAAGTCTCACCCGTCTACTTTACCAAATCCTAAAAGCACTTTACTTTTTTGTGGTTTTGTGGTCCTATAACTCCACTTCTTCTTCTTCTCCTTCTTCTTCACTTCATTGGCAGTTATTCATCAATCAATGCCCATTCATCTTGTGGTGATCCATCTATTTATTGGAAGTTAGTGAATATTAAGGTAAAATTCTTCTTCTCTTGTCTTTTAATTATTACTTTGCACTCTTTCAGTTTTCTTATTTGTTTTTACTCTTCAAGTAATGTGCTACAATTTCTTTTTTCTTAAATTCGCAAGGGTAGCTACTGGCCATGAATCATGATTGTAGGACTTTATTTTTAGATTACAATTTTTTATATAAATAATTTAATTCTATATAATATATTAAAAAATTATATATTTAAGTTGTATTATGATCAAATGGAAACCAAAAACCTCTAATTTAAACAAATGTTAATTAAATTTAATTATTGTGAGATTGTGGATATTTATAATAATAAAAAAACTAAACAAAACAAAAAAGAAATCCCTCTTTGAAAATTTATACAGACCAAATTATTGATCTTGTTGGTAGTTAGAGTGGATTAGGAATGGGTTTTTGGCGATAGTTGATTTCTCAAAAGCTAATAACTGGAACCCACCTCTAATCAAAAGGTTTTAGTCTAGATGATTATGGTAATGAATAGTTGATTTTTGTGTTGTCCTACATTTGATTTTGATAGACTTTTTGGTCAATTATTTTTAAAATTATAATACTTAATTTTTTATCATATTTCCTTGAGTTCTATATATAAAAATAATTTTTTTCTAATCGTACCATTTTTTTTAATTTTAAAATTTCAAAATCTATTTAGTTAGTATTTGCTGCCTATTATTAATATTGAAATAAATTATTATTATTATTATTCTTATTATTTGGTTCTTTTGCACTTTCATTCACACAAGTAATGACAAATTTTTTGTTTTGAAACAGTATGGAGAAATATTTACAGAAAAAGGTAGTATTCCCACCTCATCAAGAGAGACATAGTGGTGGTTCTAGTAAAAATATAGAAGTTGATTTGAGAGATCTTCCAATGGATCCTGGACTACGACCTCGAATTTCAGATTATGATCCTAATATTAGAGATCAAGTCCGGAGAGCATACTTACAAAGAAAACCTTGTCAACCTAGAGGCCATAGTTTTCCTTCTAAGAAATATGGGCAAATCTCACGGTGATTTGTTGCTTCTTGGTTTGATGAGTTTACATGGTTGGAATATAGCATAGCAAAAGATGCTGCATTTTGTCTTTATTGCTATCTTTTTAAGCCTGAAATTGGAGATCAAGGTGGTGGTGATTATTTTGTTGGTCAGGGGTTTTCAAATTGGAAGAAGAAAGAAAAATTTAAAATCCATGAAGGAGGTGTTAATAGTGCTCATAACTATGCTCGAACAATGTGTGAATCACTAATGAAGCAAAGTTAACATATTGAAACTTGCTTCACTCGATATTCTGATCAAGCTAAAATTGAGTATCGAACTCGATTGACTGCCACGGTTGATTGTGTTCGTTTTCTTTTAAGAAAATGGCTTGCATTTCGTGATAATGATGAATCTGATGGTTCAAGTAAACAAGGAAACTTCCTTGAGCTTTTGCGATTTCTTGCTAAGCATAATGAAGATGTTAAAGCTGTTACTTTGGAGAATGCTCCTGAGAATCTTAAATTAACATCACCTGATATTCAAAAATACATTGTAAGTGCTGCTTCCCTTGAAACTTGCATTGCTATAATTAGAGATTTGGGTGACTCATTTTTTTTCCATTATGATTGATGAATCTCGTGATATATCTGTTCAAGAGCAAATGGCTGTTGTTTTGCGTTATGTGAACAAAAATGGTCTTGTTGTAGATCGCCTAATAGGAATTGAACATGTTACTAGTACCACAACTCTCTCACTTAAGGCAACACTTGATAATCTATTTTGTAAGTATAGATTGAGCATATCTAGGTTGCATGGCCAAGGCTATGATGGAGCTAGTAACATGCAAGGTGAATTCAATGGGCTTAAAGCACTCATTTTGAATGAGAATAATTGTGCTTACTATGTTCATTGTTTTGCTCATCAACTCCAATTGGCTCTTGTAGCGGTTGCAAAGAAACATGAAGATGTTAATGATATTTTTAACATAATTGCAATCATTGTTAATATTGTTGGAGCTTCATCTAAGCGTAGTGATATCCTTCGAGAGAAACAAGCTCTTAAAGTTATTGAAGCTATCAACAATGGTGAACTTTCAAGTGGACAAGGTCTCAATCAAGAGACTAATTTGAAACGTGTTAGTGATACACGTTGGGGATCACATTATGGTACGTTGATAAGCATTACTATCATGTTCTCATCCATAATTGATGTTCTTAAGATAATTACATGGGATGGAAGCTCTGAACAAAGATTTCATGCCAAGCATATTTCAAAGGTGATGCAATCATTTAATTTTGTGTTTACTCTCTTTTTGATGAAAGATATACTTGGCCTTGCAAATGAATTGTCTCAAGCTCTTCAAAGAAAAGATCAAGATATTGTGAATGCTATGAAATTGGTTAGTGTATGTAAAGATGGATTGCAAATGATGAGGGAGAAAGGATTGGATACTTTACTAGGTAAAGTATATTTTTTTTGTGTTAAGTATGACATTGATGTCCCTAACATGGATGATAGGTTTATAATTGAAGGGCAGTCTATGCGTAATGCTCCATAAATCACAAATATGCATCATTATCGGATTGATTTGTTTTACACTATTTTGGATATGCAACTTCAAGAGCTAAACAATCGCTTCAATGAGGCAAATACTGAGTTGCTTTTGTGTATAGCATGTTTATGTCCATATGACTCGTTTGGAGCTTTTGATAAATAAAAATTGATGCGACTTGTTGAATTCTATCCTAGTGATTTTTCTGAAATGGAGCTCATGGCACTTGATGTTCAACTTGATGTTTACATTATGGACATGCACTCTAGCATTGAATTTTCAGGATTGAAAGGAATTAGGGATCTTGCAAAGAGAATAGTTGAGTTTAAAAAAGATATTGTCTATCCATTAGTTTGAAAGTTAGTCATTTGCATTAATTCTTCCAGTTACTATGGCCAGTGTTGAGAGGGCCTTTTCAGCAATGAATTTTGTCAAAAATCGTCTTTGAAATCGAATGGAAGATCAATGGCTGAATGATAACTTAATTGTATATATAGAGAAGGATGTATTTGATGCTATTGATAATCAAGTTATCATTCAACGCTTTCAAAATATGAAATCACGTCGAGGGCAATTGTAAAATTGAAAAATGTATGAATGGATATCACTATTTTTCTTTATTGTTTTATTGTCATTTTAAATTTTATTGTCATTTGGATTTGCCCCTCCTTGTTAAAAATCCTGGCTCCGTCTATGCAGGAGGGCCTTGGTAACGCTAACAGAGAAGTCCTGGGTTCGACTCTTTACAATGGTCTTTCCCCATGAGGTAAGCGAGAGATCATGACAGTGGGTTGTGGTCGCGCTAGTCTCTCCCGATGATTAGTTGTGGTGCGCGTGCTGGCCCTGACACCTCGGTTACAAAAAAAAAAATCATAAGTGTCCGTGCAATTGAAATTTTATTCATTAGATTCTCCAGCATATAAGTTCTTCATAGTTCTCATGCAAAGCATTTGTAGTTGTTATCATTTTATTAGTGGAAGAAATTAACTTACGTGAATATAAAATTTTACGTAGCTTACCTCATTGAGGTTGATCGGGTTTCTTGTCCAATTGATCATGATTATATTATTTGTGCTCCACATTGATAACATGTAGTGGTACCTCCACTATCACCATGATAGCTACAGTTACATGACGAGGATTGACAGTAATGTTTCGACAATGAGTTGCCACTACAGGTAGTGCACTTTAAGATTTCTTTAATTATATTCGATTTCCATCAACCGAAGAAGTTTCTTAATTAATTTCCCAAAAGCTTTGAAACTTTGTGGATTTGATGGCTGGGAGTGGTGGAACCATGTGAGATAATAGTTTGATATACTCTATGTTTGAAGTTGTTGGCGATCATCCTTTATATCAAGCAAATGCTACAACATGATGATAAAGCTTTTGCTGTTTGCATTTTTCCCTCTTTACAGAATTTCCAATTGCATGATAATTAATTATAGGCAAGAGCAATTACGTGATTGATTTAACAAAGAAATAAAAAATTGGTCCTACATACCCCTACAAGATCATGAATGCAAATAAAAAATTGCTGTATAGAAATTGATTTTTTTAAAATGCAAATTAACCTAATACCATAAAAAATTATTAATTTTTTAAAAGATAAATTGCAAATCTCAAAACTTTGAAATTTCGTACCTAAAAACTAGCTATACTTTATCAAAATAAAGTAAAATATAAAAAAAAATTGCCAAGAAATATACCCAAGTTCGATAAAGAATAAATAAGCATACTTTATTTACATTTCATATCTCATGTATGCATATATATTCACACTTTGGGTGCTAATAGTTCTGGAGGTATGCAGTTATAAGAAATATAACAGTACACTGTAATGTAAATCGACACAGGAAAATTTTTACGTGGTTCGGTTATAAAACCTACATCCACGGACAGCTTTAGAGCTGTAATTCACTATGTTCTTGTTTGTACAATCTTTAGGACCTTTTACAGTGCTAACTCACTCTCACACACAGACCTAATCTTTGATAAACAAAATCTTCGCAAAGATTGTAAACACTAGTGACAGTGCCCACTCTCTGTCACAGATAACTTAACAGAACACTGTTACGCTAGACATAACACCCAACGTCCGATGCAGAATTACATAAATACTCAACCCGCAAGTTATTCCAAGTGTCTACTAACTCACACAGACTGAAACAACAACACATGTACGATTTCTATCACTCATACATGAATTAAAAGACTGAAAGAATAAAATCAAAGAAGACATTCCTTTTGCGTTGAAGCTTTCTTGATTGTTGGAATGTCAAGACATAGACTCTCTCACAAAAACACACTTAATTCAGCTAATCCGCAAATCTCTTGATCTTCACACTCAACAGCCGCCTGAATTGCCTTGTAAATATATAGTGAGAGGTCTGACCGAATCCCCTAGGAAATCCTGTAAAAATTCTAATTAAAATCATATTAGGATTAGGAGAAATAAAATAGGAAGTGTTATAAACAAATTCCAAAAGGAATTAGGACAAATAAATATTCTCCTATTCTAATTAGGATACAAGATATTATATCCTAATCTAAAGAGATATTTATTCCAAATCAAATACTTCCTATAATTCTAGAAACATTAAAATTGGAATAAAAATAAAAATTCTTGTTTTATCACAAGTTGATCAAAACTCATCATGTGCATGGCAAATGCATATGTAGTAGACTTTGACACCAACAATCTCCTCCTTTTTGGCAACTTGTGATGAAAACACAAAATTGTTTCTGATCAAAGAATATCACACATGATAAGTTAATCATAATAATAAGCTGCCATGAAATAGCAAATAAAAATTATCATGTGTAAAGAAATAACCAGTGAGCTGTTACAAAACTCATAACAGAACACTGTCAGAATAAGTATATCCTGCAATCAAAATGACTTTGTCAAACTAATCAAGCAACACACATTAATCAATTCATGATCAGAGCAATTATATCAATCAATGCAATCAGATCATGATTAGAGCAAAAATATCCAAGCAAAACATTCATCAAATCAAGGCATCTCGAATGCACACATAAAGCAAACACAAGCATGAGAAGTTCTTCTTGCTCCTCCTTACTCCTTACTTACATCCCAAGCAACAAAAATATAAACAAAACAGAAGTAGAAGTAAGTAACCATAGTTATATCAGACATAACAAAAAAAATCATAAAACTTCTTTATCTCCCCCTTGATTTCAGCACAAGTGCCAAAAGCACTTAACGAAGTCTTGGAGACTCTCGAATAGGAGGGGAAGATGAACTGTCAGTGTGCTTCCTAAGTTTTCCCTGTTGTGGTTGGAGTTGGCTGCGTAGAAACCGCAAGAACAGGTTGCTCTTCAACTGTGTCAGAGGAGGTCGCCATGGTTATGGTTACTGGTCTGCAAAAAAATTTCCAAAACAAGAAGAGAGAAGCAAGATACGAGACAGGGAAGAACCTGTTGTGGGAGTATGGAATGAACAGGAAAAACCCAAAACCGGTTCGTAATATACGAGGCCAAATGTAAAAACAATTTTGTTTTTAACAAAAATTAATGTCAAATCTATTTCCAAAATCGTTTCATAACTGACATTTATGGACAGAGATTCAAATTTGATTCCAATTTGAATAAGGAATTCTAATAGAATCAGGATTCCCGCCACTGAAACTTCTCTCGCTCAATTCAATAATGCTGACATGGCATTTTTGACATATAGACACACAAGAAAATCAAATTTCGGATAAGCACAAAGGGCACCGTTTGTTATGAAAAACATAACAGAACACAGTTAAAAATAACATAACAACAATATCTGAACATCATATAAATCATTCTAAGAAAGCATATTCAAGAGCTATTTTATTTTCTTTTAATTATTTCATCACTTAATCCAATTGAGTGATCAACTTGAGCATGCTTCTTACACACACAAAAGTATGAATTTGCTAAATAATACAGTAGCTTTCACACATGTATAGAGGTAGCCCTTTTCTGTTTGAGTGGGTGACCTCATCATATTTCCTAGATACAATGAAGTTACTCTCAATGGATGGCTTTCACACATCATATACTGATAGCCATCTTAGTATTTTTTCATTTTTAAACCAGTATTTATTTATTCACACAAATTTTTATATCACAGCTCACACATGCTTAATTAGAAGAAAACTTATGATATTGCAGATACAATTAACATAACAGTAAGCATTGTTCATTCATGTAACTGACAGATGCCTAAGGATGCCTAAGGCTTTTCTTAGATTTTCAAATCTTGTTGTATCCAATGCCTTAGTGAACAAGTCAGCCAATTGTCTATCAGTGGAGATGTATTCAATGTGTATCACCTTAGACTCTACTAGTTTCCTTATAAAATGGTATCTAATGTCAATGTGTTTTATCCTAGAATGCTGAACAGGATTTTTCGAAATATTTATAGCACTAGTATTATCACAAAACACAGTTATAAGCTTTTGTTCAATACCATAATCACTCAACATTTGCTTCATCCACAATAGTTGTGTGCAACAACTCCCTGCTGCTATGTATTCGGCTTCAGCAGTAGACAAAGAAATAGAATTCTGTTTTTTTCTGTGTCATGAACCAAGTTAGTACCAAGATAAAAGCAACCTCCCGACATGCTTTTTCGGTCATTTGCATTTCCTGCCCAATCAGCATCACTAAACCCTGCAAGATAATCATTTGTATCTTCAGAAAACCATATTCCATAATCACATGTTCCATAAACATACCTGATGATTCTCTTAGCTGCTGCAAGATGTGATTCTTTGGAATTTGCTTGAAACCTTGCACAAAGTCCTACACTAAAGGTTAAATCTGGTCTGCTTGCTGTGAGGTAAAGTAGGCTACCAATAATGCTTTTGTACAAGCTTGCATCAACATCTTTTCCTGCATTATCCTTTGAAAGTTTCATATTAGTACTGATAAGAGTTTTCATTGGTTTTGAATTCTCAAGTCCAAACTTCTTTACAAGATTTTTGGCATATTTTGATTGAGATATAAATATCCCATCATTCATTTGTTTAACCTTGCTCCGAGTCTTCATCATGCCATCTGGTGTCCCAATGATAGAACTTGTTGGATGTGCCTTCTAAATCCACGTGGGTGGATCTTTTCTATCATCATCATTCTGAATTGAACTGTTGTTCAAATCTAAGTTGTCAGATGTTACTGTTACATCTGGTGTAACGACAGCTGTTTCATCCTTCATAACAGTATCTTCCTTTTTGTTGATGTCGAAAACAGATTTTTCTGCCTCTTCTGTGAAGCTGGTTATGCTTTCCTCTTGTGAGTACTTTGCATAATCATCAAAGTCATCAAACACTACGTTTGCAGATTCCATGACAGCCTCAGTTCTCAGATTGTAAACTCGAAATGCTTTGCTGTTTTGAGCATATCCCACGAAGACTCCTTCATCACTCCTTGGATCTAATTTTCCTAACAGTTCTCTGTCGTTTAAGATGTAACATTTCCAACCAAAGACAGGAAAGTATTTCAAATTAGGTTTTCTTCCTTTCAAAATTTCATAAGGTGTCTGATTAGTGTCAGGTCTAAGAAAAACTCTATTTGAAATATAGCAAGCAGTGCTTATTGCTTCGGCCCATAGCCTCTTGGTCAACTTTTTGCTATTGAGCATCACTCTAGCCATCTCTTGAAGAGTTTTATTTTTCCTCTCCACAATGCCATTCTATTCAGGGGTTTTAGAAGCTGAAAATTCATGATCAATTCCATGATATTTGCAAAAGTCAACATAGCTAACATTTTCAAACTCCTTGCCATGATCACTTCTTATTCTCACAATCCTTCTAATAATCCTATTTTGCTCATTTTCAAGCTTAACACAAAGGTTCCTGAAAGCATCAAAAGTGTCAGATTTTTCTTTAATGAAATCCACCCAAGTAAATCTAGAAAAATCATCCACACAAACAAATATATATCTCTTACCTGTAATGCTTTCAATTTGCATAGAACCCATAAGATCCAAGTGAAGCAAATCAAGTATCTTAGAAGTGCTAAGATGTGGATTTGATTTGTGTGAACTTTTGATTTGTTTTCCCATTTGACATGGTCCACAAATTTTATCAATTTTGTCATCAAGTTTAGGAACTTCTTTTACAGCACCTAACTTAGTTAATTTAACTAAGTCTTTGTAATTTAAGTGTCCTAATTTTTTATGCCACAATTCTAAATCCGAAATCGTAGCATGAAATGCACTCTTTACCAAATAACAATTATTCGAAGATCTATTACCTTCTAGAATGCATTTACCAAAATTATCTAAGACCAAGCATTTGTTTTGTGTGAAATTAACTATATACTTGTCATCACAAATCTGACTAATACTAATAAGATTAGCTTTCAAACTTCAACCAGCAAGACATTTTGAAAATTAGGTAAACCTTTGACATTCAAAGTGCCTTTACCAATAATCTTACTCTTTGCTCCATCTCCATAGGTGACATTACTATCCCCGCATGCTTTAAAATCTGTTAAAAACTGTTTATTTCCAGTCATGTGCCTGGAACATTCACTGTCAAAATGCCACAAATCATTAAAAGCATGATTAAGTACAGTAAAAGCAACATAACATACTGTTTTGTCTTTCCTAACCCACTGCAGTCGTGATTTAGGTAACAGTTTGAACTATTTTGATCTTTTATGCAAAAGATTCAACAATTTAAAGCATCTAGGCCTAATATGTCCCTTTTTACCACAAAAATAACAAGTAGGAATAAATTTCCTTACCTTTTCAAGACTGGTTTTGAAAGAACTCAAAGGAGAGACAAATGTTTCACTGCTCTTTGAATTAGGACGTGACTTTAAAGAGTTAAGTTCAAAATTCTTACCTGATGTTGAAGCTTTCACAAAACCTATTTTTGATGAAGATGCAACATTACCTTCTGTGTATCCCAATCTATGTTTGTTGGAGTTATCTCTTCCAAGGTTCAAGACCTGATCAAGTTTGGCTGCTCCAATTTTGAGTTGATCAACACACCTCTTGCTTTCAACCAATTTTGTTGTGATTTTCTCAATATATGCTGTTTTGTCTGTCAAAACAGTTTTCAGTTCTGTGATCTGATTTTCAGTAAAGGATTTTTCACATTCCGGCTCCTCAATCTTCTTTCTCAAGGATATAATTTCTTTCTTCTGACTCAGCCATTCACCATAGAGTGCATTGTGCGTTTCTTACAACTCTTCATAGTATTCTGGTCTTTCTTCTATATCCGAATGATCAATACCAGTTCTGTAATTTTTTGTTATGTCAAACATAATAGCCTTTCTTTTGTCAGTTACAGATGCAGTAAATGCAACAAAGTTGCTCATGCAGTCTTGATCTCCTGAGTCGGATTCTGATTCATCACTCTAAGTTGCTGTCAGATTCTGATTCATCACTCCTGAGTCGCATTCTGATTCATCACTCCAACCATTCACCATCCCAATCTATGCAGACTCATCTAGTCCTCTTATGCGCTACAAACCCAAGGGGGAAGGGAGGCATAACTTTTAGCCAAGTAATGCATGTCTTATCCAACCCATATGCTATCCAATACGTTCAAATTTCAAACCAAACATGGTATAACTATTTTATGCCATCTTATACAATGCTAAGGAGGTTATCAAACATGCAATGCAATAAGATTAAGTGTTCTATTCAACTGTGTATTGCATGTGCTTTGTGATTTAGAAATATTTGAGTTTCTCAGGTTGAAGCTAATTTGTTTTTGTTGTATCTGATTAAATCATAAAGAAAGGCCATAATAAATACATCTATATAGGAAAATCTAACAAAAATAAAAAAATAACTTCTTAAATTTGTAAACTAAATAATAAAAAGAGGAAAGAAATTTTTCAACACAATTTTTTGACATAATTTATAGGCATAAACTTATGGCCATTGATCTTATCAAATAGAATGGTTGAGATTAAAAATCAAAAAGTTGTATTTAATACTGTCAACTCATTATCATTTCAACTGTTGGATTTTGTGGATAAAAAACTAAACATTTTTTTGCAAAAATTTTATCAAAATGTTCATTCCCTTGAAATAATTGTGTTTTCTTAGTCATTGAAGTTCTGCTTATAATTTTAGAACAAGATTCTTTACTTATCCAAGGTAGTCATATTAATAAATTAGATTAATTAAACCATAAAGTAGGATCATAATATATATATATATATATATAGAGAGAGAGAGAGAGAGAGAGAGAGAGAGAGAAAGGATAATATGAAAAACCACCCTTAAGGTTTATGGTATTATTAGGCAGAAAGCCCCATATGAGAGTATATCAACACTGCTCCTAACGTTTGCATTTTGTATCATTCAAATCTAGCTAATGGATTTTGTTTGCTTTTGATGTAACGGACCAGATAAAAGTATTTCCATACTCTTAACTATAAATGCAATAAACCCTCATGCATTCACCAAGTCAACTTACACACTCACCACTCACATCTCCCTTTCTCATTACATAAACTGCTCTTCCTCCACCATCCACATTGTTGTTATTCTCTCATTCTCCTCCCCCCACTTCAGCCCTCTCTCACTCACCCTTCACACCGCTATCTCCTTTACTGCCCATTATATTTCCAAACATATGCCCTCATTTCATCTTGTCGCTTTCTCCGTCGAGCCCTTCGTTGAGAAAGTAGCTGAGAAGCCTTTGGTTTGCATAGCCCACTCACACTCTCCTCTCTCCACTCTAGCCCTCCTCTTAAGTT
>SNVD02009090.1:0-36688 GCA_013180625.2 Boswellia sacra | reverse complement strand
GTGGTGCAAGGCCCATTTCTATTGTAACTGGCAAAGGATCATTCGTATCCAAGAATCCATGCTTCAAATGATCTGGAAGAGGCTTAAGCTCCAAGGTAGGGGCTTTCATCATAGAAGGCAGAAGTTTCACATTAGATAAAGGAAAATGAATGCACGAAACATCATACCTATGTGTTATAGTATGGTCTCATCTAAGCTGCCACAGCTTCCTCCATTTCTTTGGACACTTGTATCAACCTTCTTGATTCCTTGTAATTTTCTGTCCCTAAGTGCTCACTAAAAACCACTTCCAATCCATCCTTGTGAGTTAACTCAAAATGTTGTTGTGGCAAAGAATCAATAACATCAACTGCAAAAACAGAATGCAAGTCACTAGGGTACTCATTGTCTCAAAAATATTGAAACGAATCACCTCGCCATCGAATTCCATGGTGAGAGTGCCATCATGAACATCAATCTTAGTTCGAGCAGTTTTCAAGAATGGTCTCCCCAAAAGAATTGGTGTTGGATTAGGAGATGTCTAATCCTCCATTTCAAGAACATAGAAGTCTGCTGGGAAAACCAATTGATTTACCTGCACAAGCACATCTTCCAAAACTCCCTTGGGATATGCCTTAGAACGATCAGCAAGTTGAATGGTAATACCAGTTTCCGCAAGAGGTCCAAGATTTAAAGAAGCATAAATAGAATATGGCATGATATTAATAGATGCTCCTAAATCTAACATAGCTCTTTAAAACTTGGTTCTACCAATGGTGAATGGCATGGTGAACGTACCTGGATCTTTGCACTTTGGAGGAATTTTCCTTTGCAATACAGCTGAAACATCTTCCCCCACACTTACTTTCTCATTTCTTTTTAACTTTTTTTGCTGGTGCATAACTCCTTGAGACATTTTGTATAATGAGGTACTTGCTCGATAGCATCCAGAAGTGGTATATTTACCTCGATTTTGTGAGAAGTTTCCAGGATTTCTTGTTCTTGTTCCTCCTTCGATTTTGCAAATCTACTAGGAAAAAGTGGAGGAGAAACATATGAAGGAATGGGAGTTATAGGATTTACCTGAGAAGTCAGTGTTTTGTTCATGGTGGAAGTGGTGTCATCTCCTTCATCAGTTTGTGATTTCTTTGGCAGGACATCTAATTGCTCTCCATTTTGCAAAGTTATCGCACAAGAATTCTCTCTTGGATTGATCACCGTTTGACAAGATAATTCTTCTGAGCCTTGGCCCTCGAATTTGCTCATGCTAGTGGCCAATTGTCCCATTTGATTTGCCAGGTTTTGGATACTTGCCCCAGTTTCCTGCTGGAATTGCATTGTGTTAGTGGCAAGTGCATTAACAATATCCTGGAGAGACATACCTGAGTTTTGCGAAGCTGGTTGCGGTGCTGGATGTGGCATTGGTGGTGATTGCATTTGAAATGGTTGCTGCACTCTAGGTTGATTGAAACTTGTGGCCGATTTGGTATCACATTTGGAGTGATTGGTTGATGATTCCAGTAACTGAAATTATGTTGATCTTCCCATCCAGCATTGTAAGTGCTAGAGAAAGGATCATACCATTGCCTCGTTTGTCCTGGAAATCCACCCATGGCATTGGCTTGTTCCATATATTCTTCTTGTAAAGTTGGATACATGTCGATTGGATGCTCCATCGTAGAATATACCCACATTCATAAGATTTTTGCATATCTCCTACAGCCATGTTTTCCACAAGAGAGGTTAGCTCAGAAAGTTGTTGTTCAATGTTCGGAGTGCTTACCTCATTTACTCTCCATGGTAGTTGTGGCTCAAATCCGCTACTGAATTGATAGAAGTTTACTGCCATGTTGTCTAAACACAAACAATCAGAAAAGAAAAACAAAGAAAATATGAATCAACAATGAAAACAAAATAACAAATCGATTAGAAAATCAATCCCCGGCAACGGCGCCAAAAACTTGATGCGTTCGAAACTAGCAAGTATACTAGTCGCACAAGTAATAAAGTGATGAGTAAGATATCGTTCCCACGAGGATTGATTCTAATTGAATTTGTTATTTTCCAGCAACAATAAACTAAATAAGGGGGGTTTTGTTGAATGATTAACTAAATGAATAAGAATGCAAATGAAGAATAACAAAACAGAAAGTTAATTTGAGTGAAAAATCAATGAGAGAAACCTGGTTAAGGGATCCTTCTCTACCACAAGATATGGATTTGCGAATTAATTGTAGAATTGTCATCCAATTACACCATTGAAATTATCAACCGTAGATAACAACAAGCTCTGTTATCCCAATCTTTCCTTACTTTGTTGTTAAATAAAACAGGCTCTTTATTTAATCTCTATCCATTAAACAACCTAGAACAAGCTCTCTAAATTTAATTCAATGGATGCATTACGATAAGAAAGATAGGTTGATCTAAGCAATAAACACACAAGCTCGGATTATTTAACTTAGGTTGTATTCTCCAATTGCAATCTCTGATCACAATTTTGCTACTAAGGATTAGAAATTCAAGACAATTACGGATCAAGATTTCTAGTCTAGCAATAGACAACAACCAGATTATATTCAGTTGGCCATTCGAAATACAATCCAGCAAGCAATCATAAGCATTAGATATAGGAAAATACAAGCAACTTCAATTAGAGAATTGGATAACAACTTCTTGCACAATCAACTTACAAAAACCATATCAGGGGCTTTGAAATCACCCTCAACCAATTCAGATTCAGTTACACATGTTTAAGAACGTGGTAAATACAATACAACATGGAGACATTCCAGAAAATGAAAGGGAAGGGAAAAACTTAGCAAATTTGATGTAATTCTCTTTGGATTGTAGTTCTTCCTCTTTCCAAGCTTCCTTTCTCCTTCAAGAACTCCAAGAGATGAAAGAATTCCAGAGCTGCAGCCTCCACCACGTTCTCCCCTCTTCAAGTTATGAAATAAAACCCTAAAATGTGTTTAAATACTCTGCTACAGTAACGTGCTACAGTGTCCCGTATTATACATGCTACAGTGATGTGTGGAATTACATTTCTACACTTCTCACACTGTTTTGATTACAACTTTCGGTACACTGAATGGATTCATAAACCGTAAATTTCTCCAAAAAGTAGACTTCGAGAGCTTTTCAACGGTATATGATATGTCATCGGGTTCATTGTATATCAATACAATTAAATCCGAGAAGATGGTTGACTAGCAGAGGTGAAAATGAAGGGTTTTACTCCATTTTTGTGCAAGTTGCTCCAAAACTCCTACAAACATCAAAACCACACAAAAACATAAAAATACCAAGGAATATAGCAAAGAAACATGGACGAATTGATATGAAAATGATATATAAATAGACACTTATCAGTATAAATAGATGAATAATGGTTGGAATAGAGTTATATAGGTAGTGTCTATAATTTGGTAACTAAAAATCTCGTTTTTGCTACTCTGATTGAGGAATCTAGGTTAGGAAGATGTCGAATACGACATTTCTATGACAATCCAATGATCGAACTGTCGAACCATCATTGAATCTCTGTCAAATAATCTAACCATTGTCAAACTATGATTATTCTGTCAAACTAGACTGTCGAACTGTTGAACCTTTATCGAAGTAATTAGATAGTTTGAAAATCTACTGTCCAACTGTTGAATTTTTTGACAGTTTAGCTGATTTTGACCTATATTTAAGCATTTTTTTTGTTTTTCAATGTATTTTCACTAATTTTTTGACATGTTTGACTTCATATATTTATGGTACCAGATCTGCTCTGTTCTTTGGTGGATATTGGGAGGTTTTATCTAATTATGACAAGTTTACATGGACGGAGAGGGTTTCTCATTATTGATTCCAAGAAAAACATCTTGCAAATAGTTTTTGCAAATGATATGTCAAGAACTTGGGTTAGATGGCTGTTAAACAAGGTTTAAATTGAGTGCCCAGTATTATATTAGGCCTTTCCCCATAAAAAATGAGCATGACTATAGATTTTTTATTAGAGACAGTTTGAAATATTTGAACAACTACACAAAATTATATGTTGAGGTTGAGCAGCATGTCAAGCGAGCAACTAGACCAACTATCGTTTATCCTACACAGCAAATGAAACCTCACAAGGGGCATTTGAGCAACTTCGATAGTGTACTAACTGTAATCTACCCTCCATGAATGTTAGTGGTGATGTTAATATCGGTGGTAATGTTGATGTTGGTTGTGATGGTGGTATTGGATGGGTTGGTTCTTTTGGAAGGGATGTTAATTTTGGAGGTGATGTTAATGTTGGAGGTGATATTAATGTAGGATGGGATGGTTCTTTCAGGATTGGTGTTGTTCATGGCCTCGACAACTCAAAGAAGAATTTGAAAAGGTATTAAGAGTAAGGGACAATTACGAGGGTGTCTATGTTGAAAATGAGAGAGAAAATGTTGAAGATGCGATAAACAAAGGACTATAGGTTGAAAGCCAAGGTGTTAGTGATGGTGATGACAATGATGGTGGGGATTGCATTTGATGAATTCATTTCCAAGTCCCGTGGGTCAAATAGATGTTGATACGTTTAAACATTTGGAAGAAGGCATTCATATTCACTCTAACTATATGAGATATGATCTGATGCTACGAAGAGTGGAGGGCGTCTTTCGATTCATGCCTCCATTACCACCATCCACATTAGTAGTTCAACATGACACATATGATATTGACAATGGCAAAATACTAGTTAAGCAAACATTTGGAAACAAAACTGAACTATGTGATAAGTTGGGGAACTTGGTACTGCAACATAATTTCAAGTTTAAGGAAACAAGGTCATCAAAATCACAGCTCGAAGTTGATTGTTGAGAGGAATGTTGTAAATGGCATTTGAGAGCAATAAAGGTTGATGATATTGATTTGCTCCAAGTCAAGCTATTCAACAACAAACACACATGTGACCATGCTAGGCTTCATCCTGACCATCGGCAGGGAAGTACCAATCTCATTAGGAAATACATTAAGAGAAGTTCGTGAATGCTACAAGAATATATCGTCCAAGGAAAATTATTGAGGACATTCAAAAAGACTTGCACATAACAATAAGCTACTAAAAGACTTGGAGGGTGAAAAAGGCAACTCTAAATCAACTTCATGGAATCATAGAAGAGTAATATGCTCTTTTGCCTTCACACTCCGATATTGTTAACGGAAAAAAAAAAAGCTTAGAACAGTGAAGGTAGAAAAATTGTTGTGAAACAGACCCATTATCGTAGTAATCATGCAAACTTGTTTACTAAGATATTGCTAACATCAACATTTAAGAAACTTGTACACGACATTGGTGTGCAGTGGCTCAGCAAGCAACCAAGTTAATGAATAATACTATTCATTTGTCATGATCAGGAGAGTCTTTTGGACGTTTATGTACACTTTACTTTTTTTTTTCTTAGTCAGGCTTTTCTCATTGGGTTTTATTTAGGAGATTTTTAATGAGATAGCATTAGCACATCCGACATCACTTAGGGTTTATTACGTAATTGTATTTATTTGCTTAAGTTGTTCCATTGGATTTTTACTTAGTAAAGTCAAATAGAATTGCATTGATGTATAATTATTTAGGGTCGTGAGACATCTAGAGGGATAGGTTAGATATTTTTACCCATCCAATCTCCTCCATACAATTGTCAGTTGCCTTTTGGACAAGGTGGTGTAGAGGCGGTGATCGCAACTGTAAATGCCACTTCTTACCCCGTTTGCAATGTACCAATCAAAGTAAAGCTTAATTACTTTTCCATGCTCTCTCACTTTTGCTTCTCTACGTCTCATGTCTCGGCTTCATCTGGTTTGTATTAGGGGTGTTCAAAATTACCGATCTGATTCGATTTGATCAGATCTTATCGAATTAGTAGGGTTAAAAATGAGTTAGTGTTATAAATAATTCGGTGTCAGATTTTTTAATTCGAATTTTTTGATAATCGAGTTTAAAATCGGATGGATTTGATCCATCTGATTCGATATAATCTGACCCAAAAAAAAATATTTTTTTGTAAATCGAATTTGTCCGTGACAGTCTATTACTGATTTTATGTACTCAATATTATTTTGTTTTTAAAATTAAATATATCCAAGCTATATTTAACATATATTTATCCGATTAATATATAGTGAAAAACAATTTGTTTTGCATCTGGTTCCTCTTCCTTTCCTCAGACCTCCGTCGGCCCTCTTCCTCTATTTCTTCTGTGCTTCTTTGATTTGTCATCTAATTCTTCGATACCCATCTTAAGTAAACAAATCCCTAATTCCCAAATCCTAAGTGACCGCAACAGCCTTCCCTTCGTTGATGTTTGAGTTGGATTACGTCGGAGACGTAGAGGGCTCGGCGTAGACGGCGTGGGTGAGTGAGCGCTCGATTGGACATTGTGGTGGCGCGGGTGAGGGTCTTGCTTTGGTGCTAGTGGAGGTGGTGGTGGTGCTTCTTGTGCCATGCCGTATGGCTGTGCTTTTCGTGGATGTTTGAGTCAAGTGTTCGACGTGTTCTTGCTTAGATACAGGTGATTTTAATACGTGTTATTGTTTGAGTCTCAATATACTGGAAGGCTTGGTTTTCTAATTTTTTTTTTTTCTATAATTGATGGAGATTTCTATGCGGGGCCCCAATTACTGCAATTAGCATACATGCACCAGTTTCAACATAGCCGTCGATCTTTCCTCTTTAATGTAATGTCTTTGACTTTGATATTGTGATTGAAACGCTTTGGAGTTTGTATTTCTATTTGATTGAAGAGTTGGAAAATTCTTAATGTAAATCTGATTTTGCTGTGAGAGCTCATAAATATCCAATCACTATTGATTGACATCACTTAATTTAATTGAGATGGGTAATAACTGATTGAGGAAAGAAGGCGGAAGTCGTTAATCCTTTAAAAATTCGACCCGATCCGATCAATCTGACTATTCGGTTACATTTTGAATTCTACATTTCAGAAACTCAATCACGGATAAAAAATGTCAAATCTAATCATACATCAAATCATATCGGATTAAATAAAATTCGATCCGATCTAACTGTATATACCCTTAGTTCGCGTCTTTCAACTTCTCGTCCTCCTTTTCGATACCACGGCCCCACATCTTAACTTTTTGGGCAGACTTTCGGGACATTCAAATCATCACTGTCCACTTGTTAGCATTTCATATCAGAAAAAACAGTTGGGTGAAGAACAGCCTTATCTTCGTTATTTGAAAAGTTCCACTTTAATATTTTTATTAAAAAAATTTAGTGATGAAAGAGTATTAAAATATTTTTACTGTTAGATATTAAATTAAAAAATTTTTATTACATTTATCTTCAGAATCATGGTTTCTTAGTTAAAATCTAATTTATGAATCGTTTAAATAATATAATAATTAATGATACTAAATTATAATAAATTTATTTAATATAATATTAAATAAAAATTATAAAACTTATAATTAAAAATATAAAAATATATCATAGAGTAAATCATATTTCAAATTAAGAATATAAAATACAAATTAAATAACGATAAAATTATTAATTTGAAAATTAAAAACATATAAATGATGATAAATAAATAATTTAAAATTATAATAAATAATTTATAAATTATAATATATTTTTAATATTAATTATTTGTTATCACAAACTTATATTTTTAATTATAAATCTATTTATTATAATTATTTATTATATTTTTAATTTTTAAATTAATAATTTTATTATTATTTAATTCATATTATTTTTTTAATTTTAAAACAATTAATCTCACTACATGTTATCTATATTTTTAATTATAAATTTTATGATTTATATTTTATGTTATGTTAAAAACTTTATTGCAATTCAAAATTGTTAAGCATCATATCACTTAGGTGGTTCGTAAATTAATTTTAACTAAAAAAAATCATGGATTCGAGCCAGGTTAAGTGTGTGTATATGTATAATCATATCGCTGCCCTTTTTCCCGTTTCGTATTCATAACTCTACTTTTCTAAAAAGAATTTAATACTTATTCAATTTTTTCAACAATATCTCGCAATCAACTGTGTTCTCGAAGTTGGACAAATGTATGAGAATGACCCTTCTCAAAAGGTGCTCTTAAAACATAATTTGAGACATTGACGGTACAATCTGAAATAATATATTAAATTTTGGATCAAAATCCGGGAAAAGCCAGCTATGCCTATATCGGATTTATCGAAATTTGGCCTTGTAGAGGACTACTATTTTTTTGATTTATAGATAATCCACCTTCCTTTTATTGTTATTATTATAATATTATTGTGAGGATATAATTAGTGTTGTGATAATTTTGAAGTAGTATTATATACCATTAGGATAAATTTTTAAATTGAATTACATAATACACTCAAAAACTATCATCATATATATATATATATATATAACCTTATGTTTGTTTCAAAATTTATGCCGAAAAACAATTGTACAAAATTTTTCGAAGATTTCATTAGGGCTATTTATTAATGATAAAAATGATGGGGCGGGAAAGCGTTCTCATTTTTTATTCGTCCAGCCTTTCAGAGACGGAGTATGTGATCAGTAATGTTACACATCGCCATACAAATCACATAGCGCGAGGAAAATGTGCAGGAAAATTAAACCTAACCGCCCCTTGTACGTTTTTGAAACAATCAATTGCCCATACTCAACCTTTCTATGTGCGAGGAAAATGTGCAGGAAAATTAAACCTCACCGCCCCTTGTCCGTTTTTGAAACAATCAATTGCCCATACTCAACCTTCCTATGTGCGAGGAAAATGTGCAGGAAAATTAAACCTAACTGCCCCTTGTACGTTTTCGAAAGAATCAAGTGCCCATACCTAACCTTCCTATGTGCGAGGAAATTGTACAGGAAAATTAAACCTAACCGCCCCTTGTACGTTTTTGAAAGAATCAAGTGCCCATACTCAACCTTTCTACGTTTGTTAATTGATTTCTATAAATAATCGTGAAGGAGGTCCTTCCATTCCCTCACAAGGCAATTTCGTTTAATTTGCTCAAGAAATCAGCGTTACCACATTTGTTTATCAATTTTTGCTACGTAGAGGTACGCGTTTCTGTCTAGCCTTCAACTTTGCTTCGGGTTTCTTTAATTCATGGGACGCGATACGTATAGAAAATGCTCTTTGTTTAGAATTTAAAAATATATCAAGATTTACTTATTAAGAGCTTTTACGTTTCTTATTTTTATTTTTTAAATTCAATATTCTCCATTGTTTTCAGTTATACTTCGATTTTAAAAGTATATTGTATACATACATTTGATATTACTCATGTGATAAATTTTTGTGTTACTTACCAACAAGTGGTAGAGCCAAGCCATGGTGTAGTTTTAAGTGGCTTCTTGTCACAGGTCCTGATTTGATAGATTTTATTTGTTACTTTTATTAATTTCGACAATTCATGCTGCAAGACTTCACGTGTTATTAATATATTCGAAATTTCTTTACATATGGGCCATGGCCACAATTTTGTCATCATTTTTTTATAATTTTTTTTCTTGTAATGTCTGTTTTGTTCATTTTTCTTTGATCCTTTCCAATTTTAATATATGTCATATCAAAACATTGTTTTTTTCTCTATATATTACTTATGGAATGTTTAATCCCTTTTTATTAATTCACTCTCATTCATTTATTTTATCACTTTTAAAAATTGGTATCCTAACTTTAATCGCATTATTATCTTTTAAACAAAAAAAAAAAAAAAAGAATTAGAAACTATATTTGAATTCTTAACAACTACAATTATGTTGGTCCTTTCAAAATTTAGTTAAGTTATAATATTGATTTTCTTCCAATAATTAATTTTTTAAAAATCTTAATAGATATCTTTATGTGAATTATACATAGTTTTTATAAGGACCAGACACCGTAAATCAAAATCCTAGCTCGAGTACCACTGTTACCATTCGTTCATGCGTAATTTGGTGCATATTTAGTGAAAAAAATTATATGAATAGACAATTAATATTTAAGATCAGATTAGGTTTCTTGTCAAAGCATACGTAGTAAAACTCAAGTTCATGACCCTCAAATCCATTTGTAGCTCTTACAATTAGGAACATTTTTCTAAAGTTCGATGTATGTGGCTTTGATGCAGAGTTTTGTTGAGAGGAAAGTTCAAGAACTACGTGATGGATATGGACTTGTCACCAAAGTTTGCCACAAATCAGTTGTTTGAGGGAGAAGGTGGATCATACAAGAGTTGGTCAAGTACTGATTTTCCTTTGCTTAGAGAGGCCAAGGCTGGCGCTGGTTTGCTTGTTTTGAAGCCTGCCGGATTTGCTCTTCCACATTACTCAGACAGTTCTAAAGTCGGTTATGTTCTTCAAGGCAAGTGCATCCCCACACGAGACGCCATTTTAGCTATAATAATTAAGTGTGTTTTTTCGTTTGACGTTGGTTATATATTATCCAAGACTCGTGTTAAAGATCACGTCCCTAACATTGCCCAAAGAACAGGAAAATGTTAGCGGATAAATCGTACGTAACCCTTGGATCATGATGTAAGAGGGATGTTGCTAGACATGGAACAAACGTAAGGTTATACATTATGGTGCATTCGGTAACGGATGATGACTAGTTGCATCAAAATATCAAAATTTGTGTTGCATGCTTGTTGTTGGCAGTTTTGATAGCGACTCTTTAACAATGCATTACATGTCCACGTTGAAAAAAACCGATTTGGCTTCTACGCTATTTTTCCTAACTCGGGCCGTAGCCGCATCGACGTAATGACCTTAGATGCATTCATATAGTTGAGTTGAGCAATAAAGCTGCATTTATAAAAATTTGTATACAAAGTTTATTTACAAAGTTAATATGACATTAAGTGAATATGGGATGAATATTAGAAACTCAAGACAATAAATGTTGATCATGTGACATCAAGTAAATGGTGGATAAATATTAGAAGGTCAATGCAATAAATGTTGATAAATAACATGATGTTATATCAACTTTATATACATATGTTATATACAGACTTTGTAAGTATAGTATTATTTATAGTTGAATATTCAATAGCAATTTCCAAATATTCCATAGCGTTTTCCAAAATGCACACGGAGCGTCAAATTAGTCAAAGCTGCATGCAGCGCATGCGCCTCTCCATTACACCATAAATTTAAGGTTAAATTATGTAGCAAGCCATATAGGAAATTAAGCAGATCTAGAGTTAGCTTATTTGCAGCATGTTTAATTTTATAATTAACTAGATATCTTAATCAGTTATTGTATGCTCTTGAATTTCTTTACAGGTGAACAAGGTTCAGTTGGTTTAAAGCTACCGAATGACAAGAATGAAAAAGAGGAATTGGTGTTGGGCCTGCGCAAAGGTGATGTGATACCTGTGCCCCTTGGAGCAGTCTCATGGTGGTTCAACAATGGAAGTTCTGATGTCATTATCGTTTTCCTGGGTGAAACATCTAAGGCATACGTTCCAGGTGAATTCACCTACTTCTTGTTAACCGGAGCTCAAGGTATATTGGGAGCTTTCTCCACTGAATTCACTCGTACAGCCTATAACATGAATGAAAATGAAGCAAATTCACTAGTAAAGAACCAGAAAGGTGTCTTGATCGTCAAGCTAGGTCCGGAAGAACAAAAAACTATGCCCCAGCCTCACGATCACAACGCCAAGAAATGGGTCAAAAGCATTGTTAACCTTTTGCCTAATGTTCATGTCGAGAAAGCCGGTTCAGCAATTTCACTTAGAGGGACCAGCTTTCCCTTCCTGGAACAAGTTGGGCTAAGTTGTAGTCTTGTCAAACTTGAACCGAATGCAATGCTTTCACCAATGTTCAGCGCTGATTCGTCGGTTCAGGTTTTTTATGTTGCAAAAGGGAGTGGTAAGGTGCAAATTGTTGGCATTAATAGTAAGCTAGAATTGGACAAGCAGCTTGTGGCTAGTCAACTTTTCATTGTGCCAAGATTCTTCGTGGTCTCTATAATTTCAGGTCGTGACGGAATGGAATGTTTCCATATCAACACTACGACAGAGTAAGGCATCATTATCTTCGTTAGATTAGAATTGCATCCTTCCTAATAGGAGGAGACTTAGAATTCTCTTGTATATATGAGTATTTACAACACTGATTTGCAGTGGAGATATTAGTAATTACGTCAAAAGAGTAGGTATTGATTTTAAGTTTTTTTTTCCCTCCCTAAAAATTTTTAAGATTACTGTTAATAACACGTCCTTTCTTTGTTCTCTTTGCAGGCCTGCTTTTGGAGAGTTATCTAGCAAGCAATCTATACTGAATGCTTTTTCAACCCCGGTTCTCCAGTCTGCTCTTAATGTGACTCCAGATTTCGTTAAGTGTTTAAAGGCAAAGATGGCCAAGAACGAAATTCTCATCCCTCCAACGAATTGATAAATTAAAGAAGCCTTCGAAACTAGTGCTGGTATCGGTACTACTATATAATAAAGTCATGTTTAATCTATAAACATAGCTATGGGCTACTACAAGATCAATGGAACTACTTTTACGTAAACACGTTTAAGCTATGCATAAATAAAATGAAGTGGAATTTTGGCTTGTAGGCCTTGACAAGCTAAATAAATTAAAGCTTTATATGTGCCCGCAACCTGATTTTCTATTTCTGTAATTGGTCTGAGGACCTTTTGCTTTGATCATGTAAAAAAAATTAGTAATATATTTGGTTGATAAAATTTTTTCTTTTTGTTGAACCTTTAGACAAGAAAGAAAATACTGAGACAGTAAATAACGATTTATCAAACAAATATTAGACTTTGGAAAATGTTAGCTGAACCACGATCCTTTAATAACCTAACGCCTCAAGTTTTGAGGATCTGGTGATACAAATTTTAATTAATGAATGGTTGAGATGTGCATATATTATCTCTCCTCATTATAAATTTTTCATAATTACCCATCATAGGCTTTTAAAAACATGAGATAGAAATGAGATGACACTACAACAAAAAGAACATATAGTAGCATGCGATAAATGCTACTGAAAGTGTGTCATAGTATTATCACACATGCTATGATAGGTCAAGCAACCTAAAATCTCTAGATTTGATTGCATTTAAATTAAGCTATGAATTAATTATAGGTAGCATTCATAAAGAGCTGCAAATGTCATTTTGAAAGCATTTCGCTACAGTTATAGATAACTCTTTCCTAACAAGTATAAATGCTATAAATAACTTTTTTGTGGAATTCAATAATTATAAGTAGCATCTACAAACAGCTATTGATATCTTTTTGTGGCATCATGAAAGGCTACGATTATCATTTTCAAAGCACTTTTCTAGGGCTATAGCTAAGTTTTCATAGTAAGTTAAAAAACGCTACAATTAATTTTTTTTGCCATTCATTAATTATAAGTAGCATCGGCAAGTAGTTATTGATGCCTCTGTGTAGCATTTATGAAATGCTACGGATATTATTTTCAATGCCTTTTTCCAAGGCTATAGATAAGTCTTTCCTAGCAAGTACAAAATGCTACAAATAAGATTTATGTGGCATTCAATACTTATAGGGAGCATTTGTGAATAGCTATTGATGTCTTTCTGTAGCATTCATGAAAAGCTATGACTATCCTTTTCAAAGCATTTTTCGAAGGCTATAAAGATCTATTTCATTTTAAGTATAAAAAGCTACAAATAATTTTTGTGGCATGCATAAAATGCCATGGAAAATTATTTCATAGTGCATACATTTAGCCATAGATGTTGATTTCCTAACATTATGCAAATGCTACTATAATATAATATCTTTTTGTAGCATTTTTCAATATTATAACAATTATTCTAAATGTTTAATAATTGCTAAATGATATTTAAACTATTTAACAAAAAGATTTCATGCATCATATTGCACTAATAGTGATGAAAAATATCTTAACTGGTGTGTAGCAAAATTATACAAAATATAGATAAGAAAAGTTTAACCATACAAGTCTCACTCTAGGTACTACATACACAAAAAGATCTCACATTCATCATAGATCTTTTAGATGGTTGGTTTATAAAACCCAAAGTCAAAATATATAAGTCCTAGCCATTCAAAAATAGACCACCAAAATACTATTTCTTCTTCGACTCCCATCTGCATGATGCTTCTTGGATATTTTTATGACATGCATCAATCATTCAAATAAATTATAATTATTTATTATTCCAAAAAGGAAAACAACATGATAGTCTAAAGATTTGTAGGGATATTACTGTTGTAGTTTTAGCTTTCTTAGACAATTACAAAATAAAATAGACGAGTAAAATTCGCAATAATTCAATGTCAAAATCAGTGGTCAAAGTTGGTTCACCTAATGATCCCAATTGTCAAAGTTGGTACACCTAATATTTGACAATTGTTCCTTTGTAATTTGATAAGTTTGCCCCTGCATGTATCTATAAATGGAGGTGCCTTGTGACCCATTAGGGCATCTTGGCCTTGGTTGGGATCACTTGTTATTGTGCTTTTCTCTCTTGTGTTTTGCTCTTTTAATGTTATTAATAAATTTCCTTTTTCTTACAATTTGTTTTCTTTCTTTTATAATGTCTTGCTAAATTATCTCTTGCTAAGGTGAGAGGGTGAAACCCTTGATATGAGAATAATGATTTTCTAACCCTTGACATGTGCTTAATAATCATAATCTTGTGTTGTTTATTTTATATGATTTGAATTTATTTTCTTAATCAATCTTGACACCACTCGTAAAGTGGAGGTCTTGATCCATTGTCGACAATCCTTGGCACATTAAATGCTTGGATCCTTTCTAGATGTCGTATGGTTATTCCTTACCGACAAGAATCTAGTTAGGAACCTTGATTTGTTGTAGACATATGGTGATTGGCACATGGGATGCTTGAACCCATTTACAAGACGTGGTATAAATATTGGTAATGAAACAAATATAATTCATATAACTAAAATGGGCTACTTATTCTTTTTTGATATATCAAAGGTGGATCCCCTAACCTTAACTTTTATTATTATTGTGTTAATTCCACTTACTTTTGTAATTTAATTATTCTTATTTATTTCTTATGAAATTGTTCTTTATTTGCCATGGTAGGTTTTACCTCCTATTTCAATGGATGGTTTTGCCACCTTTTGTTAATATCATCTTAATTATTCATATCATAATTGCTTATCTTATAATTTGTAGCACTAAATCCCCTTCCTCGTGGATCGACCCCTGTCTCATCGGGTTTATTACTTAAACACTCCTATACTTGGGAGATGATCCTATTTTCGGATGTGTCAAGTTTTTGGTGCCGTTGCCGGGGAAGGTAAAAATTGGCGTGCAAAATTGTAAGTATTCTCTTTTCCCATTTTAGATCTTAATTTTTTTTTTCACTTTGTCATGTGTTCATCTTTTCTTCTCTTTTCTTCTCTCTTTCTTGCATGAAAATTTGGTCACGAACATCTAGTGGTAGACTTATTAGGAAAACATCATTTTCCTTGGAAAACATGACCGACAATCTAGTGGAAAGGTTCATGGATGAAGGCGACAACCGTTCCTAACAAAATGATCAAAACCAACCAAGAACCCTCAGAGATTACATGAATTCAGTAAGGACTAGTGCACCATCTTGAGTAGTTTCTCCTCTTGATTCAATCCATTTCAATTTAAAACTAAGTTTTGTTCGACTTCTACCCACCTTTCATGGCCTTGATATGGAGAACCCATATTCGCACTTAAAAATCTTTGAAGAGGTGTGTAACTCCTACAGTGACCCAAATTGTAGCATAAACACCATTATATTAAAGCTTTTTCCTTTTTCTTTAAAAGATAAAGCTAGAACATGGCTACAAAATTTGAGGTCAAATTCCATCAGTTCATGGGATGAGATGAAACATCAATTTTTGAAAAATTTTTTTCCTACCCATAGAACAAATTCTCTTAAAAGACAAATTTCCAATTTCACTCAAAAACAAGGGGAAACCCTTTACCAATGTTGAGATAGGTATAAGGAACTACTTAACACCTGTCCTCACCATGGTTTGAAACTTAGAGAATAGTTGCACACTTCTATGAAGGGTTAACACCTTAAGATAGGCAACTAGTAGAGTTAATGTGTAATGGAGAATTTGGAGATAAAGACCCTGAGGAAGCAATTGACCACCTAAATTCGTTGGCAGACAAAGGACAAAATTGGGACACTGTTGGTACCTATAAGATACCAAGCAAGGCTCCAACCTCGACGTCCAATAGAGGCATTCACAACCTTAGGGAAGACCATGACCTTCAAGCCAAATATGCATCTCTAGCTAGAAAAGTCGAGGCTTTAGAAATGAAAAAGAGTGGTCAATTGAATTTTATTCAAGAAATTGTCTGTCACATTTGTAATGATAATGACTATTGTACTGAAGATTGCCCAACTTTGCCTGCCTTAGGGAATGTCTCCATGAACAAGCCAATGCCTTGAAGACTTTCAAAAGGCCAAATCACAATCCATACTCACAAACCTACAATCCTAGTTCCAGAAATCATCCAAATTTTAGTTGAAAAAATGACAATCATGTTGAACCAGGTATGGCAACCCAAGAGGGGGGGTGAATTGGGTTTTTATTTATCAAAACGGATTTAGAAAATTTTTCTTGAAAGATCAAAATTATTTAACTCTTTCTTTGAGAATAAAGGTGAAGAAGATGAAAATAGAATACAATCAATAGAATAGCAATAAAGAACAATCACAAGTGCAAGTAAATGTAAAGAGCATAGGGATAGAGAGAGTGCAAACTCAATTTACGTGGTTCGGCAAACCTTGCCTACGTCCACGGGCTCCTAGCTCCACGAGCTAAGCTTTCCACTAAGTTGTAGAAATCTTTACAACTTGCTTGATGAACAACCTCACCAAGACTTTTTCTTTCAATTGATAACACCACACCAAGAGTTCTTCTTGATGAACAACCTCACCAAGGCAACTTCCTTCAACTCTTGATAACACCACACCAAGAGTTCTTCTTGATGAACAACCTCACCAAGGCAACTTCCTTCAACCCTTGATAACACCACACCAAGAGTTCTTCTTGATGAACAACCTCACCAAGGCAACTTCCTTCAACTCTTGATAACACACAACAAGAGTTCTCTCAAGGATAACTATTATCCTTTACAATAATATCTCACTCTCACCACAATACAAGAACAAAGATAATTTTTACAACAAAAGTATAACTCTCTTCAAAGAGTAGATAAATAATATAAAAGCTCTCTAGACTTGATATTTCTCTTGCTTTTTACTTGATAAAATGCTTCTCTTGCTCTTACTTGAATGCATGGGAGAAGGGCTCCTTTTATAGGCAAATAGGATGAACTTAATCAAGTGAAGACACCAACTCCAAATTTTCTGCCCACCATAAAAACCGTAATCTTGTCTTCCATTTTTGTCAATGTTCCGTTTGAAATTTGAAAATCTGCAAAACATAAAAGATTTGTACATTTGAATAAGCTTTCCAACGCATCAAGAATCAAGTCATTTGGATATCTGTAGCTCAAGATATGGCCAAAACACCATTCGGTGCTCATGTGACTTGATTTTTCTTTCTTGTGTCAGTCCACCAAATTGAATGATAATTCTGTCAGCCTTCCGTTTGAAATTTGAATTTCTTCAAAACATGAAAGATCTGCATATTTGAATAATCTTTCCAAAACATTAAGAATCAAAGCATTTGGATATCTCTATCTTAAGATATGGCCAAAACACCATTCGGTGCTCATGTGAGTTGATTTTTCTTCTTTGTGTCAGTCCACCGAATTGCATGTCAATTATGTCGGCCTTCTGTTTGAAATTTGAATTTTTTTCAAAACATATGAAATGTTCTTCATTAAGTCATCTTTCCAATGCCGCAAGAATCAAGTCATTTTGATTTTTCTAGCTCAAGATATGTCCAAAGGAGTATTCGGTGCTCATGTCAGCTGCTTCCATTTGTCTTTCAACTTGCATGATGATTTGGACAACCTTGCACTTGAAATTTGAATTTCATTAAAACATATGAAATGTTATAAATTGAGTAAGCTTTCCAAAGGCTCAAGAATCACATCATTTGGATATTGTAGAGATATATATGACCAATTGATTGAACATTGCTCATGTGTCACATTCCTTGAGTCAATCCTTGTTCTTAAACTTTGGTGCCTTTAACATGTAGTCTTCTCCTTAGCTTCAACACTTCATTTTAATAAGCCTCTTCTTGATTTTAAAATTATTTCAATGATCTTACTCTTGCACATAAATAAACATGTTAGTAAATCTCAATTAATCAATGTGTATTGTTATCATCAAAATTATCATGTAGCCTTAGGGCTAACAAATCATGCACAATCTTCACAAGTCCCTTTTCAAACACGACAAAATTTTCAAAATTCTCATTATCATGCATATGCTCCTCCTCCTAGGAATGACCTTGAAGAGACATTGCATTCATTCATTACAAAGCAAGAGACTTTCAATAGTCAAACTGCTCAAATATTAGCAAATTTGTCAGACACTCTTACAAGATTTGCATCTACATTTTGCATTCAAGAAAAAGGAAAATTTCTTTCTCCAACATTGCAAAACCCCAAAGATCAATCTAACTCAAATGTAGTGAGTTTAAGTAACCATTATTTTGACCAAGCCAAATTAGTCATAACCCTTCGCAATGGTAAGATTGTTGAAAAACACATTCCTAAGCCTTATGAGAAAAAAAAAGAATCGATCTCTAGCGGGCAAGAAGAGGTTACCAAACCAACACCTAGCGAAGAAAAAACCAAGTCCTCATCTGTGCCTCCATTTCCTCAAGCATTGGCCATACTAAAGAAGCCAACTCACAATTCTAAGATCTTTAAAATTTTCAAACAGGTAAAGGTCAACATTCCCTTGCTAGATGTGATCAAATAGGTACCTTCTTATGCAAAATTTTTGAAAGACTTATGCACTATGAAAAGAAAATTGAATATGAAAAAGAAGGCCTTTTTAGTCGAGCAAGTAAGTGCTATTCTTCAAAACAATAATACAGTGAAATATAAGGATCCAAGTTGTCCTACAATTTCATGTGTTACTGGAGACCATAAAATTGAACAAGCTTTACTTGATCTTGGTGCTAGTGTGAATTTACTTCTATACTCGGTTTTTTCATAAACTCAATCTAGGTGAGTTAAAACCAACTTCTGTGACTTTTTTGCTTGCTGATAGATCAATTAAAGTATCAAGAAGAGTAGTAGAAAATGTATTAGTTCAAGTTAATAAATTCATTTATCCAGTGGATTTTATCATCTTGGACACACAACCAGTGGAAGTATGCAATTCAATTCCTGTTATTTTAGGGCGTCCATTTCTAGCTACCTCTAATGCTTTGATTAATTGCAGGAGTGGAGTCATGAAGATATCATTTGGGAACATGACATTCGAACTTAATGTTTTTAATATGTGCAAACAACCACATTAGAAGAAGATGAAATTGAGGAGGCCAATATGATTGAAGCTATTGTGGAAGACCATATCCAAAAAGAGAGTTCTTCTGACCCTTTGGAAACTTGTTTAGTGAATTCATTAGAATCAAGTATAGAACTAAAGCCTGATCTTTTTGATATATGTTATTTCCTGGATTGTGCACAGGTAATGGAAAAAGGCTCAAAACTAAGATTCGAAGAATTGGGGCAAATGAATGAAAGAAAGGAAGAGGAAGCTCCTAAGTTAGAACTGAAGCCCTTACCTAAAGGACTGAAATATGCATATCTTAGGGAGAATCAGACATATCCGATGGTAATTTCTTCATCCCTCACAAGCGAGCAACAAGGTAAGTTGATACATGTACTTAAAAGGCATAAAAATGCAATTGGATGGACTTTAAAAGACATAAACCCTTTGATCTGTACACATAGAATACATTTAGAAGAAAATGCCAAAACATCCCAACAACCTTAAAGACAATTAAATCCCCACATATAAGAGGTTATTAGGGCTGAAGTTCTCAAACTACTTGATGTGGGAATTATCTACCCTATTTCTGATAGTAAGTGGGTAAGCCCTACACAAGTAGTACCTAAGAAATCTGGCATTACAGTAGTAAAAAATGAAAAGGGTGAATCATTGCCAACTTGAGTCTCATCTAGTTGGACGATGTGCATTGATTATAGAAAATTAAATGCTGTCACCAGAAAAGACCATTTTCACTTACCATTCCTTGACCAAATTCTAGAAAGAATAGCAGGGCACCCTTACTACTGCTTTCTCGATGGATACTCGAGCTATTATCAAATTTTCATTGCACTTAAAGACCAAGAAAAGACCACATTCACGTGCCCCTTCGACACTTTTGCATTTAGGAGAATGCCTTTAGGACTTTGTAATGCTCCAACTACTTTTCAAAGATGCATGTTAAGCATTTTTAGTGACATGGTTGAGCATTGTTTAGAAGTTTTCATGGATGATTTAACTATCTTTGGAAACTCTTTTGAAAATTGTCTTGAAAACTTAGAAAAAGTCCTAAAAAGGTGTGTAGAAAAAGCTCTTATTTTGAATTAGAAAAAATATCATTATATGGTCACTTCAGGAATTGTCTTAGGTCATGTGGTGTCTTCTAAGGGAATTGAAGTGGACAAAGCAAAAGTGGAATTAATTTTCCATTTGCCTCCACCAAAAACAGTTAAAGAGGTCCGTTCATTCTTAGGGCATGCTAGATTTTATAGGAGGTTCATAAGAAATTTTAGTGCTACATCTAAACCTCTTTGTAACCTCTTAATAAAAGACACTTCTTTTGAATGGACTCATGAATGTCAAAATGCCTTTGATAAGTTAATTGGACTTTTAACAACTGCTCTAATTATGTAATCTCCCAATTTGTCCTTGCCTTTTGAATTGATGTGTGATGCAAGTGATTATGCCATTGGTGTTGTCTTAAGACAAAGAAAAGAAGGTAAGCCTTATGTGATATACTATGCAAGTAGGACTTTAAATGACGACAAATGAATTACACAACAACTGAAAAAGAACTACTTGCAGTAGTATTTGCATTGGACAAATTTCGATCTTATTTAATTGATTCTCCAACGATTGTTTACACTGACCATGCAGCTATGAGATATTTAATGTCTAAACAGGATACAAAACCTAGATTGATAAGGTGGATCTTATTGCTTTAAGAATTCAACATCACAATAAAGGATAAGAAAGGAGTCGAAAATGTCGTTGCTGATCATCTTTCAAGACTAACAATAGATAAATTAATTGAAACTTCACCTATCAATGACTCTTTTCCTGATGAATTTTTATTCTCCGTTGCTGCTGTATCTTGGTTTGCTAACATTGTGAATTTTCTTGCAACAAGAGAAATGCCACCTCATTGGAATGCTCAAGACAAAAGGAAGTTTTTGACCGATGTGAAAAATCTTTATTGGGATGACCTATATCTGTTCAAATATTGTCCGGATCAAATAATTAGAAGATGCATACCCGATAATAAGGTAAGTAGTGTCATTAATTTATGTCATTCTGAAGCATGTGGAGGACATTTCTCATCTAAAAAAACAGTTGCTAAAATCTTGCATTGTGAATTTTATCGGCCCACCTTATTTAAGGATGCACATGCATTTTGCAAAACTTGTGAAAATTGTCAAAAATTGGGATCCATTTCAAAACAAAACATGATGCCTTTGAATCCCATTCTTGTTGTTGAAATCTTCGACTATTGAGGTATTGATTTTATGGGACCTTTTCCACCTTCATTTGGTTTTGTGTACATTCTTGTTGCAGTAGCCTATGTTTCAAAATGGGTCGAGGCAATTCCATGTCGAAACAATGATCACAAAACAGTTATCAAATTCTTGAAAGAGAATATTTTGTATAGATTTGGAATTCCTCGAGCCATTATTAGTGATGGGGGTACATATTTTTGTAACAAACCATTTGAAACTTTAATGAAGAAATATAGAATAACCCATAAAATTTCTACACCTTATCACCCGCAAACAGGTGGACAAGTTGAATTAGCTAATAGGGAGATAAAATAGATCTTAGAAAAAACGGTTAACCCAAATCGTAAAGATTGGTCTTTAAGACTTAATGATGCACTTTGGGCTTACCGAACTGCTTTCAAAACATCTTTGGGAATGTCTCCTTATAGATTAGTTTATGAAAAACCTTGTCACTTGCCTGTAGAATTGAGCATAAATCTTATTGGGCCATTAAAATATTTAACACAAATTTGGATGATGCTTGCAAGTTACGTAAACTACAACTAAGTGAACTTGAAGAAATCAGGATTGAGGCTTATGAAAATTCTAAAATCTATAAAGAAAAAATGAAGGTTTTTCATGACAAATTCATTGTTAGAAAATCTTTTGAACTTTCACAAAAAGTTTTTTTATATGATTCAAGATTGCACTTGTTTCCGGGTAAACTTCGGTCTCGTTGGACTGGGCCTTTCATTGTTAAAAATGTTTTCCCTTATGGAGCAGTTGAAATTAAGAACCCAAAGAATGGTAATATGTTTAAAGTTAATAGACAACAGTTAAAACCATTCTTTAAAAATTTTGACCAAAATGAAGAGTCAATTGCTTTAATCGATCCTTTTTAAGGATTGATTTTTCCCGGTTAAGTGGCGGATACGGTACTCCGTGGCTTTTAAAGTCGGTTTTTCAGTTCTCAAAAAATTGTTGCTCACCTTGCATTCATTTTCTTTTCTTCTCTCTCATTTTTTTCACATGGATACCATTCTCTCAAATCTGCACAAACATTTTCCCTCTCTTCCTCAAAATGATTTGCTTAAAATTTACAAAGCTCGCGCAAAAAGACTAACGATGTTTATGCGCAAGGGTATTCTTGCTGATTTAAGATGGTTAATTGAAGCCAAGGTTCGATTTTCTTGTGAGTTTTCAGATAATCTTGTTTCCCACATGCCAAGTTTGGGAAAAAGCTCTTACGCCAAAAAGGGAAGAGCGAAAAGGTTACAAATTTGTCACAGATGTGCAAGATGGACTTGTAACTAGCGTTGTCGCTCATTGGGATATTTGCCTAATAATCGAAAGGATAAACTACAATTCATTAAGAATGGATTGAGTAACGAGTCTTTGAATGATATCCGAGTGACTCTTGAGAAGCATTCTTGTGGACTTGTGCAGCATAAAAATTTTAAATTGTGGACACAATTTCGAGATGAACAGGAATGTTATAGACTTGGGAATCTAACTCAAAATGACCATATTTGCCAGTTTATAAGAAAACTGGATGGGAAGCATATCCCCAGCTCATAGAAGGTGTTTAAATCATTTTTGGATGTAAAACCAGAGGAAGATGTGAGCCATAGTCACAACTACCTGTACATATGCATGTGTGCCATCATTTTTGAATTTTAATACCTTACAATTGTCATTTTTCAATTTATATCTTTTGTTTGGCTTATGCATTTATGGCATCTTATTTATGTCATTGTTTTTTTTTGAATTCCTATGCATTATTGTCAAACTTTTTCAACTAACAACCTACCTATTTAGATGTCATCATTAGAATACCTTTTTGCACTCCATAAATATGACATCTCTTGTTTTCCTCTTCACACATAGTTAGAGAGTTGCATAGACATGGAGGAAACTTCAAAACGCCGAATCCAAAGGATATGTGTATTTTGTGGATCTCGACCGGGTAAAAGTGAAGAGTTTGTAGCAGTAGCAAATTATCTTGGTAGGCTATTAGCCGAAAGAAAGATTCATGTGGTTTATGGGGGAGGTAGCCTGGGGGAGGTAGCCTCAGGTTAATGGGTTGTGTGTCAATAGCTACACTCGTAGGAGGCAGTTAAGTTTTAGGTATTATTCCTGAAGCTTTGGTTGTAGAAAGCATCGTTGAAAAAACGGTTAGGAAGGAGTTACAGGTCTGCTCTATGCATGAACGCATGGCATATATGCTTATCAATTCGGATGCCTTTATTGCTTTACCAGGTGGCTTTGGTACTCTTGAAGGAATTTTTCAAATTGCCTCTTGGGCCCAACTAAATCTCCATTAAAAACCTTTGTTGAATGTTAAAAATTTCTTTGATCCTTTGATAAGTTTTGTTAATGCAGCTGTAGAATAGAATTTTATCCCTCATTTGGTGCGACAGATCCTTATTTCTGCCACTTTTACTTGTGAGTTACTTGACAAATTATAAGTAGTCGAGTATGAACCTGACCCAGCTATAACTCAAATTAATTGGTCAGGGGGACAAAACAAAAAGTGTAAATTGGATCTGAATCTTCGTTTGTAATTTTTTTCTTGTCTTTTATTTTATTTTTAGCATTTTACTTTATGAGTCTTTCAAGTCGTCTCTCTTGAATAACAGAAGCTTGAGGACAATGTTTCATTTGGTTGGGGGGGAAGGATAGTAGACATAAGTGTGTCTTGAATTTTCTTTTTCTTACAAAAAAAAAATGCGAGTAAGTAATTAGATTCAGAGTACGGTGCAAAGAGTTCAAATCCTCTTGAGACGTATTCTGGGTTAGGAATGGCAGAGTAAAGAGGGTCAGTTTGAACTCTTGAAACACACTCTAACCAATTTGTCATTTTGTTTTTGCATTTTTGAAGACTTATTTTAGCTAACTTGATATTATTTAGTTTTGATTTTTGAATTTTATAATAAGAAGGTCTTATTCGTTTGACTTTGACTTATCCAAATCTATGAACTCTCACAACCTTATCATTCAATAAACTTTGTGCTTATGTACTCGTTAAGCAAGAATTCATGAACCTTTTTTCACACACATACATACCTTGATGCATGATAGTGGGTGGCGAAATGAAATGTTGTATTATTTAAGTTCTTTTGTTTTGTTTAGGATAACAACAAAAGAAAGGGGAAATTTCAAAAAAAAAGGAAAAAAAAGAAAAGAGCGATTATGTATAAGTTTGGTCTTGTAGCCTCCTTAATTCAAGCAATTAAGTCCGAGGGGTGCCTTAACACCTAATCACCTAATACCTTAAGACCAACTTGTTTGAAAGCTATTGGCCCTAAGCTCTTTACATGGATTAAGGAGAAAGCTTAATGGGATTGAACATTGCACTATCTACAAGTTTCTAAGCAAAAATAAAGGATCTACAACTCAAGTCATTAAGCTCGTAAGGGTGTATTAACACCTAATGCCCTAAGGCCAACTAGTATGAGAGTCATTAGTCTAAGGCTCGCTACATGGGTTAAAGATGCATTTTTCAAAAAAAAAAAGAGAAAAAAAAGAAGAAATATATATATATATATATACACACATACAAAAAAAATAATGATGATTGAATGCCCCCTACCTAAGGTTGTTAGCCTTAACAAATATTAGAACTTATATGACTTCTTTCTAATAAGCCCAATAGTCATGTGTTGACTGAGTACAAAAAAAGAAGGTTTATCAATATCTTGACTGAAAGGTACATGAGTTATTAAAAAAATCGGTTGAGAGTTTGTTTATTTGGATAAAATTAAGGAGAGTGCAATAATGACCACCTTGAATGTAAAATTCTATAAATCACTTCTAAATAATAACGCTTTAATTGCTGGGGACTATCAATAAGCTGGCTAAGGGGTGTGATAAACACTTAAATATATATGCTTAATAAGAGCTTAATTTAACATATTGCATTAATAGTGTCATTAAATTCATCAACTTAAGTATATTTGTAGTCTTTGCATCTTTTGAATTAACTCTCTCTTAATTTTGATTTTGTTGTAGGTTTGGTAAAATAGGCATAAATTTCTATTTATAGATCAAAATAGTGCAAACCTTGACATTTTGAAAAGCTGATTAAATTATCTACAAGATTGTATTTCACAAGCATCATCAAATTTAGGCTTTTATTGGACCAAAAATGAGCTTGAAGTGAACCCATCTGCAGTTTCAGCCCAGCCTGACCATGCCTCAGTATTTTGACCATATCTCTTGATATACGTATCCAAATCGTACAAATCAAGATGTTCTAAAAAGCTGAGAGATATATCTACAACTTTTATGAAGACACATGATCAAAATTCGCAATAATTCAATGTCACAATCAGTGGTCAAAGTTGGTTCACTTAAGGATCCCAATTGTCAAAGTTGGTACACATAATATTTGACAATTGTTCCTTTGTAATTTGACAAGTTTGCCCCCAAATGTATCTATAAATAGAGGTGCCTTGTGACCCATTAGGGCATCTTGGCTTTAGCTGGGATCACTTGTTATTGTTCTTTTCTCTCTTGTGTTTTGCTCTTTTAATGTTATTAATAAATTTCCTTTTTCTCACAATTTGTTTTCTTTCTTTTATAATGTCTTGCTAAATTATCTATTGCTAAGGTGAAAGGGTAAAACCATTGATATGAAAATAAGGATTTTCTAACCCTTGACATGTGCTTAATAATCATAATCTTGTGTTGTTTATTTTACATGATTTATATTTATTTTCTTAATCAATCTTGACACCACTCATAAAGTGGAGGTCTTGATCCATTGTAGACAATCCTTAGCACATCAAATGCTTGGATCTTTTCTAGATTTCGTATGGTTATTCCTTACCGACAAGAATCTAGTTAGGAACCTTGATTTGTTGCAGACATATGGTGATTGGCACATTGGATGCTTGAACCCATTTACAAGACGTGGTATAAATATTGGTAACGAAACAACTATAATTCATATAACTAAAATGGACTACTTATTCTTATTTGATATATCAAAAGTAGATCCCTTAACCTTAGCTTTCATTATTATTGTGTTAATTCCACTTGCTTTTGTAATTTAATTATTCTTATTTATTTCTTATGAAATTGTTCTTTCATTTGCTATGGTAGGTTTTACCTCCTATTTCCATGGATGATTTTACCACCTTTTGTTAAAATCATCTTAATTATTCATATCATATTTGCTTACCTTAGTGATAGGTGTCTATTTATGTATTACTTTCATATCAATTTGTCCATGTTTCTTTGCTATATTCCTTGGTATTTTTATGTTTTTGTGTGGTTTTGATGTTTGTAGGAGTTTTGGAGCAACTTGCACAAAAATGGAGTAAAACCCTTCATTTTCACCTCTGCTAATCATCCAATTTCTCGTAGTTGATTGTATCGATATACAATTAACCGGATAACATGCTATATACCATTGAAAAGCTCTCGAAGTCTATTTTCTGAAGAAATTTACGGTTCACGAATTTATGTATTGCACCAAAAGTTATGATAAAAATGGTATGAGAAGTGTATATTTGTAATTTCACATATCACTGTAGCATGTTATTAAATACGGGGGCACTGTAGCAGAGTATATAAACATATTTTAGGGCTTTATTTTCATAACTTGAAGAGGGGGAAATGACTTGGAGGCTGCAGCTGATGAATACTTAAATATGTATGTTTAATAAGAGCTTAGTTTATCATATTGCATTAATAGTGTCATTAAATTCCTCAACTTAAGCATATTTGTAGTCTTTGCATCTTTGGAATTAACTTCCTCTTAATTTTGGTTTTGTTATAGGTTCGGTAAAATGGTCATAACTCTCTATTTATAGATCAGAATGGTGCAATTCTTAATGTTTTGGAAAGCTGATTCAATTGTCTACAAGATTGCATTTCACAAGAATCATCAAATTCGGGCTCTTATTGGACCAAAATCGGGCTTGAAGTGAACCCATCTACAGTCTCGACCCAGTCTGACCAGGCCTCAGTATTTGGACCGTATCTCTCAAAATACGTATCCAAATTGTGCAAATCAATATGTTCTAGAAAGCTGAGAGAAATATCTACAATTTCATGAAGACATGTGATTAAAATCCTCAATATTTCAATGTCAAAATTGATGGTCAAAGTCGGTGCCTAATGATCCCAATTGTCAAAGATATTTACAACTACTATTTGACAATTATGCCCTTGTATTTTGACAAGTTTGCCCCTGGATGTATCTATAAATAGAGGTGCCTTGTGACCCATTAGGGCATCTTGGCCTTGGCTGGAACATTTTGGCTTTGGCTAGGATGTTGTATTGTGTTTTGTGTGTTTATGTTATTAATGAATTTCCTTTTTCTTACATTTTATTTTCTTTCTATTATAATGTTCTTCTAATTTCTTTTTGCTAAGGTGAAAGGGTGAAACCCTTGATATGAGAATAAGGATTCTCTAACCCTTAATATGTGCTTAATAATCTTAATCTTATAATGTTTATTCAATATGATTTATATTTAATTTCTTAATCAATCTTGACCCACTCGTAAAGTGGAGGTCTTGATCCATTGTCGACAATCCTTGGCACATCAAATGCTTGGATCCTTTCTAGATGATGTATGGTTTTTCCTTACCGACATGAATCTAGTTAGGAACCTTGATTTGTTGTAGACATATGAAGATTGACACATTGGATGCTTGAACCCATTTACAAGAAGTGGTATAAATATTAGTAACGAAGCAAATATAATTCATATAACTAAACGGGTTGTTTATCCTTATTTGAAATATCAAGGGCGGATCCCCTAACCTTAGCTCTCATTATTATTGTGTGAATTTCTCTTGTGTTATTCTTATTTATTATTTAAGAATTTATTCTTTACTCATACTTGTTGATATTATCTTGCCATCCCTTTGAATCATCATATCGTATTTGCTTAGCTTATAATTTGTAGCGCTAAAATCCCCTTCCTCGTGGATCGACCCCGATCTCACCGGATTTATTACTTTGACACTCCTATACTTGGGAGGCAATCCTATTTTCGGATGTGTCAGCAGCTCTGAAATTCTCTCATCTTTTGGAGTTCTTGAAGGAGAAAGAAAGCTTGGAAAGAGGAAGAACTACAAATCTAAGGAGATTTGCAAAGGATTTGCTAAGTTTCTTCCTTTCCCTTTCATTTTCTAGAATGTTTTTGTATTATATTGTATTGACTACGTTTTTGAACATGTATAACTGAATTTGAAGTGGTTGAGGGTGATTTCAAAGCCCTTGATATGGTTTTTGTGAGTTGATTGTGTAAGAAATTGTTATCCAATTCTCTAATTGAAGTTGCTTGTATTTTCCCATATCTAATGCTTATGATTGCTTACTGATTGTATTTGGAATGGCCAACTGAATATAATCTGTTGTTGTCTATTGCTAGATTAGAACTCTTGATCCGTAATTGTCATGAATTTCCAATCATTAGTAGCAAAATTGTGATCAGAGATTGCAATTGGAAAATACAACCTAGGTTAAATAATCCGAACCTGTGTGATTAGTGCTTAGATCAACCTATCTTTCTTATCGTAATGCTTCCATTGAATTAAACTTAGAGAGCTTGTTCTAGGTTGTTTAATGGATAGAAATTAAATAAAGAGCTTGTTTTATTTAACAACAAAGTAAGGAAAGATTGGGGTAACAGAGCTTGTTGTTATCTACGGTTGGTAACTTCAATTCTGTAATTGGATGACAATTCTACGATTAATTCGCAAATCCATATCTTGTGGTAGAAAATGATCCCTTAACCAGATTTTTCTCATTGATCTTTCATTCAAATTAACTTCTGTTTTGTTATTCTTAATTTGCATTCTTATTTCATTTAGTTAATCATTCAACAAAACCCCCCCTGTTTAGTTTATTGTTGCTGGAAAATAACAAATTCAATTAGAATCAATCCTCGTGGGAACGATATCTACTTATCACTTTATTACTTGTGCGACTAGTATACTTGCTAGTTTTGAACGCATCACTTATAATTTGTAGCGTTAAATCCCCTTCCTCGTGGATCGACCTCGGTCTCACCGGGTTTATTACTGCGACACTCCTATACTTGGGAGATGATCCTATTTTCGGATGTGTTAATTTTTTATTGAACATTTTCCTTTGCAGCCTGTTGCATCAATTATTGGGATTCCACTTGAATAATATTTTCATCTTGGGATTTAATTGATTTAATTTTACATCTGTTACTGCTCATGATTTATCTTTATTACTTTTAGCTTTTGGGTTTGCATGCACATGAACAATTATAATTAGTTAATTAGCTATTGGGTTTAGTTCAGTACGGGCTTTCAATGTGCCTATACATATGCTCCTGCCTTTGGTGCAATAAATATGGTTATTTGTTAACAATAAGCTATATAATATACTTAATTCATAGTATGATCCAGAATGATGGTAATTACTCATTTTTTAATTGCATTTGTCGCTCCTCCAAGTGAACCGCAAGTTTTTTATAACTTATATAAGGACCTACCATCCTGTAACTACCGCACTAAATGTCGTTTTGCTTAAGTTTTAAGGTAATCAATGCTTTTTTGAAGCATTAATTAATTTATTAATAGATGTTCCAACTGAAATTGTCTTTTCTTTTTTTGTACAAGTTTTATTCCCATTTTACTATCTTCTCATTCAAAAATTCATGGTATATGGGCTGAAAACCTCGACGTATATTCCAGTGGTGAACTTGAATAGGCACTATATTGGTCTGCACTGAGGGTCGACAATGCCACGTACTATGAAGCTAATTTATAGATAATATATTAAAATATTTTAAAGCTAAATCCTCTGATGAAATATTGTGTAGCTAACTTGTCCAAATAGAATTTAATATTAAAGTTTCAAGGTATATAGGTTGGACACTTTGACGTATATTCCAGTGGTGAATCTGAATAGGCACTATACTGGTCCGCAATGAGGGTGGACAATGCCACATACCTTGAAACTACTTATTAGTTAATCTTTAAAGAAAAAAATTTAAGCAATAGTGCTGTTATTAAATATGTTGAAACTAACTAGTCTAAACATAAATTTTCTTTTAAAGATTGTATATAAGCTATAAACTAACTACATAGATTCCAGTGGTGAGTCTGAATATGATGTAGAAATACACCTTTTTTAATGTTATGTCTTCCAATAAATATGGTTATTTGTTAACAATAAGCTATATAATATACTTAATTCATAGTATGATCCAGAATGATGGTAATTACTCATTTTTTAATTGCATTTGTCGCTCCTCCAAGTGAACCGCAAGTTTTTTATAACTTATATAAGGACCTACCATCCTGTAACTACCGCACTAAATGTCGTTTTGCTTAAGTTTTAAGGTAATCAATGCTTTTTTGAAGCATTAATTAATTTATTAATAGATGTTCCAACTGAAATTGTCTTTTCTTTTTTTTGTACAAGTTTTATTCCCATTTTACTATCTTCTCATTCAAAAATTCATGGTATATGGGCTGAAAACCTCGACGTATATTCCAGTGGTGAACTTGAATAGGCACTATATTGGTCTGCACTGAGGGTCGACAATGCCACGTACTATGAAGCTAATTTATAGATAATATATTAAAATATTTTAAAGCTAAATCCTCTGATGAAATATTGTGTAGCTAACTTGTCCAAATAGAATTTAATATTAAAGTTTCAAGGTATATAGGTTGGACACTTTGACGTATATTCCAGTGGTGAATCTGAATAGGCACTATACTGGTCCGCAATGAGGGTGGACAATGCCACATACCTTGAAACTACTTATTAGTTAATCTTTAAAGAAAAAAATTTAAGCAATAGTGCTGTTATTAAATATGTTGAAACTAACTAGTCTAAACATAAATTTTCTTTTAAAGATTGTATATAAGCTATAAACTAACTACATAGATTCCAGTGGTGAGTCTGAATATGATGTAGAAATACACCTTTTTTAATGTTATGTCTTCCAATAAATATGGTTATTTGTTAACAATAAGCTATATAATATACTTAATTCATAGTATGATCCAGAATGATGGTAATTACTCATTTTTTAATTGCATTTGTCGCTCCTCCAAGTGAACCGCAAGTTTTTTATAACTTATATAAGGACCTACCATCCTGTAACTACCGCACTAAATGTCGTTTTGCTTAAGTTTTAAGGTAATCAATGCTTTTTTGAAGCATTAATTAATTTATTAATAGATGTTCCAACTGAAATTGTCTTTTCTTGTTTTTATTCCCATTTTACTATCTTCTCATTCAAAAATTCATGGTATATGGGCTGAAAACCTCGACGTATATTCCAGTGGTGAACTTGAATAGGCACTATATTGGTCTGCACTGAGGGTCGACAATGCCACGTACTATGAAGCTAATTTATAGATAATATATTAAAATATTTTAAAGCTAAATCCTCTGATGAAATATTGTGTAGCTAACTTGTCCAAATAGAATTTAATATTAAAGTTTCAAGGTATATAGGTTGGACACTTTGACGTATATTCCAGTGGTGAATCTGAATAGGCACTATACTGGTCCGCAATGAGGGTGGACAATGCCACATACCTTGAAACTACTTATTAGTTAATCTTTAAAGAAAAAAATTTAAGCAATAGTGCTGTTATTAAATATGTTGAAACTAACTAGTCTAAACATAAATTTTCTTTTAAAGATTGTATATAAGCTATAAACTAACTACATAGATTCCAGTGGTGAGTCTGAATATGATGTAGAAATACACCTTTTTTAATGTTATGTCTTCCACCCCCACCCCCCCCCCCCCCCCCCCCCCCCCCCCCCCCCCCCCGGTTTTGGCTTGTTTCTTATTAGAAGCAATTTTGACATCGTTGTGGATAAGGCAACTGGTCATTACTGCATACTCTTCAATTGGTCATTTGCAAAGCTTTCAGTGCATCTAAGTGGAAACACGCTTTCTTCATTTCAGGTTAATACTGTCCCTTCTTCTTGGTTTTTAGTTACATTCTTACTTTGTATCATTTGTTTATTGGTTGCTTTAACAATACATACCATCTTTGCTTTCTTTTTGGCTGATTGATGTATATCATTTAGATAAAATATTGAATTCTGTTACACTAATAACAACTGCACTGATTATAATACATGGTTTGTTTGGTATATCAAGATATTAAACAATTTGCTAAATTTAAATTTATATGAACATGGCTGAATGAACTTTAATCGGTTTGAGTTCCTATTTGTTATTTTGTTTCTGATGATCCATTTATGTATTAAATCCAAAAGTTAGGTTTATGTTGTGACAGAAGAAATTTCTGTTATTAATATTTTTGTCGTCTTCAGTTATTTATTGTTAGTCAGTCCATCAAACTGTTCACAAATGATTATTTTACAATAGTTATCAAGCTAAATGAACATTACAAGAATAGAAAACCAGAAATAGTAAATAACTCAGAACCTGCCACCCAAAAGTGTGAACTATTTTAAACTTTGGTCAATAATTACTAACTTTAGGTCTCATCACAAACACTGAAAAAACACTTATGTGTTAGTGCAGGTGTACTTCCACCATGGATAAATCCTGGATTTGGTCCAATAGATTATCTCTGGAATATGACATAGAGGTTAAGAATTTCCTAGACTTTGCAACAACGCATACAATTGACCCAAAGTTCATTAAATGCCCTTGTAATGCATGTCGTTGTTTAGCCTTCCACACCCATAATAAAGTGCGCCATCATTTATTTTGTAATGGTTTTGACACAACCTACAAAACCTGGATTTGGCATGGTGAAGTCAATCCAAATAGGGAAGATAGCAATAGGAAGTCATCATTTGCCGAATGCCCTGAATTCCCCATAGATGATATGCTAGATATGGTGAATGAGGCCTTTTAGCACAGTGAGGATGATCCCAAAAAATTAAAAAGTTTACTTGAAGATGCTGAGAAGCCCTTATACCCAGGTTGCACTTTCCACTCAAAATTATCTGCATTGATGTAGCTTTACAAAATTAAAGGGAGATTTGGTTTGTCAGACAATAGTATCTCAGAATTACTCAATGTGTTATCTGAAATGTTACCACCAAACAACGAAATGCCTTCATCCATGTACGAAGCTAAGAAAACAATCGTTGCCTTAGGTTTGTCATATGAAAAAATAGATACATGTCCTAATGATTGCATTTTATATAGGAAAGAGTATGCATCTTTATCATGTTGTCCTTTATATGGGTTGTCAAGCTGGAAAGTATGTGGTAAAACTTCCAAAGCTAAGAAGGGCATTCCAGCAAAAGTACTGTGGTGCTTCCCACCCATTCCCAGGTTTAGAAGGTTATTTCAGTCTTCTCAGATTACAAAAAACATTACTTGGCGTGCTAAAAAAAGAATCATAGACGGCAAACTTAGGCATCCAACTGATACACCATCTTGGAAATTAGTTGATAGGATATGGCTTGCTTTCGGGGCTGAAAGTAGAAACCTTTGCCTAGCTATTTCAGCTGATGGGATAAATACTTATAGTAAGTACTACTTATAGTTGTTGGCCTATTGTCATAGTTACCTATAATCTTCCTCCTTGGTTGTGCATGAAAAAAAGATTCATGATGTTATCTCTGTTGATATAAGGACCACGACGACCCGGTAATGACATAGATGTTTATTTAGCCTCATTAATAGATGACTTGAGACTTTTATGGGAGGAAGGTGTTGAGGTCTATGATGCTTATAAGAAAGAAACTTTTAACATGTGAGCTGTCTTGTTATGGATGATCAACGACTTTCCAGCCTATGGTAACCTCTCTGGTTGCTCAGTAAAAGGGTATTATGCTTGTCCAATATGTGGGGAAGAAACTATTTCATGTAGATTAAAACATGGCAAGAAAAATATCTACATGGGCCATAGGTGATTCCTCCCTAAAAGTCATCAATTTAGAAAATAGAAGAAGGCATTTAATGGGGAGTAAGAAAATGGGCTTGCTCCAAAACCGCTTAGCGGGGAAGCCATATTAGATAAGCTAGAAATTTTCCAAGCATCTTGAGGGAAAAGTAAGGAAAGAAAGTGGAAAAAAGTGGACAATGATGAGTACTTGTATTGGAAGAAAAAATACATCTTCTTTACTCTTCTGTATTGGAAACATTTTCATGTTCGTCATAACCTTGATGTTATGCATATTGAAAAAAATGTTTGTGAAAGTATCTATGGGACTCTATTAAACATTCCTGGAAAAACAAAAGATAGTCTTAAGTCTAGGTTAGACTTTGTTGATTTGGGTTTGAGGGCAGAGTTACATCCATTGGTTACTAAAAATCGTACTTATTTGCCTCAGCATGCTACACACTTAGCAAGAAAGAGAAACAAATGTTCTGCCAGACATTATATGATATTAGAGTCCCTGTTGGATATTGTTCAAACCTTAAAAACCTTGTATCCATGGATGACTTAAAGCTTATTGGTTTAAAATCCCATGATTGTCATGCTCTTATGCAACAATTTCTTCCTTTGGCAATAAGATCAATGTTACCCAAACAAGTTTGTTATGTAATTACATGTTTTAGTTTCTTCTTTAATGAGCTTTGTACAAAAGTGGTTGATGTTCCTAAGTTAGATAAGGTGCAAGATGATCTAGTCATTACCTTGTGCTTGTTGGAGAAATAATTTCCACCTTCGTTTTTTGACATCATGGTCCATTTAACCATACATCTAGTTAGAGAAGTTAGATTGTGTGGGTCTGTCTATCTTAGATGGATGTATCCTTCTGAGAGATTCATGAAAATCCTTAAAGGGCACGTACCAAATAGAAATCATCCCGAAGGTTATATTGCTGAGTGTTACATTGCCATGGAAGTAATGGACTTTTGCTCCGAGTATGTGACTTCCGTTGATGAAGAAATTGAAATAGATGGGCCATTGCTTGGGGGTCGGGTGATTTTAATCAGCCACGACAAATGGTCACAAGCACACCTATATGTCCTCCAAAATGTCGACGAAGTCCAACCTTACATTGAGTAAGTGTCTACTTTTCTTTGGCAACATCTTGTATTCATCTTATATTATTCAACCTCTATCAATCATTGACAATCATTTTTTTTTTTTGGTTTTTATTAGATTGCATAAGAAATGGTTGAAGGATCATTTTCCAAGGCAATCTAGAAATGCCAAGTGGGTGCAAGATGAACATAATCGAACCTTCATTGATTGGTTCAAAGATAAGGTAAAAGAAGCCTTATACTAATTTCTTTTCCAAAAAAAATAGAATATTATCGCTTTTTATCAATATATACGATATCAATAACACTTTTGTTACTTTCATCCTAGGTTGGAAGGTTAATTAACAACGGGGAAGAAATCACCTCCACCTTGAAATGGCTTGCGCAAGGGCCCTGTCCATATGTGACATCCTATTCGGGTTATGTCATCAACAATTGTCACTACCACACAAAAGACCATGGGGAAACTAAGGTCAAACAAAATAGTGGAGTGACCATTGTTGCAAGGACAACGCAGATTGCAAGTGCCAAAGACAAAAAACCAATTGTTAGGGACTTAAGTTTCTATCGTGTAATACGGGGAATTTGGTCTCTTGACTATCACATGTTTAGTTTCCCCAAATGTGATTGGGTTGACAACAATGGAGGGGTTCAGATGGATGAATTTGGTGTAACGCTAGTAGATCTTGTTGACCCAGGTATGACAACCCAAGAGGGGGGGTGAATTGGGTTTTTATTTATCAATACAGAATTAGAAAACTTTTCTTGAAAGATCAAAATTATTTAACCCTTTCTTTGAGGATAAAGGTGAAGAAGATGAAAATAGAATGCAATCAATAGAATAACAATAAAGAACAATCACAAGTGCAAGTAATTGTAAAGAGCATAGGGATAGAGAGAGTGCAAACTCAATTTACGTGGTTCGGCAAACCTTGCCTACGTCCACGGGCTCCTAGCTCCACGAGCTAATCTTTCAACTAAGTTGTAGAAATCTTTACAACTTGCTTGATGAACAACCTCACCAAGACTTTATCTTCCAACTCTTGATAACACCACACCAAGAGTTCTTCTTGATGACCAACCTCACCAAGG